>OZ022235.1:13478386-13901098 GCA_963978835.1 Tenthredo scrophulariae | reverse complement strand
TCTCTCTCTCTTTATATATATACCGGTAGTATTCGTGGAAACGCTTCATAGGACGCCTGCATACAAGCAACTCAAACATCAAGCGATTAGGTTTTGTTCCCACGTAGCCAATGGGCACGCGATATGCGATGTGCGAAATAAAACCTAATCGCTTGACTCCTGAGTTGCATATATGCAGGCGTTTTCACTTTCGTATCAAGCGTTTCCACGAATACTTCCGGTATATACTATTTATATGTGTATACTCACATAATAATTCGTTAATTAGTCGCGTTTTTATATTAATTTTATTTTTATATACCAGCTATTTATATATTTATATATTGTATTATTGAATTATCAAGTTTCTATATAATATAAGTATACTGCACCAGCTGCTATATGATATATAACTTAATAACTTAATAACTTAATACACGCGTGTTATCAATTATAGTATAATTATGTCATATATATATAGAAATAATCGTTTCTATATATTTTATTTATTCATTCATTCATTTATTTATTTATTTTCCTTCTTTCTCTTTTTTCCTCCCGCATATATTATATACTATATATGTATTATTTATCAAACGAATATAGCTGTACCGTTGAAGTAAAAATTTGCCTGTATTCTAAGAAATTTTTTTGGCAGTCAATTTCAGGGTGTTACATATCATTATTATTATTATTATTATTATTATTATGATTATTTTTAATATTGATAATATTGTTATTAATATCATTATTATTATTATTATTATTTTTAGTATTATGCCATGTGTAAAGACTGAATCGTGTTACGCTGAATATTATTAGATATATATTATATATATATATATATATACATATATATATATATTGCATTATATTATAACATAGTAATTATTTTTTCCTATTTTATCTAGAGCCTATCATTTGATTTAATAAATAAATAAATGAATAAATAAATTTATTATTTTATTAATTATTATTATTTTATGCGGATGAGATTGGTCTGTATTATAATAATATTGCTGAATAATTAAGTACAAATACGTTACGTAGCTCTTCTTCTTCTTATATTATATTAATATTATGCTATTAATTTAAACTATATTTTACATATTAATGTATAATAGAGGAAAAATTTAATTAATGTTTTTTTAATAATTATATTATATATTTTATAATATAGTTTTATAGGTATATATATATGTAAAGGTCGTAGCGTCCCAAAGCACCACATGTGTTATATACTTTCATTATAATTCTTACGTAATTATTATTAATTATTACAATTAAATTAGCAAATTTTGGTTTTTTTATTTTTTCTTCTTTTTTTTTTTTTTTTTTTGGTTTTTTTTTTGTTTTGTTTATTTTTATTTTTTTTCTGCTTTTTTGTTTTTATTTTTTAAGGCTGCATTAAGGGGTGCGCAAGAAAATTATCCGTGTCTCGTATTATCAAATTTTAAAACAATTACTACGACGATCACGCGATCACTATGTATAATATGATCGTTTTGTTATATATAGTATAGTATATAGGTACTATATACGTAATATCATTAGTTTATTTTTTTTTAATTATTTTCTTTTTTTTTTTTTCTTTTATTTATTTATGAAAGCGGAGCGAAAACTCTGCATACACGTATGCATTTATTACTGTATAATAATAGCAATAGTAATAATAATAATAATAATAATAATATATAATATGTAAAAATTCACGCCGCCATTTTATTTTTTTATTTATTCAATTTTTTTTTTTTCTTCCTTCCGTCAATTTTATAAATTTACTTTTCTCTGATGTTTATAACTTTAATAATTATCATCGTACACATAGTTCTTTTTCTTCTTCTTCTTCTTCTTCTTCTTTCTCTTATAATAATAATAATTATTATTATTATTACTATTATTATTATTATTATTATTATTTTTATTTTTATAAGAGCTATACATCGCGTCAGGTAAGTAAATTGTCTTTTTACATTATATATATATTATACGTGGGCAAATATAATATTCTATATATTTGATTCAATTATTATTTATATCTTTTCCTTTTTTTTTTCTTGTCATATTTGGTGCGATTACCTGCGATTTCGAAAAAGAAAAAAAAAAAAAAAAAAAAAAACAAACACACATTGGTCCTGCCTCTGCGAATTCACATACCTATACTTTATATGTATTTATTAACTTTTTCTTCGATGTACTATAATAGAATTTTATACAAATTTCAATTCGAAATTTAATATAATAATTTTCATTATTGTTCTCCTTCTTATTCTCCTCCTCCTTCTTCTTTTTCTTATTCGCATCTTATCTGTTTTTAACGATAATTAAAACTAATACGATCTTTGCTTAATCACAACGTTTTTCGTTCTACGTATTTTCACTTTTCCAAATTTATTCTTATATCGTATTCGTATTCCTATATATGTATATATATATATATTCTTATTGCTATCACGCCCGGGAACAAGCAATAATTAGTTACGCGGTGTGTATATCGGCAGCGTTGTTACATCGCTTAATCACATATCCATTCATTCGTTCGTTAAATTTCATAAATTACATAAATTTCATCCCTTCTATTTGATTTATTAAAGATACTTGGCCCCCGCAACCCTCGTTTGATCTGGGCTCTGGCAGGGGTGAATCGAATTTAAGTCGTATGACGAAACTGCATTCTGCATATCTGCATATCTGTAGCTCGTTGGACAATCATCAGCAATAATTTTGCTGTACTCTTGCAGTATACTCTGTACTGTATAATCGCGAATTGTTGACTCTAGGAGAATCCCTTGTAGTGTATGAAGAAGAAGACTAGGAACACCGCGTAGGCAGTGGGAAAGGTGATCCTCGCGATAACGTCGATCGTTTTAGCCACTCTTATCGGATGGGGTGGCTCCTTTTTTCTTACCTGCACAAAGCAGCACTACTCAGGGTCATTACAGTGTCATTTCACTCAAGCTCTACACAACGACAACATTTAATCCACATACACATATATGCATTAAACAGCCATTTAAACACCATTTCTTTATTTTTTTCCCACACCCTCCCAACACGAAAAGCAGAGATTCCAGTGAATTGTAATTTTTTAATTTTTCAATTTCTTTTCTTTTTTTTTCTGATTAACAAAATGTAATTAGCTCGATTATTATAATCCTTTTTTGTGAATTCTTCTTACCTTCTGCAGCCAATTTTCACGCGGTAAATGAAAGTAAAATATAAATTAGGGCAGTTTTCATAACCGTGTAATTTTTTTTTTTTTTTTTTGGTTACTAGAATTCAAAACTAATTATTATTATTATTTTTCATTTCTTTTTCTGATATCATAATTTTTCGGAATCCCTTCCTCTTCATCAAATCCACTGCGGTATATGATACACGCTTATTTTCTCTTTGTTTCTTTTTTTTCTCACATCTTTTCTTTCTTATCCCTCAAAATTTGAAGCAGCATGCGATTTTTTATATATATACTAGATATAGGAAGAAGATATTATGCATAAAGCTCAAAGCTATATATATGTATTATTGACTTGATAAAGTTTATTTTTTATTTTTTATTAACATGAATTATTATTATAATAAATAAATGATTAGGTACATACCTCAGCTGCGCATCCATTAGTTGCAGTATGAGTGCAGGGGTTGGGTCCACAATTTGTACAAGTGACAATCTCGTTCGGAGCACCACCACCACCACCAGGTACTGTCGCCCCGCCACCCTCTCGTTTCTTGTCGCCCTGTGACAGGGTCTCAGTAGCAGAAAATTGTATTTTTATTACTAATATCAACCCAACGAGCGATCCATTTTTTCATTTTTACATTTTTTCATTTCTTCATTTTTCGTTCATCATTTTTTTTCATTTTCTCTCGAAAAGATTTCTTTTATTTTCTTCTTTTTTTTTTTTTTTGTTTCTTTTTTCTTGTCAATTTTTTTCGAAATCATTTGTCAAATTTCTTCGAAACCGGATCGTTCATTGGATTCATTTATCTATTTGTTAATTTTATTATGCGGTTATATTTTAATTAATTTAACGTGCCTTATTATTATTATCACATATCACTTATACAACTTACTGCATGCCGCATATAGTATATATGTATACATATATAGTATAGTATATATATGTATATATATACATATCTACATTTTATATTTTCAGTATTGGAGTTTCTTTCTTTCTGGTTTTTTTTTTTTTGTCTTTTTTTTTTTTTTATCACAAAAAACCTCGAAATTGTATGATATATTGTATATATTTGATTTTGTGTTTAGAAGAATAATGAATTTATTTTGTTAAACCCTTTCGCATGATATATTCTATATACCTACACACACACGCCCACACACAATTACATACATATGTATGTATAATTTGTGAGAATTTTTTTTTCTTTTTTTTTTTCAAATTTGAATAATAATAATTTCCGATCAATAATATACATAGCTATATATATTTTGTGAATTACATATATCTATATATTTTTTTTTTTTAAACAAGTTACTTTTTTTCTTCTTTTTGTTTGGTTGTTGCGTTTATTTTTTTTTTTTTTTCTGCATTTTTATTTCTTTTTTTATTATATGAAATATAATGCATAAAGTGCAGATATAGTATAAAGAAAGCATATACGTATAGATAGTTATGTAATAATTTGTGTATAGCAAGCAGCAGAAGTAGCAGCAGCAGTTGTAGTAGTAGTAGTAGTAGTAAAAGCAGCAATAAATTACATACGATAAAATGCTTGCTGTGAAAATATAAGGGTCATTCAAGAGAGAGAGAGAGAGAGAGAGAGAGAGAAAAAAAAAAAACAAAAAAATTATTATAAAATAATATTATAAATTTTCCCCCAATAATGAAAAAAAAAAAAAAAACAAAAAAAAGAATGAAAATTAAATGAAAAGACCACAAGAGAAAAGAGAAAAAATAAATAAAAAATTTAACAATATACTTTCCCAATTATTATTATCATTATTTATCAGTTGGTTGATTTTATTCTTATATAAAACGATGTAATAATAATGATAATAATGATATTAATAATAAATATAATAGTATATGGTATTATAGTAGTATATAAAAAAAAGTGATTGACGAGATTAGCATTATATTGGTATCGGATATGAGATTGAAGTGATTTGGTCATGATAGGTATATTATTTAATGTACCAGGACTGCAGCTAGTCATGCAAGCGATGATCGAAAAGGATCAGTTATATAATGCTGCATATACACTATTTAATATATTATATTATGTTTATAATAACAATGATATGTAATGATGGGGAAAAAATAAAAATAAAAAATTAAGATAATAAATCGATTAGCAAGTTACGAATTAATTAATCACCTCCTCATTCAGCCTTACTACCTATATTATTATTATTATTATATTACATAATACTCGATCATTTAATTATTGGGGTATTCTCGCTTATCCGCGGGACATTTTTCTCCGCATCGATCCCCGATTTTTGCTGCTCAATGAGAGATATCAGTTCTTGGCCAACCCCCAATAACAAATCATTAAATTTTCAACTGCGTATAGGACAAAAAAAAATAATTCAGTTGGACGAAGACAAAAAAAAATGTTTTTCAAGTTACAAATAAATATTGAAAACACAAATGAGGATACAAAAAAAAAAGAGGCGAAATGCCCTCCTTAAAATTGCAGGGTCTCCTATTAGTACATGGAGATCTAATCACAGTTCAATTTTAATCAACGAAAATTATACCCTCTGGTTGTATAGGCCTGAAAAAAAAAAAATGCCTTGAAAAAATCGTGAGCAAAAATATTATTTCGAAAATTTTTAGTCCCACGATGTGAAAGGTGGTAGTTTTCTGATTCGGAATCACTGATTGAAATGAGAGAAAAAAAAAAAAAAAAAATCGTATCCCCACATCTGAGGATACGAACGTATGACGATCCGTTCGATAGGCTGAAAAACTAATTTTTTGACATTTTACAAATCGAACAACTTTTGAACTGCATTTGATATCAGGGTGTGTAAAACGAGATTTGCTGTTGGGGGTTGGCCAAGAACTTAAATCTCTCGTTGCAACAAAATCGGGGGAACCCATGCGGAGAAAAGTGTACCGGATAAGCTAGAATACCCCATAATATTATATATTGTATATATATAGTATATATTTATTATTATAATGCTGGATTATTATTTACGGCTACATACTGCAGTATATAACATGCGTGGGTGCGTTAATGCGGTGATAGGAATTAAAAGGCGATATAATCCCTGCCCAGGTAAATTGGGTAGGCGTTAAAAAACGAAAATTAAAAAGTAAAAAAAAAAAAAAAAAAAAGGAAAGAAAAGAGTAATTTAGAAAGAATAGTAAATCAAAAAAAAATAGGGTAATATTCAATTTAAGTTATCGTAAAGCACAGTAACGCCATTCCGTATATATTATAGTATATCATATCACCGCGTTGAGATAGAAAAAAAAAAATATTATATTTATACGCGACGACAGATGAAAAAACAAAATGACATACAAAAATGGAAAAATACAAAAACCAAAAAAAAAAAAAAAAAGATTAAATCGCTTGAAAATTTTAGCTTATAGAGTTCTGCTTTTTAAATTCTTCTCTTTTTTTTCCTCTTATGTTAAATAGAGAATTAGAAATTTTCCCGTAATACGGAATGCCGTAACTTAGACGAGGGTGAAGGGGATCTTACCAGGGGGCTGGCCAATATAATGCCTATCCTGCTGAGCACCGCCGGGAGCCGCTGCAACATCACAGACACCAAACAAAGAGACTTACATCTCACCAACCTTCCATCAACCAAACTATAGTTATGTATTAAAAAATCTATGTATCAGGCATTGAAAAAAAAAAAAAAAAATTTTTGTCCCAACGCTTTTTTTTTTTTTTATTTTTGAGATTAATTAATCAATTATCTCCGAGCAATTTGAAAGTTTCTAATAAATGTGTAAGTTTTTATACATATAATATGTATATTTATAAAAAAAAAAGGAATCTATACGTCTACATGATTTTTTATTATTATTATGTATTATACTTTTTCTCACCATATGTATAGTAAATAATTTTTTTCTGATAAAATATGAATTTATATTTCTTAAATTATGTAGCAATTTTTATAATCTAGTCAATGTTAAATTGCTGATTAACATTTAATCGATTATAATGCTTCACATGTATAGCTGCAGTGTCGTATGTTATTATGAATATAAATAAACGAAATAATAATAAGAAAGAAACAACGTTAATAATAATTGAAAAAATAATTGATAGGTAAGAATATTAGATTTACAAAAAATAGGGTATATAGCTTCAGTAATCAGAAGTATGTATGGTAATATACAGGTTGATTCAGAATCACCGTACCGCAAACCAGATTGGGTGCATTCCTTATAAAAATCTGATATAAGACTAAAATTGATCTAAAAAAAAAATCGAGGGTACGATATTTTCAAAAAAATCAGTCAAAGATCAGGCATCATGAGTAAAGGGGATGGACACCGTGGATGCAGACTATGGAAGCTACATTTTAATCAGAGGTACTTAGTCAGGATTGTTAGGAATAAAAATTAAAACAAAAAACTGGATTTGTTACGAGGACTGATCAATTTATACTTTTGGGCCAAAGCCCCATCATGATGACGCGTAAGCTCTGTAAATTACTGAACTAATACCAATTACCATTGAATATATGGTGAATGAGAATATTTTTATAGGGAATTCACCCATGATCTGTGGTGCGGTTATTTTGAATCACTCTGTATAGAAATAGAATAAAAATAAAAATAAAAAATGTATTATAATAATGGTAAATGGATTATAGATACGTGCAAATATCATAGTCTGCTGTTAATTTCATTTAAAAAATCATGTAAATTATGTATTATAATTATTAGATATACATATAATTAATACCGCATGACATTTTAGATTCACTATTTAATAACTGGCATATAGTGTACATGTACAAATATATACGTATATATTTGTATATAAATTTGTTGTTTAGCGAAAAATAAAAATATTGAAAAAAAATAAAAAGAAAAAAATTATAAAAAATTTCAAAATTAATCAAGAATAAATAAAAATTGTTCATTTTTTATAGTTATATAATATAGGAAAATAATGATGTTCAAAGTTTGGGAACAAACAGCTTGTAACAAACACTCTATGTCAATATATATTATATATATATATTTATATATATATATTATATAAGAGAAAGATAGATAGATAGATAGATAGATAGAAACTAATTTACGTATAATTATTATGTGCATCACACCAATATATAATCGCAGGTGCACGAACGCGTGCATGGATGATAAAATAATGATGAAGAAAACAATAAAATGATTTTGAACAAAAAAAAAAAAAAAAATTGTTAAAAAAAAATAAAAAAAATGAAAAACCAAACATCGATTAATTTTTGATACACATATATATATATATATATATATATAATAATTAATGAAAATTTTAAATCAACAACAAATAAAGCATTGATAAAATAAAAAAATTGTCTTCTCCTTTATTTCTTTCTTTGTACTAACGTGATCAAATGATATAAGACGGAATCAGAAACGAGAAAAAAAAAAAAAAGAAAATTGCGCATGGATAAAAAATTAATTTTGTATATAAATATATATTTTTATTTTATTGTATGTTTGTTTAACATTTTTAATCCGTTTTTTTTTTTTTTTCATAAATCACTCTTTGATTTATTATCTATATAACGGTTTGAAATTGTATGATCAATCCCGCTTTTCTCGATATCATAATTTATTGTTCGAAGAGTATGAAAAAAAAAAAAAAGAAAATACGTACTATAGCGTTTATTAGTAAATTCGGGTGACTTGAGTAATTTTTTTAATTAGATTATATCTCCGATAAAAACTATACCGTAAATTTTCTACCAACAAAAAAAAAAAACGAAAAATCTCGAAATATATAGCGTCTCTAAATACCAGAAAGGCATTGAATGTACATGGTTACGTGCTTTTCTGGCATACTAAAACCAAAAAGGCGTATGTTTAATTATATGCCTTTTTGATTTTAAATAGTTTTCTTTTTTTTCTAATTTTTTTCTTATCAAAATATCCATTTCAAGTTATTCTATAAGAGAAAAAAAAAAATGTATGCCTTTTTGGCATTAGAGACGCGATTATACATGATCTTCATCCTTAATGCAGTATTAACTTTATCGAATTTTGTTTTCATTTTTTATTCTTTAATTTTTTTTTTGTTCATTCTTTTGTTTAATTTGAATAAAAATAGTGCAGCTCCGTATAGTATATAGTATATGTATACGTGACACATAAAGTACCCACATATAGAATTTATTATAATTAACTGTATTAAATTTTTTCTTTTTTAAATATCTTATAGGGATAATAGTTGAAAAGTACCTGGGTGACGGGGTTCTCGCCAGGTCGATATACAACGTTGTGAAGAGGTCGTTTCCTTCCAACGTAATTTACGCATACGAATTCTAACAGGCTTGCATAAATGAAGCACATGCATACACCGTCCCATACGTTCATTGCCGTCAAATTTGATACGACAGGAAGTGTAGAACGGAAGCCATTCGAAGTTGTGAAAAAATTGAGCATCGTTGTTACTCCTGTATAATAAATAAAAATAATTTATATATATGTATATATATATATTATATTATATTATCTTATTATTATCAAAAACCGATGTAATTATAATTAATAGAAATAATATAAAAGTGTCTAAAGAATACAGATTATCATTAAAAAAAAAAAAAAAATTTCAATTTCAATTTCGATTTTTATTTTCAGATTTTAAGAATTCTTATTCTCGAATTAAACAAGACAACGAAATTTTTCATTACTATCATTCGAACGCGAAATCTTGTAAATTTTAGCCCCCCCCCCCCCCCCCTTCGTTTCGACCTGTTTTTCGGATACTAAAATTGAAAGAAAAAAGGATGGCTAAATGATGAAATAATAAGAAATAATAATAAGTTGAAATAATAAGAAGCAATTATTTTCTTCGATATTTAAAAGATTCCCTTTATTTTATACGACCTTTGAATGAATATATTTCAAGGTTGTTACCATCGTCTTGGGTTAGTCACGACTCACGACCACTTCTTCGGGTCAGGGTCCTGCGTGGTCTGTTATACTTGATGGCGGTATAGGTATAGGTATAGGTATAATAAATATAACTAAATAATATCGCGTTTGGCTATAGTACGATGTAATACCGAAACTCCCGAAGCTTTCAAAAGCTCGAAAACTCAGTGGATATTATAAGGAATGAGGTTCCGTGCTCCTTATCGCGTAATGAAATCTCCTCGAAAGCTTGCTGCCTCCTCTTACTTATACATACTTACTATTGCTTGCGAATTATTATGCGCTAGTGAATTTATTATTATTCTGTTATTCATCGAGGGTCGATAGAGATAAGCAGCTACTGGTACCGCGCGATTGAAACCACCCCCTCTCTCTCTCTCTCTCTCCATATAACCTTTCCATGTATAAGTATATAAATATGCTATTTACCGATTTATTTATTTTATAACTCTACGAAATTATATTCACTTCCTTTATAATTCGATGTATACAGGGTGAGTTTCCTCTGGTATCGAATGGGGGCGGGGCTTATCATCGCAAACGCTCCGCCCCCCTCCATGCATACTTGTTTAAATCATCAGTTTTTACGGCGCGTGGAAATGAAAGTGGGATTCTTATCGATCCGACGATAATGAGTATGAATAGAAAAGGGCGGAACGTTTGCGATGCTAAGCCCCTCCCTAATGCGATACCAGAGAAAACTCACCCTGTATAGATAAATGAATCGAGAAAATCAGCCTGAACTTTGGTGTACATTTATTGAAAAAATTATAAATAAAAAAAATAAAAAAGACAAACTTACCGATCATGACACGCGCTGGGACCGCGTTCCACTCTAGCCAGAAAGTGATGAAAGAACTTGTGACCAAGATAATCCCAGGTATGAACACTGTCGTGAAGTAGAAAGCGCGGTCTCGTGTGAAGATCAGATCGACTTTCAAACAACTGTAATTACCTGTATTGCAATAATTGGTGAAATTCAATGATTTTATCAAGGAACGGGGTCTCGCACCACAACCTTTTTTCATTTATACCTACATATACAGGTATGTAATTATTATCAATTAGATATAGTACAGTATATAACGTATGATGATTACAGGTGAGAAATATGTTATCCTCTTCTTCTTCTTCTTCTTCTTCTTCTTTATATTAGTTTTCGTTGTTTTTTGTTTTTTTTTCTTCTTCGTACAGGTGAAATCAATCTATTATATTCATGATCTTAGCTGTGTGTATAACAGACACATACAAATTACTCTAAACAAATATATACGTGTAATTATTCAAACCTATGATATATGTTGTTTTTAAAATAACTACAGCAAGCAAGCACCAACCTAATTAACAATATAACGGTGAAACATTTGTAAAATAAATACGGCTGAACGAATATTAAATAATAATAATGAATAAAGTATAATAAAAAAAAAAAAAACCAATAGTAAATTTTATCGTTATAAATTAATAATCGTATGTATATATAGGTATATATATTGTTCGAATAATCTAAGGAACACACAAGTTATTATTTTGGTGGCTTATCGTAGCTGCAGCAACATGAAGAAAATATGAAGTAAAAATAAAATCAAATAATATCAAACTGAATAATAATCGCGAAATCGAATTTCTACCAAGGGATGAAGATTGAGGGAAAGGAATTGAAGAATGGAGCATGGTCTGAGGCGTTGGTAAGCTTGGTCCTGTCTCTCATTGTAATTTTCTTCACTCTTTCAGAACCGCGTACGACAGAATCATCAATGATTTGATTTTCTTCTTTGTAGATAAGCGACAGATGAATATACGTATATACATATATGTACATACATACTAGGGTGGTCCTTAATTCGGTCATATTCAAATTTCAATCTTCCCATGGATCAAAACGTTTCCAAATTGGAGCATTGAAATTCGAAAATGATCAAATTAAGGACCACCCTAATATACACACTATATATATATATATAAATATATATAGTCGCAGGGATGCGGGTAGGAGACGGTATTTTTTTTTTACCTTGTTCCTCAAACCTCCGCTGGCACAGCGAGCACTTAGAGTCCCCAAATTCATCGAACTCATCCTTGTAGTCGAGCATCAGCTGTCCGTCAGCTGCAACAGAACAGCTCCTATGTGCCTCCGACTCCCTAACGATCCACTCGCACTTGATTTTTTTTTTTTTTTTAATTTTCTACTCTTTTTATTTTTACACTTTTCACACATTATTAAATTATCGTTTTTTTTTTCCCCTTCCCATTATATATGTATTTATATACATATTTTTTTTTTTTTTTTCAAATCCAATATATCAATCGCGTTTTTTTCTATCTAGACCAAGCATACCAGCGCTTCACCGTGGTTGGATTATCGAACACGATTCAATTCTGCTGTTATTTGAAACTTATTTCGATTCTTTTCACATATTTTTTGTTTTTTTTTTTTTTTTTGCGAAAAAAAAACAAGGAAAAACATTGGTTGAGAAAGAAAAAAAAAAAATTACAAATAATTAATTAACAAACAAATAAAATATGCATCAGACTATTATGGGATTCTTTTAGTTTTCTTTTTTTTTTTTTTTCTATTTTTTTTCTTCTTGTTTTTGTCATTTGTGATTTGTCTTTTTGTTTTCCTTTTTTTTTGTTTGTTTGTTTGTTTGTTTGTTTTGTTTTGTTTTGTTTTTTATTCTTCTTGTTTCGCGTTGATTTTTTTCTTTTTCTTTTAATAGCGAAAACTGACAAATATCTTATCGTCATTATATCTCGTAAGGATAACACAAAGGATACGCACCAATGTGTTAGTATATTAGTATACTTTTTATACGTATAATATGTATAGGGGATTGATTTTCTGTTCTGTAGGACCGTCTGATTTTCCCCCAAAGAAAAAAAAAAAAAAAAAAAAAAACAATTTTCTTACGAACATTAGAATCTGTGACGAATATCAAACCACGGCGAAACAAAAACAAAAAAAAAAATTAATAAACAAAAACGTAAAAACAAATATCGAGCCAATTATTATAACGGAACCAAGATTACCAAGCACAGCCAAAGCTAGTCTATATGAAAATAAAAAGAATACAAAAAATATAAAGCTAAAAGGCATACATATAAGGGAAGCTGGTCCGATTTTTATAGCCTATGGATTATTTTTTTTCATTTATTTTTTCAATTATTTTTGATTTTCAATTTATCAGTAAAATAGAAATTTTCAAATTTACAATATATTAATCAAACTGTGAAAATCGGAGCAGTTTTTTTCTTTTCGGGCAACGCGATACATGTGTCGCCTACATATAATAGGTAAATATCTAATAATATATATATTTATTTTTTTTATGTACACGTAAAGTATATATATATATAATATATATATACCTGACGCAGATTATGTGTAGGTGTCGATGTTTATTGTGTACGTGTATATACTGTAAAACGTGTAAATTTGCATATAAATTTAATATATAACAAGATTAAAACTAAATGGAGCGGAGACAGAGACAGAGACAGAAAGAGAAAGAGAGAGAAAGAGAGAGAGGGAGAGAGAGACAAAAAAAGATAGAAAAATCAAGTAAAATCGAAGAAAATAAAGAAAAAATTTAATTAAATTCTTTCGAATAAAATTATTTATATATGGTATATATATAGAACGGACCCAAAAAGAGCAACTTGCGTTGTATCGCGAATTAAGTCTGGTTTCCGGTGCGGCTAGTTTAGTTTGGCTTATATTGATCCGGTTATACGTACAGTCCTTTGTGAAAATATTTAACTTTTAACCAGTGCGAAATTTCCGGGACAAATACTTCTTTGCAATTTCAAAATTTTTACTCTCAGGTAAGAATATTAATATAAAAAAAAAACGTTCGTACTTGAATTGACGTTTGTGTACGTATATGTATACCTATATATACTTATGTGCCTGCGTGCGCGTGTGTGTGTTCATGTAGATATGTTTGTTTGTAAAAAAGAGACGAAGTTAGATGAAAAAATTAAATGATATTAGGAAAATGAAGAGAGAAATAAGAAAAGAGAGAAGAAGAAGAAGAAGAAGAAGAATAGGAATGGGGAACAGCTAGGGCAAGATAGAGAGATCGGTAAAAATGAGGTAAATTTGTAGAGAAAAAGAAAAAGAGAGCTTTTTTGCTTACCCCGCCAACTGGCTTTGATGGGACAGGGTATGGTTCGGTTCTGAATAAGATAGGCGTTGAGGGTTGTAAGGCTTGGGCTTTTTCTCAGGGTACCTTCGTCGTTCTTCCAAACGTAGGTGATGGCTGTTTGCTCGTACGATACTGAAATTTGAGAATCAAATTAGTCCCGAGATTTCAAATTTCCCTTTCCGCGCACCTGATCCATAAATATATACGTAATTAGTGGAATGTTGTCAAAAAAAATTTCCGCACCTCACACGGTCATATTATCCATATTATATTTTCAGATTCTCGTTTACTTAGCGAAAGGAGGGTTGAAAACGAATCGAAAAAGTTGACTGACAAAAAAAAAAAAAGAAGAAGAATAAAAAAAAAAAAAAAAAGTGAGATTCACCTCCCCGTGTTGAAAAGGCTTTGAATAAGACGCGAATATAAGAAATGAAGAGAAAAATAAAGCACTCTAAAACCTGAAAAAAGCTTTTCAATTGTCTCTGATGTAGGGCATAATATGTGGGGACTGACTGAGTTGAATCCTGAATCGCGAGATATCAAGTTACACGATTCGTCTTTATGACTCGCTTGGTCCTACTTCCCTTAGTCAGAGGGTGAAAATTGTTGCTACAAAGGAAAAGAGGAATAAAAAAGAATGAAAAAATGAAGAAATAAATTGCTCTTAAAGTTATACTCACTGCTTTCGATGGCGAATGAACACATGGGATCGTCAAATGGAAATATGTTCAGCCTGCCCTGGCACGACAGTATTAGATGTCGTCTGTAACATACGTATTGTGTTAATAATTAGATGATAATAAAAATAAAAAGAATTTAATCAAATTTTGGCAATGATTATTCCATTTTTTATTTTTTATTTCACACATTTTTGCATACCGAAAATTTCCATAAATTTTCTTACCGCATCAAATAGTTGACTGTCCCGTTACGATAAATACGCAGTGCAAAGTGCACAGGTATCAAAGGGTCCTTGAAGTCTCCGTGCATAATGAAGTACGTGTCTGGTAGCCATATATCATTGTGATGGTGAATTGCGTTCAAGAATTCATAGCTAGAACGATTGCTGTAACGTAGACGTGGGTCGTACCATTGCTGCTGCAGAAGAAACTCGACCTCGTATTTCTGCGTTGGTAAAAAATTTTAAATAAGAATTATCATCATTCAATCACGACTATGAAGTTTCTTTTAATTTTTTAACTTTCGTGTTTTTTTTTTCAAAATTTCTTTCACGAGCTTAATTGAAAAGTTTGTTTGTCCAGTGAATCTCGCTGATCGAAATTATACGAGAATGTATATCATTCTTTGTTTCCAAGTTTTCCACCCCCTGATCACAAGAAAAAAAAAAAAAGAAAAAAAAAAAAAAAAACTCGTAGCTACGATTAATCTTCTACGCGGAATAAAATGTGTTTCGTGATATTTCCAACTGTTAGATGAAAATCCACATGCATATATGTATACACGAATGTAACATACACACACAGGAATTCAGACACCATTTCGACGTTGACTTTGATCGAGATTAAGTGCTCCCTACTTCCGGGCGTGAATTTTGGACTCCAGTACCTCTCGACTACCCTACCTACCCTACTCTACCCTACCCTACCCTACCCTACCCTACACTCTACTCGGCTCTCATTTTGCTCAAAGGAACACGCGAAAGGAATCTACGGCTGGATCTTGACCTCCCTTGATTCGCTCGTCAAAGAGCACCCTCCTGTCTTATATAGGTATATGGATATGTATAATACAGAAAAGCCTACTCTGAGACTAGGGGTATAGCGCAGGGTGAAAAAAAAAAAAAAAAAACTAAAAAATATGAGAAATGAGAAATAAAGTGAATAAAAAGTGTTTTGAAAAACCAAAAAATTAGAATATCAAATATATATGTACAGATTTTGCTTGTTAATTAGTTTTAGATTAGTAGATAGATATTACCAGGCTTGATTCGTCCGGTGAGGCTAGACTCAATAGTAGAACGCTGACATTGACTGTTAGAGTACCTAAAACATATGGAATAGATAAGGTTTTAAATTTTCTGTTTTTTTCCCCACTTTTCTTTTTTTTCAACTTTTAAATTCTCATTTTTTGTCGGTTTAATCATCGATAATTGCGACGAGTTTCTCAGATACACGTTGTGGAAATAAATTTTACAAATCAGCTAAAGAAAGAGACGATTTAAAAATAAATTATCTCTATACAAAATTTTCTCCAGGTTTTCTTTATTAATGTTTTTTTTTTTTTTAATTTTATTTTTTTCATTTTTATCTCGTAAATAAAATCGTGAGATATTGTATTATTCAGATATAGTATGTATAGTATATATACGATATCTCAACGACCCTTAAACTCCCCAGCAATAAATATAAGAGGTGAGAAGATCCGTCCACCTCTTCTGATTTGAAAGCAACCGGCGCTGTTTTGACGTCCTGACTGTTGAAGAAGAAAGAAAGAAAGAAAGAAAAAAAAAGGGAAAAAAAGTGGAAAAAAAATCTCTTTCACAGTCAAGTATCGTTTTTTTTTTTTATCAATAATTTGCTTGGGAGTCGAAGGAAACGATAGTCCAATAAATCGTCAATAGTATTCAATTGATTTTATAATAGCGTAAGTCTGTCTGTATAAAAAAAAAAAAAATTTTTTGATACCTATATGGTTTTTTTTTTTTTTCTTTTTTTTTCTTTTCTTGCAAGCATTTAACAACAGTGCATAAATTCATATGTATCCATACATATCGTATATATAATATAATAATACATATAAATACACGTGTATGACAAACAATGCCTTATAATAAATACGCATGTATTCATAATTTGTTTAATGAATAATGCAAGCACTTTTCATCGTTGCGAATGGCCACTCAATCATCGTTAATAAAGTACTCGTTATTTTCTGTTGGCTGAAGAATTCGATTATAAAATTTGGTCAATATTTAATAACATAAAGCAGTTGAATTATTCAATCCCTAAATGAATGATTGCTTTTTTTTTCCCTTTCTTCTTTTACCCTAAATCATTATTTCCGTTCACGTTTACGTTATAAATAATTATTGCCCAAATTTTACAGCCTTTCTTTACGCAATTGAATGGAAAAAAAAAAAAATTGAAATTGAATTTGGGTGATTGCTGTTCATTATTCGTCTGTCGAATTTTCAAAACGTTTTTTTAAACTCATTGCTAAAACTATACCTACACACCTACTCGAGAATAGCAATATTTAAGCTTAATGCTTGCCATGCTGCAGTATAATAGGTGCTTTCATGCACAGCGATCCGATTACGAGAAGGGTTAAAGCGAGTTTTCTTTTTTTTTTTTTTCATTCTTCCTTTCTTTGTTAATTTTAATCTGAATTTTAATTATTTCAAATTATATTTCTGTAATAGAAATAAAAGCGAGTAATTTTATTTCACCAACCCTCCTCAAAGTTCATAACACACTTTGCCATTAAACACCATGGTGCATATCTACGCTAATAGCTATACGGGTTTTTTAATATAGCCCAGCCCTAAATTGAAGAAAAACGAGGCGATAATTTATGAGTTTATTATTTTTTCGCAGGATCTTACATTAACCATAATTTATTATATTCAATATCATCAGTTTAGGGCTGTTTTATTTACCGAGCTTGGGAAGAAGGGGTAGGAAAAAAAAAAATTATTAATTAGTAAATCGAAAGAAAAATATGACACGTTATTATATATACATGGGTATATTTTGGGAGCAGATATATATATAAGTTGAAAATAATCGGTGATAATTATTCGATGATAATTATGTAATATTGGCAAAAATTATTTCGAATCAAAAAAAAAAAAAAAAAAAATTAATCGAATATCGTTGCCCTCTGTGACAATTCGCGATGAATTATAAAAACTGTGGAAATAACGAAAATGATTTATTATCGATAAACGGAGAAGAAGAAGAAGAAGAAGAAGAAGAAGAAGAAGAAGAATGCAAAAATCAAAAGAAGTGATAATCAATTTTTTTGCATAAAAAAAAAAAAAAAAAAAAAAAAAAAACTGTAGATAGTAAAAGCTCGAGATATACCATATTCGCCAAGTATTTGAAAAAAAAAAAAAAAATACTAATTATATCAATTATCGATTTTCATTCCACTTCTATATATGTATATACGGATAATGCCAATGGGATTAAATATATGGAAATTTTCTTGTATGTTTGATAATTAGTGGTAAGTGGATGTCCGGATTTTGGTTAACCTAAGCGGCTTTTCTGTTACACGTGGTGAAGAAAAAAATATGTGAATATGCGGATTCGGCACGCTTTAGGACTGTAAAAAATAAAAAAAATAAATAAATAAAAACCAGAGAAATAGAGATGAAAGTCGGTGATTTCTTTAGGCTTTAAAAAAATTTATACGACGAAATAAGTCTTCCTTCTTGTCCACAGCACCGAGTTACTAATAAATCGAGTTATTATAAAGCTGGGGCGTAGAGTTCCGAAGGCGGTTTTTCCAAACTTTTGAAACTTTTGAAACTTTTGAAACTTTTGAAACGTAGAACCATTCCGCGTTCGGTTTATTTTATTTTATTTTTTACTTTTTATTTTTTCACATATGCATTATACGTGTGTGCCCGTTTATTGTTAACCCCATATTGTATTTACCATGTAGACATTTGGACGTAGGCGTATGTGCAGACGAATAGTGTGTATACTATACATTTTCATTTCCCTCAACGGGATAATAACATGTCCGACCTAACTCTGATATACTTCCCTTCGTACACCCTGCAGCTCGCGAGGTTTATATTCGCGAATATTATACAACACGTAGAAAAAACAGAGAAAAAAAGCAAGAAAGAATGAAGAAGGAAAGAAGAGCAGTAAAAACAATAATAATAAATACGTTTATCATTAATAAATGGAGAAAAAAAAAATAAATAAATAATAAAATTCTAATGATTTTTGCTAATTTTAAACGAATCTTTAAGTCCTCGTATTTCTAGAATCCAAAATTTTGTTCACTGTTTCTTTACATACTTGATAATATTTCCGGTGATTACTCGGTGGATGAAAGGTATAGGTACCACGAAAGATCCTATAATCGAAGGTCTTGTTCAATGAAACTAATTTTCAGCATTTCATATATTCATTCAAGCGTGTATGCAATATCGTATAGGTATGTAAATATATATATATATATAGTATATAAATTTGAAAGAAGTGGTAAAATCGAATTGTGAAGCCAAAATAATTCGCATACCTATACAATACCGTTTTATCAACGATGTGATTATAACATGACGAATAAATTTCTTTTTTTTTTTTTTAGGTAAAAAGTAAAAAATATATAATATATATGTAGGTATATCATAATAAATATAGAAATATATAGTAGTAGAGTATCGTGTGATATAGAATATAGATAGATAAACAGAGGGCGAGAGAGAGCGAGATAATATGCGTTGTGTAGTGGGTGGTTCGGGGTTGACAAAGGGGTGAACAGCTACATCTAACAAACACATCGCATGTCCCAGTCCCACATATCATATACGAGTCAAGTAAGTGAGTAAATGGGTAGGTAAGTAGGTAAGTGAGTAAGTAAGTGGCTGAGTGAGTATGTGAGTGAGTATTACGGCGACAACTTTTTTACCTGAAATTCCAAATCTTCAGTCTCACCCCGAAATTTGGTAGTTTTTTTTTTCTTCAATATTTCAGTAAGTCTTGATGATTCGAATCATCTCTGAAATTCTTGAAAGACCTTTGAAAATTGTTCGATCGCGTCCGGATTTTAGGAGGCTTAATCAAATGCTAAAATCTACGGAATTTTGGGGTAAGGACTCGAATTGAAAATTTAAGATCAAAAAGTAATCACCCTAGTAAGTGTATAAGGTATAATTGTATATATAATATGTATTGTGATCACACAATAAACACCGAATCCATCACACAGTGTGTTCGAAGGTGTAAGACATTAATTATTGTAACAATTCTTCCATGAAAATCAATAAATATATATATTAGGGTGGTCCCATGTAGGGGTCGAACAAATTTCTCAAAAGGCTGCCCCAAATCGGTTAAAAATAATTCATGGAAAACTCCCTAATTTTTTTCGAATTTTTATATCTACTTTAACCCCTTTCATCAAGAGGGTGGATTTCCCCATTTAAAATAGACGTGTTTCCGGCTACATTCTATGAGTTCATTTTGAATGGGGGAATCCACCCTCTCGGTTGGAGGTGTCAGAGTTGAGATAAAAATCTGAAAAAAACTTGGGGAATTATTTTTCAATTATTTCGAGCCGATTTGGGGAGCGTCTGCTAAAGAATTCGTCCGAGCCCTGAATGAGGACCACCCTTATTAATATATATGCTAGGGTTAAGTATAATTACAAATTTCAGAATAATTCTATCGACCGCATATACCCCTCAACGAGACTTTTCAAATATATTAAAATCCCCACGACGTTCCAAAAAATGACACCCATAATTCCTCGGTTTACCTTTTATTTTCATAATAGCTGCATCAAATATGCAAAATCCAGATATATCGATCGATAAACGTACGTGACTGGGCATAGGGCGTTCTATGAATTTCAGAACCAGTGATTATACCTTAAAGGTAGTATCTTAACCCCAGCACAGCTGCATTCCATTCGGAAACCAGGAGTTTGAAGAATATAAAGATTTTTTTTTTCTTTCTTTTAGATAAAATTGATTTATCTCTTGTTACTAATATTTGTCGATAATTTCACTATTTGAAAAAAAAGAAAAAAAAAATTGAACTCCTGAATGGATTGCAATTTTTTGATAATATAAAATCAGCATATAGTCATATGAGATGGACGATGCATTATCATATTCTAACATAATATATAATATATAATATAATGTTTATCATGTTGATTATAATAATAATATTAATTGATTATCATCATCGTAATTATTATTGTTATTAATATTATTATTATTATAACGGATATTATCATGATCATTATATATTTATTATTATTATGTAGCAGTATGGGACGGACCGCGGAGATGGGTGCGGAGATTTTCGTGCGGCATGTAGATGTTATTCGAGTTCTTGTTCTGGTTGGGGTTGCGAGGGCTCGTTGATTGATTCGTCAAGGAAGCCACGTCGCTTGGCTGTCGCATCCCACAGCAAAAGTCCGCATCTGTAACACCAACGAACCCGTAGGGCCACGTAGCGTGCATGAGGATGGGGGCTCCTCGTCTCATCTCATCTCATCATCATCCCATCATATCTCATCTCATATCTCATTTCAATTCAACTCAATTCAATTCTATTCATCTCATCTCATTTTATATCATCTTATTTCGACGTGGATTTCCATCGATATATATATACATATATACAATATATACCGTACTCCGATATCCCAACAATTCCATCATCGTTATCCGTATAACACATATAAATGTATGTATGTCTACATTTATTGTGTATTTCTACACTTAATTATTTCCATTTTTTTTCCTTCATTTCTTTCTTTCACATCGCTTCAACGATCGAATATCTGACTTATCTATACTCACCTGGCATCACTTTTCAACGGTTAATGGTTTTAGTATTCATTAATTAATAACAATAAGGAGCGAAAAGTATCGGATGTACGCTTCAAGCGATAAAGGACTATATTGAATCGCCATTAGTTTTTGACAATTTTTTATCAATTTTCTAATTCTTCGTCAAGAAAATTAGTTGTATGACTTTGAGAATTGGAGGTATGAATTTCAATCGTAAATTCTCACCCTTAAAAATGGCGACTGATGTCAGGACCATAAATTCGTTCTTTTTAACTATTCAAGAATTAGGGAGGGGGTAAAGGGTTGGGGGGGGTTGATTTTCTAGGGCTGAATTTTGTCCGATATATTATAATGAATAACTAGCGTATGTAAAATCTCCGTGATAGTTCTAATTAGAAAATTAATATGCATACGCTTGCGGCTTAGAATATAGTGAGAAAAGGTTCAGCGAGAAGGCGTGTGGTTTTACCCATTAAAATTCTACTAATTATATCTCAGGGTTCCGGGAAGCGCGGTATTTGAGGGTAAAATAAATACGGCTAAACAAACCGACGACGAATTAAATCTCGATTTGAAAGAGAAGAAAAAAAAAAAAAAAAAAAAAAACCTTCCAATTATAAAAAGGTTTTTTGTTTTTTCTTTTTTTTCGTTTTCCATTATTTTTACTTTTGTTATTTTCACCAAAAGTATACATTAGTCGCCCCCTATATTACTAGTCCCTTATACTAGTCAGATCTGGGTCAACCCTAAATTCACGGGTTAGATTTTAATCCCATAAGGTGAATTCGGGGGTAATGAAAACTGATTGTGAGTTATGAATTTTTCCATGCCAAACGTAGTTTTTCCCTTTTTGCTGCACTGCAGAGTGAAATCACCCCGTGAATAATGGGGAAAAGGGATAGACGCAGATATATACATACATATATGTAGGAATAAAAAAAGTTTAAAAAGTATTTTGGTAATCTTGATGAGATTTCCGGGTCTGAATTCCCGCGGGAAATTTTTTTATTTTTTTTATTTTCAGCGGTTCAACTCTCGCGATCTCGCAAATCCCCGTTAAAATTCAACGGCGTATTTCACCCCTCGTTCATCGTATAGTGTTTCGAAAGTTATATAACATAAAGAGAGATAGAAAAATTTCTGAACAAAAAAAAAAAAAATAGAAAAAAAAAAAAAACTGAATAAATAAATCGTGTCAAATTCTCGATAGAAACGAAATCATTGAATAACGATATTTCGATAGAAAGATATCCGCAGGACCTCTTCGAACCGTGTTTAATCCAATACTGATTAGATCTTAATGCAGATCAGTCTATCCCTCTATGTATAAATATCCGAGGAACGCGACCTTGCCTAAGCATAATATGTACAGGTACAGGTATGGTATATATATATATATTTATATGTAAAGGCCTGCTTTCGAGGTAGGAATAAATCATCCCTGGGAAATATATAAATACGTGGTTATCCATGTCCCGGAATAACTTTGTCGTGTTACTTCCTCGCCACTTCCTTTACTTCCGCTATGGTCCTCTAAAATATTTAATAATTCATATAGTCATATACCACTCGGTTATACGTCTACGCGACTCTATATGTAATTTATGCGATAAAATATTCACGCCTCTCACACCCTCCGTATAGCATATATATGTATATATATATATGTATATACGGCGAAGTATAATAATTAGGTGGCAATTAGACATAAATATGTTAATTGCACTCCTTTTTTCTTTTTCCGTTTTATCTTCTTCTAGGTATACGGAGAAGTAGACTGTTCCTATCTCGGTTCATTTATCAATATGGGGATCGTGTGTGTATTCGTGTCAATCGAGTGTGTAGATATAAGAAAAAAGTAGGTATACACTATACATACATGAAAAAGAAGGGAAAAAGAATAGGTAAAAAAAAAAAAAAAGAGTTTAACAAGAGAGGGAGAGAAGACTGGATGAGTACGTTTTTTCTTTCATTTTCTTTTCTCTCTATATAACTAATTTTTAACCGTCGTATAATCTCAATTACATACCATATAATATACCTATACTGTGATGCGCGGAAACGCTTCATAGGACGCCTGCATACAGGCAACTCGAACATCAAGCGATTAGGTTTTGGTCCTACGTAGCCAATGGGCACACGATATGTGAAATAAAACCTAATCGCTTGACCCCTGAGTTGCCCGTATGCCGGCGTTTTCACTTCCATATGAAGCGTTTCCACGAATACTCCCTGTATATGAATATGGTATATATTATACATAAAAATATATACATATGGAGGTATTGTAACTTTTTGGTTTTTACCTGGTCCATTGGGAAATCAAAAAACACACGTAAAGAGAGAGATAGAAAGAAAAAAAAACAACGAACGAAAAAAGAGAAAAGAGAAAACAAGATATAAAACCGTGAACGATTCGTAGCGATTAAAACAACAGGATAAAAAGATAGAGAGAGAAAGAAAAAGAGAGAACAAACGTGACCGTGTTTTCAGAGTATGAAAACGATAAAAAAAAAATTCTACAACTTTCAATTAATTCGTTACAGGTATAATATATCTATATATTTGGGTGGTCCTTATTTCGATGAATCTCGAAAAAAATTTGGGACGCCCCCTGGTTACCTTGAAAATATATAGGAAAAAATCCCCCTAAAATTTTAGCTCTTAATTTTAACATTAACACGGGGCCCAAAATCCGGAAAGTTTAATTCGGAAAATATAAATGTAATTTTTTTAACCAGTTACTTTTTCTTCTTTTAACTCCGATAAAAATCGATGAAATAATTTGAAATTTGGCCCGGTTGCTGCTTATACTGTTGGGAAGAAACCCTGAAAATGACGAAAATATTTATTGACCTGATATGTGAGGAAATAATGAAGATAAAAATTTGCAATTTTCAGGGCTTCTTCCTCCCTATAGTATGAGCAACACCTGTACTAAATTTCAAATCATTTCATCGATTTTTATCGGAGTTACGAGAAAAAAATAACTGGTTAAAAAAATTACATTTATATTTTCCGAATTAAACATTCCGAATTTTGGGCCCCGTATTAATATTAAAATTAACAGCCAACATTTAAGGAGGATTATTTTCTATTTATTTGCAAGGTGTCCAGGAGGCGTCTCGAATTTTTTTTCGAAATACATCGAAATAAGGACCACCCAAATATATATATATATATATATTATACATAGTGGGTTAGATTTTATCGATTTTTTACCATATAGTATATAGTTATATAGGGTTTGATCTACGCGTAATATATTTAGCAGCCGCAAAGCATATAATATATGATCTGGGTATTTTAATATACATATATATATATAAGGTATAGTATATACCTTATTATTATTACGAGGCTGATTTGATAAATATTCGCACTAACAAAAGAGAAAGAAAAAGAAAAAAAAATTTGTGGAAAAAAAAAGCTTCAAAGTTACCTTTCCTTTGAATATTTATCAAGCGTGATAACCATCGTGGATCGTCGTTATTAAAATTAGGAGATATAAAAAAAAGAGAAGAAAAAAAATTAAACAGAAAAAAAAAAATAGAATTGGGAATAAACATTGCGCGTCTAAAAATGAAAAAAAAAAAAAAAATTGGAAGACGAAATGAAAAAAAAAAAACAAAAAACACCATAAAATTTGCCCCGCTTTGCCCTGCATCCCGCAGGCATGCTTATATACTCTGAATGATTTGATATTATAAAAAAGGATATAACCGATCTACCCTTTCGACGGTTATTTAGAAGTGTGCTTTTATTGTGTGGTGAGGTTTGGTGATGGTGATGATGATGATGATGGTGGTTGTGCCTGTGGTGTTTAAGGTGCTCGGGGTGATCTGGATCGTTTGGGTCGAGGTCAGGGGTGTAGTCATCTTGGCGGGTGTGGGGCGGGGGCCGCAGAGTACCTTGAACCGGAGGCAGCAGTCGCTTGTCGTATCGGGTAGATAGGAGAAGGTTGTCCAGTATTTCCTTGTCCGATTTCCCCTCCTCGAAACTGCAACATAATAAACTATAGCGATTTTCGAGGGACGATCTCCGAGATCAATGAACAGCCCGATTTAGCAACGACCCCGAAGATCGTCGACCCCGTATATCACAACTTTCATGAATTTGAAAACCGGCCTTTTACCGATTTTTAAAAAAATTATTTATTTTCAATTATTTCTCGAATTAGAAGAGAGAAGAAACAAAAAAAAAAAAAAAAACCAAAAACAAAAATACTCTCCCGATATTTCAAACTAATAAGGGGGATCGCAGCTATATAGGTTGACTAGATAACGATCATGCGTTTCTCGAATGATATATATTTTTCAACGACTTTTTATTATTCACCAATATACGTATATAATTTTAGTTAATAATATAATATAGAATAACAATCGTTTGACGAACGTTGTATTATAGTATATATATATATATATATATATATATATATATGTATATGATAAATTCTATTAACGATCACAAGCCACGTCGTTATAGTATGCCAAGGTGCAGAGAACCGATACCCATGCCTATATATGATCCAAAATTTCAAAGAAGGAAAAAAAAAAAACTTCTATTATTCAACTTTGAACAATTATTAATAAATATGTATGTTATGTATATATATATACGTTTACCTATAGAATATATAAAAAAAAAATAATATAAAATAGCAGTAGTCTGCAGCACCAATATATCAGCTATGTATATTAAATAATATACCTAATCTAATCGCATCTATCTATTTACCTGTATTTATAATACAGCAATATAGCATAATAATTTTCTAGAATATATAAACTGATTCGAACTACTACCTAGGTATATGCAATCGCAAATACTATATATCACGTAATTGTAATTTTTTATTCGAACTTGTTGAGTTTGGACGATATACTATACATAGTATCCACGTGTATGAAAAAAAAATGGCAAAACGTTATGAAAACGAAGAGAACAAAAAAAAAAATAGGAACATAAAAAACGGGATTTTTTTTTTTCTACATTTTTCGTCCAAACTCAATTATGCATAAATAATTTGAATTATATTCACGCGAAGATTTAAGTAGGAGTAACGCATGTGATACGAAAAAGAAAAAAAAAAAAAAAAACGAAAAAATTAGGGTGAGAATATATACCTATACATAGAAAGAGAAAAATGTAGAGATGTAAGAACAATGGTATCTATAGACTCCCTATTACGTATTAGTATAATACCTGTATATAAAAGTAAATATTATTTATTTATATTAATATTAATAACGTTATATTTATATGGTATATTCGGAAACAACGACGAGTAATATACGTACATGTCCTCGGCGTGCGCCAGGGTCGCCAGGGTGAGGGTAAGGGTGAGGATGCAGATAATTGCAAGGGTGAAGGAGCCAGCAAGGGAGGCGATAGACAGCGACAGGAGGGGGGAAACAGAGGGGCGACTGCCACCACCTGCACGCCGCCCGAGCGCCGCCCAACCCATCCTATGTCATCTGAAATTCAAAAAAGAAGAGAAAAAAAAAGGGAAAATAAAAAAGAAAAACGAAACAGGATACCATTACTCATTGTCATGTATAAGTATATTTTACAATTTTGCCGAATATTTTTCTTAAACAAATTTTCCGTAGGATAAACATTTGAAAAATGATATTAAAAAATAAATAAAAATTCAAGCAGATATTATAATATGAGAAGTTTTTATTTTATCAACAATTCCAACGGTCATCCCACAGAGTATTGGTTTGAGAAAAAAAATCAGCCCTTAAACGATATCGATTCCGTCTAGCAATACTCAGAGAATCCTTTCTTAAATGACCGAATTTGAATCACTGAAGTGTGATTCGTACCGAAAGTAGAAAATCGACTTTTTACGAGTAAGAATCTACTGATTATAAGATACAAGTCTTATTCACACCTTCGATTTTCAATGTCAACAATATTTTACACAATGTAATAATCAGTGAGGAAATAGTTTAGGAAAAACAATAGTGCGATCTAATCAGACTGATTTGACTCTCTGAAAAAAAAATTTCAAATTGAGGATTGAGTTAGAAATTTGACCCGATATATAAACATATGTATAGATATATTGATACATCATATAGGTGCATATGTAATATTAGTTTCTAGGTATAGCCCGGCGCGCTATAAAGTATAATACTCAGACCTAGCCAACCCCGTGCCAAGTTGGTATCAGTTTACAGGAAGTTGGTTTGACACTTTGCCGCACGGGAAAGTTTCCCTGACTATAAATGCGAGGTAGCGATAAGGCGGTGTGCGTTACCTGGAGAGTAAAACTGTATAGCTTCATATATGAACACTTACAATTTAGATACAGTTTATAGTGTTTGTTACGTTTTTTTTTTTTCATTTTTTATTCAACCGCACATAACGTCTTACTTTAAGATATTTATGAAAAATTTAATGAACAATGAAACTATGGCTGAAACACTAATAAACTAATTTATACCCCGTTTAAGAATAACCCAAGTAGACTAGCTCCACGCCTTGCTCATACGCCTAGTAGTACTTGCCGCTTCGTAGTCAGCCCAGCGCCTCATCATACGCTCGCTGCTCTGCCGGCTGGCTGGCTAATGCCGGTTTTACTACTTCCGAGTCGGACGTAGCGTATGGGTTAACTACTGGAGCGAGGCGCAGGGATAGAATGATGAATCTTGAGTGTTTATATAACTTCGATTTGACTATTGTTATTTTTTTATTTTTTTCTTATTTTTTTTCGTTCTTTTTTCTTTGTTTCTATGGGATAAATCACCAAATAAATGAATAAATAACAGAAAAATCTGTGGCATAGGTACTAATAATTCTTAATTTTTCCGAAGTCTCGATAGTTTAAATAAAAATTGTTGCCTTTTTTTTTTTTATTATTTTTTTTTAATTTTTATTTTATATGTTTAAACCACCGCTGCAGCTACTCATATAATAAAACCAGGGTCGATAGACAGTGGATTTTTTTGAACTACAACTCAAAGCAATGAAATAAATTCGATAGTAATAGTTGGGTCGAGCTATTCTGTATACAATTCGAGGATTCTAGGTATACGAGAAAAGTTTATTCTTTATCCTCGGTTTGCGACTGGATGCGTGAAAGGCTTTGCTCAAAGCTGGCTAGATCCTCGACGCAGTAGCAATAAACTTTTTTTTTTTTTCTCTCTGTCTCTTTCACTCTCTCGCTCTAGTTTCTCTGAGGGTTGAAATTTATATGGACGAATGCACATACACACAACGTACATACCAAGCGGAAAATCGACGGTGTGACGAATGAGATATGAAAGAGGAAAATATCGCGGGACATTTATTTTTTTTTACACTTTTTACAATTCTTCCAAATTTTTGATTTTGTTTACGAGGTTGAACAAGACCGAGTTGAATCGGGCCCTCCGGAAGTTGATTATGAAACTTTGATCCAATATGAATTCCTAGCTTTCCTCAAACTTTGAATATAGGTATACTTATCCAGCCATAAACCCTCGCTAAGTTCGCCGTGTGTCTATTGATCTCGCAGAGGTTCAGTCGACAACGCGAGTTCGAGAGGCTTGTTATATTTGGCTAATTTATTATAAATTTATACCATCAATTGATCGAATTAAGAAAATATAGAGAAATTATTTACATGTATACCTGTGCCTAACACTTGACCCGAAATTTGTTTCATCTTTGGATTACATTTACGCGGCTTTTATCCATCTTTCGCTGCATCTTTCTTTAGATCTGTTTTTTCGCCAATTATAGAAAATAACGAGAATAATTTTTTTCTTTTTTTTTACCCAGATATTTCCCAGTACTTTCCTTATCACCATGTAAATTGATGAAAAGTGTACCAAAGGCTGTGGATATGGTATATAAATGGATGAATTTCGTCCTACAAATAGGAAATCTTTGAAAAAAAAAATAATGACTTTTCTTTCCAAATAATCTGAACTATAGCGAGCGATGTAGGTTGATATACGGATTTAACCAATCGTTATCGATTACGGTTAACGCGCTTGAAACTTCGAATAGAATTAACTTCGACGTGATTGCGAATAGAGGGTATAGGGTACGCCGGGATATTGGAATATATAAAGTAATAAACTCCGCATATATGAAGGAACCGGAGCGTTACTAATTGCGATTAAAAATAGTACGGAAACAAACGATGCAAGAAAGTAATACGTATGACCTTTTTCTTGAATATATAGAAGAACCAATCTATACTTTAGGATAATATTTAATCCGCTTCCGGGCGCTTGATTATAATATTTAAATAATTGGTTTCCCGAGGTATGAAACGGATTGGATTAAAATTTAAAAATTTAAAAGAAAAGAAAAAAGGAAACAAAACTACCATCAAATTTTAACTCTCTTTTTTTTTATCTCATTTCTATATCGAGACGCGTTAAAACCGCGTGGTTAATTATTCAGTTAATTTTATACATTTAAAGGATCGTCGTCGAAAACAGCCGCGCCGCGTTGATACTTGATATACCATATAGCTAATTCCCAAGCGACAAGAGGGACTCTGGTATAGACACACGGGCTCATTAATCACGAAGGAAGATAACCTGCCGATGGTCGCGAATTCCAATATTCTAACAATAAAAAAAAAGAGGAGAAAATAAGCAAGAAGATAAAAAAAAAAAAAAAAACAAAGGCTCGTGGGGACGAATGAATGAAATTAGCCACTCGTTAAGCAGATTAATTCTCCTCAACTCACGGTGGATATAAAAAAAAAAAAATATACATATATATATATATATATATATATACGGCGTTTTAATATTTAAAACGTTATGGCAATTACTATTATTAGCCGAGGGTCTGTAATTTGGGTTTTTTTTTTTTTTTTTGAAAAAGAAAGGAAAGAAAAAAAGTTGAAAAATTTATGAGAAATAAAGAAATGAGGAAAAGAACGAAAAGTGAAAAAACAAAAAAAGAAGGAATAATACTCCGTTTTGTGGATTTCGAGTACCCCTAGACTCTTCGCTCCTATGTTGCTCGTTATATTTCCGAGAACAATAAATCTGCTTACGGGTAATTTTGACCCTCGTGTATAATTATTGTTATACGTGTTAATTAACGCCTCTATAGCCGATGAGAACCGGGCTAATAATAGTTGTTTTTTCCCGACGGGGTTGAATTCGAAAGTCAAATGCTTTTAATATATAGTAAAGTAAAAGGCGAGCTGGTATACGCTATACGGAGTAAAGATAAAAAAAAAATTGGCCTAAACATAGATCAAGCACGTTTTGAAAAAGCCTGTCAGCCTCTGTGCCCTGAGGGATCCCTGTGAAAAGAGAGTTCAGACCTTATCTCCGGAGTTAGAATATCCTCGAGCGGTTTTAGATCTCGTTAAACAAGCTTTAAACGGCTTTGAGTATAGGCTTGACTAGCCAATAATGTAGGAAGGCAGAGGTATAAGTATACTCATTATGCAAGAGGCGAGTGCCCGGTTAAACGGTTTAGAACCCTACCCCAGCTTCGATCTAACCGATTGAAAAATGCTTAATAACAATGCGTACATCACAAGAAACGATAATATTCTTATTAAAAATAATAATTCATAAACCATCATTATCAGAATCCTATTTCTACGTGAGATATGGAATCCTATAGCACGCATATGCACAGGAGAGCGTCGACGTGTAAAATGAAAAGATTTGTACAAAAAAGGTCCTCTTTTTTTTTTTTTAATTTCTCTATCCTTTCTTCTTTCTCGTATTTATAAACGTACGAAAATATTGGAATCACGTATACAGAAAAAAAAAAAAAAAAAATAGTATAAAAAAAATCTCCACTTTATTTTACATGGTTTTAAATTTTCCACCTATGTATACGTATGCATGTACGTATGTAAAGTACGTACGTGTGGATAGAGCACAGATATACAGCTCTACAGCTGATGCTCGCCCGATCAATACAAGGCGTTGCGGCATGAAACGGTAAAGTCACGTGGCTGGCTGGATGGCTGGCCCATTCTACTCATGTAGTATTTCTATAGCTATCTATATATATATATATATATAACTAATCGCCAACTTGGTAAGCCATAAATTTTTGCTAATTATTATATCAATTCATTAATTATCTAACGCTATAACTGAATCGATCTCTGCAGGTCGATAGCAGGAACTGTTAGTCATTTAGGCATAGGGAAAATTGAAAATTCTGTGTAGATCAGGTCATAGATCATTCGTTATTCTGCCTGTATAAACGTTTTGAATTTATTTACAGATCGAAGATTTTTTATTAACAATTATTCGCACTTTTTTCTCTCTTCTACGCTGTATAAGTTTAACTTTTGATCGAATCATATCTATATGAAAATTATTTACGCAAGGTTTAATAATCTGTGAAATTTTTTGAAGAATGAATTTCCCCCTACCGTAGAATAAGCTAAGAGTAACCCCGTGCAGATATACGTATAAGAGATAGGCTTCGCTTATCGGTTCGTTGGATCCTTTCCGGGGGAGAGATATGAGAGTTCAATTTTCAAGGCACGTTCTGTGCAAGGGGATGAAGTAAAAGAAATGAAGAAAAAAATAAAATAAAATAAGGAATAAAAAAAAAGTGAATGAAAAAATAAAGAACAAAAGTCTTCGTTGAAATCTCTGAAGAGAACTATCTAACCAGACACACGTGTATACCTATATCTATAAGGTAGAATAACGTGTGGATGAAGATAGCTGACGATCTTTTAACGGTCCAACTCTAAGAAGGGGATATATGAACCGAAGAAGTTAAAGCTCTGTGGTTACAGGAGGGATGAGGGGGCAAAAGACCAGAAGTCCGGACGTTAGGTTTTACCCGAGCTTCTGTCTGCTACATGATTTACCCCAGTTTGTTGAAATTGCAGGCTGTAAGACTAGAATTTAACGAAGTTTCGGGGTGGATATAGGTAGGTAGCTAGGTAAGGTACTCCGTATCAACGATTAACCCGGGCTAAACTAACTTTGACTTAAAATTAAGGGAGCCGGAAAATTTATGAACATCTGAATTAGGTATAAAGATTATAATAATTTCAGATGGAAACTTTTATACAGATATTTTTTATTCATTTATTTATTTATTTATTTTTCTTTTTTTCAAAAATTCAAATTATAATATATAAACGGAATTTGTTTATCGGACGATTACGAGATATACCAGCGGATTTCTACATACCTACATATTATGTATAAAACGATAATGTAATTTTAACGAGGATTAAAATTGTGATATTATTTATTAACAAAAGTTTCTCTCGGGTATATTCGAGTTGATTTACACTACAGGGCAGGTATTTTATACCAACAGCCCCCGGGGTCTTAAATTTTTTAAACAACGGTGTGGGTAGGTAGATAGGTAGGAAAGAAGTAAGGGAGGTAAAGAGGGTTTATAATTACAACGATCCATTTATTTCTGATATTTATCATCAGCATCAGAGCTCAGCGGGCACTCGAATTCGGCGCGATGAAGAAAAACGTTGATTTCATGTTTTGTTTTTCTTCTTTTTTTCGCCTACTCTTTTTTTTTTTTTTTTTTTTAGCAAATTATTTCCGCTAGAAAATTACCCCGTCGCGTGTTCTCTCGCCTATGTCTATGTTATACGCCTAACATTAATACGTACGTGTCCGTATTTTATAACTCGAGAAAAGCGTGACAAGGAAAATTTTTTTTCCTTTTTCAAATACTAAGGAAAAAAATACAAAAATACAAAAATAGGGAAAGAAAATTTTCCACTGAAATAATTTTTTTTTTTTTTTTTTCATTTCTTGCTTTTCGTTATTCCGTTTTTTTCATATCTCATACACGTTATCGCCCACCACCATAATTCATCCGTTTCTTGTCTAGGGCGCTTGCGACTATACACTAACCAACTATACACCAACTTATTTATCAAATTACCTAAACTAAACTAACTAACCAAATGTCATAAATTTAAACTCAATTTTACCTTAGCGTGAGGGGTGTGGCTTGCCGCAGCGTAGGAGGCAGGTTGCTGCTTGGAATTGCGAACGATCTTTGCTCTACCTCATGTACTCTGACATGATCGTCGCACCACCAGCTTGTCTTGCAGTGATTTCGAAGATTTTTATTTTTCAATTCTTCTTCTTCTTCTTATTCTTTTTCTTCTTTTACTTGTCTTCCGATTTTTTTTTTTTTTTTATTATTTTTTTTTTTTTTTGAGATACAAGTTTATTATTTTGATAAATTATTATTATTATATAATATCATACGCACTTAGATCAAACCACACAGGACAAGACAGAAAAAAGTTTATACAGTAGTAACGATATATTCCACTACTACCCCCACCTTTAACGAATCACAATTTTATTTTTCATCTTCTACTCATCTTGTCGTTGTTCTTGTTGTTTTTTGTATTATTTTCACCTGAAACATAAACGAAGAAGAAAAACTAAATAAATAAACTTATTAGATATTGGGAAATTATAGAAATCGCTCTAAATCGACTATCTAATAAATTTATAATAATGTCAATCAAATGATTATGATTCTTTCCGTTAATCCACCTATTCGTCATTTGTTACTTTTGTTCAATTGACTCAATGAGAAACCGAGAAAAAACAAAGAAACACCAGCAATTTTGAATTTTTCATCGTACTTAAATTTTTCTATAAATTACATAAATCGACTATCATATCGGCTATGTATTTTCTAATAAAATATATAACCGATTACCGAGAAGCTTTATGTACACTTTTCCTTGATTCTTATATTTTCCCACACATACCTTACATACATACCTAGGTACACATATTTATACATATATACATAAATAAAGATCGATAATTTATTTTTAGTGAACATTATATACCTACATATATATCTTCTATAATATGGTAACAATAATTCCTGTCGTTTCAGGGAATTGTTACGCGTTCAAAGAACAGCGACAACGTGTTAGCTGCTGAGGAGGGTGTAGGGGTGCCTGTCGGTGTCGCGACCTTGGCCCGCTGCCCTCCTTCGCATTTACTCGTCTAGCTAGCCACCTAGGTATACCTATATGTATACAAATATATAAATATATATATATTATATATATATTTATACACAAATATATACAGTACCTAGACCTGTGTATAAATGACGCATGACTAAGCGCGCAAAAGTTCGTATATGACATATGTATATGTGCATAATAGATGACGATAAATACATCGAGAAACCATCGAGACGTCGACTCTTATGTATTTTCCCAGAAATTTTCCGCCTGTGTTCTTTTTTCTTTTTTTTTTTGAATTTTGAATTTGTCGTTTTATATTTCAATAAAAATTTTATTCAGAATTCAAATATTCATATAGATTTTATAATCTATGTACTTGTATGCTTTCGCACCTAGAGAGTCACATTGCTGCAGGTAGGGTCTTCTACACAATTATCTGCGTGATCGTTACAATTCCGCAAACTCGTTCGCCTCGGGGTAATTAGCAGTTTATAGATCCCTTATAGTATATGGTATATAGTATATAGTATATACGGGGCATTCCACGCCAACTCGACCTGGGTCTGACCCTCAACCCGTTGGATTTGGTCCGTAATTTTTCATATGCTTATTCCATCCTTCGAAAGCATGCTGAATTTTGTTCAGCTTCTTACTGTCAAATTTATTCAAATCGAAAAATAAAATCACTTAACAAAAAAATCACACGGAAGGACATTTTGCAAAAATCTGAAAAAAATTCGAAAAAATCCTAAATTCGATAGAAGCTATAATTGATGTAAAACTAGTTGCTATAAAGCCATGTTAAAAATTACGGACCAAATCCAACGAGGGTCGAGGGTCAGACCCAGGTCGAGTTGGCGTCGAATGCCCCATATATAGCGTCGTTGTTCGTCGCCTCGTTTTAATCCCGGAAAACGTGGCCGACACCACGGTTGACTAATTTCTGCGGTGGAGGTGGGGTAGAAAAACGGGTAATTAGGGAGAACAGGTACTATTTTCATGTTACTGCTCGTTTGCAACTTCTCTCGCCTTCTCTCGCCACCTCTCGCACCCCTCGTAGTATCTCCCTTTTTGTTGCAATTTTTTTTTTTTTTTTTTTTTCTTTACTTCCACCCACACACTGACAGAGCGCGAGAAAACCACTCGGCACGGATGCTATAAACTTCTATACGGCTCTTGGAGTATGCTGTAGCATATACCTACATGGTATACACGTGTAGCTATACGTATACATACACATGTATGTATATATAGTATATTCTCTGGGAAATTTAGCCCTCCTTTTTCATCTCGCGGGTTAAATCCCCTTCCCTTTACCTACCCTTTGCCAACATACGACATAAGAAAAGTTCATTGACCCCGATTCGCGCGACACGTTATTTGCTCCACATGTCGTAGGGTTTATTGCGTTAATGGGCATAAACGGAGGATATTTTTTTCTCTCCATTTTTAGCGATTATTTATCTGGTTATCGGGACCTATGACCCTAGACTAGGGAATGAAACAATAAAAAATTAAAAAAAAAAAAAATGATCGATGTGTAAGTTCTTGTACTAGAATAGCTTATTATAGACTGAAAACGGAGTGCCATAAAAAACGCGTTCTTATTTTGTATTCCGTATAGTCGGGCGACTTGTTTGTTCACGTGGCCTTGCCACCCCCGATGTCCAACAAACGAGCGCGGGAGGGTCCCGGTCTCGACGTCCATGGCGCGGGGGTTGCCGCGTTGCTGACTACAATATTGATCCTTTGGCTATTTTTGCACCACGACTAGTTTCTACGGGTATTGGAATAATAGCGCTTGGTTACGGGAGGGTTTCCCCGTCTTACTACCCTCTTAGCTTCACCCCATACCCTAGAGCCACTGGAACCGGAAGGATTGGGAACTTGCAATTTTTTTAACGGAACTTTTATTCCTCTCGGTCGAAGAGTATGACCTTTTATTGACTAAGGGAATATCTACGATTCCCGGGACTCCAAGAATTATAACAAAATATAAGTGGGATTAGGGAATATTAGATTCACATGATTTTTGGTATTAGAGTTACTTCCTACCATTTTGAACAACGATTAATGATCGTGACCCTGTAGTAACCACTAGTCGCGCAATAAGTATATACTCGAATTACGAAGGCTAAGAAGCTACGCTATAAACTATAATTAACCAGCTTAATCTTGGCTCTCGTTTCTGACCCTATTGCTATACCTACGTTAACTGTTTGCTGACTTATACATCCATATGCACATAGATACATATAAAGATTTCGCGGAGATGTTTATACGTCAAAAGTCGTATACCTTGGTATATATATGCCTATACACATACGGTACTCTCATATGTACTTAAGTCTGGTTGTCTGTAGCCGAAGAGACGTCTAAGAAGACTATAATGACTATTTCCTCGTCTTGGCATCTGATTTAGGGTCAGCTTTGGGTTCCAAGATCGGAGTTTTACACCGGTATCGGATGAAATAGATATATATCAATAATGAAAAGCGGTTAATTAATTTTTTCCCCTAATATGTAAATTTATAAAATTGCATACCTATATATATGTACGCAATATGAATATATATATATATATTTTTTAATTTTTTTTATTTTTCGTTAGTATTGCAGTTATTTATAATATCCAAGGCTATACAATTCGAGCTTAATAATATACCTATATTGGCTATATATTGACTTCCTCTGTGCTTAACGCCTGTATATTTCTACACGACATAACAGCCTCAGAGATAAGTTTAAAAGTTTGTCGAAACCCTGAGGCAAAGTGCTTCTTCGTCCCTTCGATATCGAGAGAAAATGAGTTTCAAAGACCAGCATTACAGGCATTAAGGTGTACATATATATATATATATATATATATATATATATATATGTACATATATATTATACATATTTTTTGATAAACATATACGTCTATATAAGTATATATAATATATTTTACTAAGAACTTAATATAGCTTTATCGATTTTCATACACTAAGAGGTCTTCACACCATATACCTATATAACAAGAAAAACTCACCGATTGACGTTTGCAGACAGTCCTTTCTCCGAATTAAAAAAAAAAAAAAACAAAGAAAAAACGAAAAAATTCTTTCAGATTTTTCCTAGCCGTTTTTTAACCCGTTATATTATATTTCGGTACATATAAGGTATATAAAACTTCGTTTAACATAATATCGTGTATATATATGTATATATATATATACACCTTGCGTGTAGATCGAGATCTTGCGGGATAAAAAGTTCACTTTTCTTATGCCAGCTGGTGAAGGCTGTCGTAAATCACGGTTTATTGTTATTATAGTTTAGAACGTTTGACGTACCTATAGTGGTCGTCGATAAGTAAGTCATGTACCTATATGTATACGTTTACCTGAGTAGGTATGCGTAAGAATAATAATGCAGTTGTTTGACCCTGACAATGATCAGGTATAAAAATCTCAATCTGAATAATAATAATAATAATAATAATAATAATAATAATAAAAAACACCTGAAAGATTAAAGAACAAATTTGATAGAAATCTTGAACATAAATCATCCCCTACGTTCTATGCTAGGCAAATATATGCGTCAGCAGGATATTCCGCGATTCCCCACCTACGTACACGTAGAGGTATACTCGTTCATATGTGTATTGCGAATCATTTATTGTATAATTATATAAGGGTAAATCGATCAACGTTTACGTGTCAGCTACTGCAGACGTGTGTTCAGAGTCAATTTATCAGATCGATAGTGGACATGGAAATACTTATACTAACATATACCTAGGTATATGGGTATGTATACACGTACTATACATTTATACATCCATACAGTACAACGCATTATACTGTACACTGATCCTGCTGTTTACTCTCTCACGGTGGTAATTTTTTTTCTTTTCCTTTTTCCTTTTTCCTTTTTCCTTTTTTTTTTTATAAAATCGATTCACCTCGATTATCAGATGGGCTGTAGCTGTACTACATCGAGGAAATAAGGATGAATGTAAAAAATAAAAAAAAATTAAAATTAAAACCTCTATACCACGTTTCCGGTATACTTGACAAAGAATGCATTATTTTACACACACATACGCACGCACGCACATATGTGTATGGGTATACCCGTAGGAGCAATAACCCTAGCAGCATGAATATAAGAAAAGAAAATTGCTTTTAATTTCTCCTTTTTTTTTTCTTCTTATTTCCGCCTAAATCAAAGATCCCCATACATACGCGGTATACTTGGATAAATATTATAAAGACTATGGCAGGTATTTTCTTTTTTTTTTTTTTGACAGTTATATAGACGCATCTTCGATGATTTATTTTATCCCAATGTCTTTTTTCTTTTTCATTTTTTCCCTTTCTTTTTTTTTATTTCTTTTTTCTCACGAGCTTTTTTTATAAGATACTATGAGCTAATCGTATGATCAAAAGTGGCAGGAGCCCGGCTAAGGCTGTCTAGCGATTTGTCAGACCGTTAGAAATCGGTATTGACTAGGCCTGTCTGCTATCAATTTCAGACGTCAATACCTCTCTTTCAATTTCGGCTTGAATAACTCGTGATGTAGAATATAAGGTGGAGCGAGATTTTCTGAGTTACTGTAGACGCGGTGCCAAAATAGAAAAAAAATAGAAAAAAAAAAGTAGAGAAATTGTCGAGAAACGCACAATTTTTTTCTTCTTCTTTTTCTTCTTCTTCTTCTTCTTCTTCTTCTTCTTCTTATGTTCACACTTGGAACGCCTTTCGCGACGATGCCTATCGACCTCGAGAGACCAAGACCCCATTCGCCCTTTTTCACCCCTTTTCACTTTCGATCACCTCGCTTAACTAACAGCCTACTATCTCGATTCCCGTCAGCCCGCGCCCACGATCTGACATGAGACACGAGAGGAAGAGAGAGAGGATTGATTTTACTAACAGCTTAATCCTGAAGAGGTGCTCCTCCCGATAAAGAAATATTCGACGTACGATGGAGTTGTACGAAAAAGGACGAATAATCTATTTATTTTTTTCTCTTCTTTCGCATTTATCTATAGTTTATCTAGTCCAGTTCTTGAAACAGGACGAACAGGACTCGGCCCATGATCGGAAATCCAATTTTCAATGCCCATTATTTTAACGTAGAATCCCGTCGAAAATTCAGATTCGATGAAATGATGAAAAGTGAATTTTTTAATTTTTTTATTTTTTCTCTTGGTCCTGGACCAACATCCATTTCTTATCACCAAAGTGGTAAAAAGTCGAAATACAAGACGTCAAAAGAACAAAAAAATAAATTAGAGCATCTAGAATTCAAGACACATATACGCGAAGCGAGCTAGATATTGTAGGATTCCCTCCTAGCACGATAGTAGAGGCAATATAATCCCCCAGGGATATCCCCTGAGCTCCCTGTACGTGTATGTATACATGTAAACCGTCTCGAGCCGCATCTGCACTTTATTTTCTTTCGTTTACATACCTTACATATGCTACAGTAAACACAAAGATAGATCTATAGTATGTAACTCGTATAGTTTTAATGACACGTAGGCATGTGTGAGTGATAAATACATAAATATATATAGGGTATGTAAATATATTATATAGACCAAAATTATTAAACGTATGTCTACCTATATATTTATATGTATACACGAAGGATTAATAAGGCACTAGAGTTTCTATAGTACCTAATCAGACGCTACGGCTACGAGATACGCGCACTCGAGTTAATTAGGTTCTGGTATAGGTATATCCATATCTATACTATACGCGGTTAAATCGAGTGGCCCGTTTAATACTGACACAAAAAAAAATTGATGGTCAATAAAATTGATTATAGTATTAGTATAATCGCATAAAAGTTACGAAAATAATATCAATATGACAAAAAAAAAAAAAAAATTCAGATAATTTTCCTCAATTTTTCAATTTTCCATTTTCTAAACCATAACTAATATATATACCCTGAATTAAAAATGGAGAAATACTGTATTCGGCGAAAATATCTGTATCCGTAGAAATGAACGTAGACAAACATGTATATACGTATAGGAGGCTTTTTAGCCGGGGTAGGAAACACCAAGAACCGAATCAACGCTAATGGGGCAACCCACCCCCGATTTTTCTCTTCGAACATTTCACCCACTAACACAGACCGGCGCGGAGGGCGCGCTCGAAACCTCTGACGTCATTCAACGAGTAGCCCCGTCCTTTTCCCAACCCCCAACCCCCTCCCCTCAGCCCCTGATTCTCCACGGTTTCTGCTCTTGCTCCACCTACTGCATCGGGTCAACTGAGGTCGCTGTAGGGGTAGGTAGTAGATAGAAGCTTCCAGGTGTTCGAAAAGCTACCTTTGTCATATATTATTCCTTGAGGAAGTACCAAGTTTCCTCAGAAAATAGACAAGCTTTAATAAATTATTCGTCACCTTATGCATAATCCGGTTAAAAAAAGTTCGAAAATTTAGCCCCAGCTGTTTAGCATATACGAAAAAATGAAGCTTTTTTACAATTTGTTTCTCTACATGGAGTGCTTTAGTTAATCGTAAAACATATTTGCGAGTACCCCTAGAGACAAGAACGGAGGTTTATAATCAGCGTCAGTGTGCCTGATGCACTGAGTAAAACTTCAAGAAGTTTGATAAATATCGCTCGAGGTGTAATACGAGAGCTTAGTGCAGCATGTGGTTGAGAAATTGCCCAGGGGGTGGAATAATATTTCGAAATATTTTTAAGTTAATGATTGAGGGCGACAGGTGTCGAACGATTTTTACATAACATATTTACAATTTATTTATAAACACAGCTATTAAGTTAATATCCTTTAAAGGATCTATATAAGAAAAAAAGACACGAAATTACGCATTTTTTAATTGAAAAAATGAAAGAAGGAGATAAAGTTCACAAATGAGAACCGATCCTCAAGAGTTAAATCGCGCAGTAGTCGCTCCTCGTGCTGGTCAGCCTCGTTCATTCTACTCTGAAATAGTCCAGAGGTTCAGCCGCGTTATACGTCAGACTGTTCTCTGACAACTCGCAGTGGTAGAGCCGGCGGTGAGGTCGGACGGCACAGTAGGGTATAATAAATAATACTGAATTTATAGCGATTTGTTACGAATATTATCATTATTGATATACTGTTATAAATTTGTGTGTAAAATAAAAATAAAAATAAAATAAAGTGATATGAGATAGAGAAAATGATTTTTTTTCCATATTATTATGCTTTTTCTATTTCATTCTCTATGTGTACCTTATATACCTAGATATGTGAAACTGCTTGCGTGCGCATGTGTGTGTATGGAATTTAGTCCGTATACAGGAATAAATCGATTAACTAGAGCCTGGATAGTCAAGGAATAATTTATTAGCAATATACTATATAGGCTTTAGATTGAATTTGGAATACGTATATTTTATTTGACTTTATTTTATTTCTTTTTCCGACTATCTGAAAATAAAGGTTTGCGTTCAGTTCCTATCTCTAGACCCACGGCAGAGTGGTAGGTTCACATATGCTCGTTAAATAGAGCCGGTAAACTGTGTGGGTTAGTTTTGATTGAATAATTAATACGTAAACTATATACCCTAAACGCGTCTGTACACTAAAAGTCAAACATTACAACTAATCAGTGAACAAATAGATCGTATACGATATACTCAACGTATGTTTGATTTGGTAATGAAATAAAAGTACTTCATTAGGAGGGTCTCGCATGGGTTCAGGATATAAAATCACACAGTTATTTTTCTAATTTAACTTTTTTTTTTGTTGTTTTTTTCTCACGTACTTAAGGGTTCTCTGTTTCTAACAATAAGAATGAGATAAAATTCAAACAAAATTGTTCCAAACTGCGTTTAGAGAATTTATACCGTTATATAAAAAAATGTTGAAACTGTTTCAAGGGACAATTCGACGAGTAATTAGAAATGGAATATATACATATACGAGATCTGATAAAATACACATCTGGGGAAATGAAATGAAGTATTTCATTCGGGTGAATAAATTTTAATCGATGGCGATAAAATCTGATAGGGGCAAGTTTGTTTCTAATTGTAAGTATACTCGTGGATTAACGTAAACTTTGTTCCTTGCAAAATCAGCAGTCGAATATACTTTGGTAAAGTATATAGCTATACATATACACTTGTATGTATAAAGTCTTATTGGAATGGTTCTTCGTACTTAAGTAGAATTTGAATTCTACTGAAAGCCACAACTCGCAGATGAGTTCATTGATTGCGATGTGTATACCTCGCAAGTAGATACCTCTTTTGAAAGTTATACACACATAAACTTTTAGCGACTATTTTTTCCAGCCAGAAAAATCCCACATAAGATATCTTTGAAGGAAACATATATTCTGTCACGTCAAGTGCGAGGAAGCTTTTCTTTCTGTTTTTATCATCGGTTATTATTTCTTGTCAATTTTACTCTCTATTATTTTACAACGTCGTCAAAGACCTCTGGACAATTTTATATATCTTATCTGTAATTTACAAACAACCTGCTGCGCGAGATGATATCGATAAAATATTCCATCAATTATTCATCGAACTTTTCCTACAGAGAACTCACATATCCATATCCTCGATATTTCTTATCTCAGTTTAATCTCAGAGCCTTTCATCTTGTCCCATAAAGATATAAGATTGAAGTTCATAATTGTATAATATTTTATGTTTTTTACTTTTCACTTTTTCTCTTTTACGCATAATTCTATAGAGCGAATAAACTGAGTGGAAGATAACAGACTATACGGAGAAAGAGACGCCCACGGTTAGCAAGTAAAAGAAAAATGAAAGAAATAAAAATAAAAAATTACAAACCAGAGATTATACTTCGTGAATAGACCTAAATGAGCGTTGCATTAAAACGGCATAGCTGTATACTATACTCATACAGCTTGAAAGATATTCTTTTATTTTTTCGTTTTACTCTCCACACAGTGTAACTAATTTATAATTATTTTCATTTTTTCACCTAACATCACAGTTCTCATTATTATTGCTACCCTTATTCTTGGTACAATTATTGTACCATCGAGTATCTGCATGAAAAATGCGGGGCCTTGCGCGATAGTACCTATATGTGGACTATGGCATATAATTATATGAATGGGTACGAGTGAAGTCTGTATAGTATTCGGTCTGAAAAGGTTAGCATATTTAATAAGGTCTCTAGATGTTTTTAGCCAGTCGGCCAGAGTTTACTTGATCGATACTATACACATATATATATATATATATATATATATAGATATGTACGTAGTTTATAACGTTATACAATATTTCCATATACTATAATACACGATACATACTGTGCTGATCGATTACATATTTGCGGATGACCTAAAGTCCTGCGAAGTCTTAAGACTGAAACAGGACTCTAAAATATTCCTGTTAAAAAAATTGAATCAAATAGTATGATGTATCGTTTACGTTAAAAAATAATTTTCATCTGCAAAGAAAAAAGAAAAAATAATTATTTACGAAGAGGGTGGAAAATTTTTATCGTCATTATTTCTCGATAAAATCCTCATGTGCCAAAGTCATGTTACGTTACGTTACCAATTCTCATGCGGATAACGCTGCAGACGTGACACGCAATATACCCAAGAATCTAGATCGATTTCTATATACCTGGGTACTCTTGAAATATCAATCTTACTTCTCGATCACACGACTCACTTTTTAGACAGGTTGAAGACCTATTACCTCAACTTCACTTCTCGCACGCACTACACGCGTGTAATTTTCTGATTATTTTAACTGGGTTATCGCTTATTAGTTCTTTCTCTTTTTTTTTCATTCGTTCCTTGTTAAACTTTTTCGGGGTATTATTTTCTTGGTGAATATATATACTGGGTACTTTTTTCTCCATGAATAAACTCGGCGGGTGCGTCATATCGGCTATATTTTAAATCTCGAAGAAATCTGCGGGGTGAAAATTGATGTGAGGGTTGAGAAGAGGCTCGAGATGTTTTTCTTGGTTTCTTTACACCGTATAAATACATCCACAATGATGCCTGACAAAAACGAGAGACAATAAAAGTGCGGAAGTAAGTACTTATGCCTATGTACTACACGCCGAGTGTCCTCTTGATAAAATTCTATCTACACCAAGGGATGATTTTGGACGGTTGCTTGATTCACAACTCCTTTCTCCGTTTTTTTTTTCGTTCATTTTTTGTTTTTTTCCTCGTTTCTTCGATTTTTTGTTTTTCTTGGTACTACATATTCTTGGTACATTTTATTATTCACGTATACAACCCGCGCGGCCCTACTGTTTTCGCACTCTTTTCGAAACCCCCTGTGGACGGCTATTTCCATTATGTATCCCTTTTACTATATGCTATGTATACTACCCGTAGAAAACGACCCCCGAAGTATATCAAGTACCATCACCCGTTCACCCCGTATATATGATTTTTTTTCTGTTTTTTATTGTACAGCTTCTCGAGTGTCCTTCACACGATGACGCGTATAGTTGATTGTCGCGGGATATTTATATACCTACGCGATGGGGTATGGAGCTATTCTCTATACGATCTGCATTCTACATAAGGCGAAACTAATTCGATCCAGTGGTCGCGGAAAAAATTATTCAATCGCATCGATAGTCGATATTCTGCGAATCCTGAACTGCGAAACTACTGATTAGTGATTACTGCCATGTATATCAAGCTGTGATGATTGACTACTAAAAGTATTAACAATCGTGGCTCAATCTGTAAATTGTTACCCACAAAAAGTCAATTCTTACTTTCTACGCATCACAGCAAAGCGATTTCGATTTTGTCACTTTGACAGGATTCTACGAGCATCGGTAGCCCGATTCTATCTTTTAAGGGGTGTTTTTTTTCTCAAGACAATGCCCGATCGACTGACCGTTGGGATTTTTGATGAAATAAAAGATACGAAAAATATTCCACTTTATGTGTCAAGTTCTGTAAAAAACAAAAAAAAAGGAAGACTTTCATATCTTCAAAAATTCTGCGAATAAAAAATTATATTGTTGTAGATATCGTTCGAGGAAAACAAACCGCAGCCCTTAAAACTTCGAATTGATCCAAAGGCACTCTTTATACATCCTGCGCAAAGTGACGTAAGAGAAAATCTCTAAGCTGTGATTCTAAGGGTGAAAATCTACGGATTGATATTTGCTGTTTCAATTCTAAATGCCATAACGATTTACACAAAAAAAGAAGATACAAGATTTCAATCGCTGATCGAAAAGTCTGTGCCTATTTTGGCCACGCTTTAGCCTCACGAGAGCCAGAATATCGGCTCATTCTTTACTCCGTAACGTTTAAGTCTTTAAGTAACTTATGTATTAGATATACGTCTCTAAGAAATTCCAACGATTTGGCAACTGAATTTTCCCGCTACATATAACTTCGCATATGTATCTATACCAGAAAATGTCCTATACACACATATCTGTACATCTCTAAGGCATATATGCATCTGTATAATTTGGCACTCGAGTGTACTGTACGTCGATGCAATTGCGAAAGTATTCGCAGTCTAGTCTCAGCGAGACATATTATACCATGACTAATTTTTTTCTTTCTCTCATTCTGCCTCCATTCCATTTTCCTTTTTATAATTACTGCAACGTATATATTCTTTCTTTTTCTCGTTCTTGTTCTTTATATTTCTCGTCTTTCTCCGTGTCGAACAATCGTACAAACTCTACAAACCTGGGCATTCAAAGTTCTTACGAAATACTTTGAAGATTTATAAAACTTAGAATTTTTCCTTTTTTTTTTCTTTTCTTTTTCTTTCTCTTTTTATCATACAAATTTTTCCACCCAACTCCACTCACGAATCTTTTTTTTCTTCTTTATACTACCTCGAGATTCTAGAGTCTCTTTACCTGCCAATTAGCGGTTATTCTACTGCCCAACTGGCTAATTATTCATCTAGAGATCGTGACGTACGTAGACGAGGGTGCACTGTCTTACATATCCAAACCCATTCAATCTTTTGACTGAGGGGGCTAATTTTTTATCAGATTAATTCCAACAAAAAATGTTTGAGAAGAAAAAAAAAATAAAAAAATAGGTAGACATTTTTATCATCGTATAAAGTATCGTAGGCGATATATTGCGGGCACTAGATAGACCGTATTGTATCAATCGACGTTTATTTACGAGATTATTAACTAAAAGCTCTCGGTAAGATTCAATCCAATTATTATTTCGCACTATTATAATTGAACGTGTATATCGCAGGAGCGCGAGCTTTATATGTGTATACGATGATTTTTTCGCGCCAGTACATATCGAGTCCCATGAATGTTGAATAAATGATTATGAATAAAATTTTAATCGACGCATGGTTGTCGTATGTAAATTATTCCATGATTTTTTACACCTGTACTCATATAGAATATACTATATAAAAATAAATGCGGTTTTTCCCACGAATAGGTAAAACGCAAAACGAAGAATTTTGAATCGATTATCTGTCTACACTGCGAAAGAATAATAAAAATACGTCAAGCGAGATGAATGTCGTTATTTTAAAAACACCCTACCTAATGTAGCAATCTAAATGAATTATAGATACTGTAAGGGGTGTAATTATCAATTGTATTTATATCCTGATAATAAAATAAATAATATAATTTATTGAGACTTACGGTTGTCGATTAACTCTGTCTTGTGAAAATTCACGGATTGTCACTTTAATTAAAACACTTTGTACAGTGTAATAAAAATAATATCCACGGTATGTGTGAGTCTACATCCGAACATAACAGTAGCACAATGGTGCGATTGGGCTCGCGGTGCGTACCGCACTGAGGGTAGATCGAGGGAGTCTAGGGGCGCCGCGATACAACTGCCTCACATCGGCAAACGAAAATACTAAAATCCCCGTCCCGATAGAAATTTTGAAAATGTATTTTAGTCTTAATTTTGAAATTGCTGCGCGTTTAAATGAGTAATATATAGGAAACGACATACCTATGTCGTATAATATTATTCATTACTTTATGTACAGATATATGATTGAGAAAAAAATGAAGGAAATAATCTTGCATTAGAGAAGAGAAGAGAGAGAAACATATTTTTCATATGTTTAGTGATAATTTATTGATTAGGGTATATGATAATAATGGAGGTGGTTGGAGATAGGGTATATGATAGGAAATATAAATCGATAATATTATAGTATTGCTATATACACACTTTAATAACGAAAAACAAACATTACAATAATAATATCGTTATTGATATAATATTATGTATATAATAATAATAGAGTTGTTTATCATAATGCGTAGTGTAAACACTAAAAATCTTGCTTTATGGAAAGAACAGTGTAATTATATTATTATTAATATTTATTAATAATTATCATTAGCGACTGTATATTATGATAGTTCTCCATCCGGTTTAGTTAAATATAATTATATTTAAAATAACACCATCGCCTATAAGAAATCATTTTTAGTATACATATTATAAGTACACTTATCGTAAGTGTACCGGTATATACATATACATAATAATATATAAGTTGACATTTGTACGCGAGTTTGATATTTTGATAATTTGAAAAATTAAAGGATAAACCGCTGATTTATTTTCTCTTTTTTTTCTTTCTTTATCATTCATTTTATTATTCACTTATAGTTTTATTCTCATTATTATTTTTATACTTTAATTTTCATTATTGTTATTATTATTTTTTTTTTATTTTTTTTTCCGCTCTTTTTATTCATTTATTTTTATTTTATTTTTTTTTTAATTTTCTTTTCTTTTTGGTTCGCACAATGTTAGAATATTCTCAATATTACGTGTTTAAATACTTGTATAATATTTATCTAAACCAAAACCTACTGAACTATGAAAATATAGTCAGTGTATTTCCTTATATAGATATTATTAAATATTATATAATATATATATATATATAGTGCATTATCTAAAAAATCTGTCTTTTTTATGCAACTTATATATTCAAATACCCCAGTGTATTCGAGATTTACAATATTATTGCCCTTATTTTTAACTTACCATTAAATGGTATTTCAATAATTGTTATATCAGTAAAATAATGCCTGATATATTATAAGATCATCATGCATGCGAGAGAATTATAAGGGATATTTATTTAGTAACAAGAATTTGTAAATTATATTCACTGCCTTTTATAATATAATAATCCCTATATTATATATATTTACCTCAGAAATGAATGAAAACAAAAAAAAGAGAAGAAACAAAATCAGAAGAAGAAACAAATTAAATAAAATAAATTCTAAAGAAAGGCTTTTTATTTTTTTAATATGTATAAATAATATTTATATATTATTTAAATATATATATAATAAATTTTCGATTGAATTACAGCTATAATAAATACATTAATAGCGTAGAATTTAAATCAGCTAAAATTTTTATTGTATCAAAGAAAATTTTAGTTGTAAAAAATGGAAAAAAAAAAAAATTATCAGATCTTACCATTTTCTAAATTGAGGTATATATCATACTGTATAAAAAGTATAACCGATTTTATACAATATACGATATTATTATACATCTAAAGTATACATATTATACGTCTGAATGACCGCACGATTCTTGAAAAACGAATTATTGTGAATTTTTATTGATCTCTTAATTCTTTGACTGTATACGTTTTCTTTATAGTCGTAGCTGCTAATGATAATATAATTGAGCTACTCGGGGATAATCGAATTTTAATATTAACATAATTGCCATTTATTTATACCTACGATAAAATTATCTATATAACTTTTAAATCATAATAGAATACAATAAATTTATTGATTTTAAATAATGGCCTATAAACAATAATAATAATATCAGTAGTACTTCAGAGAAGCATATATTATATATTGTATGTATATAGAGTACTTTGAGCAAACTAATACCTTATAAAAAAAAGATGAAAATTAATTACCGTTAAATATAATATAATGAATAAGAAAAGTTGAATAAATTAAGGGTTTTGGATATCGATAATAATTTTACTAGGTGGGCGAGCAATGGGGCTGTTTGGGTGATGGGGTGAAGTTTGAGAAAGTTAAAAATTTAAACTTTCACTTTCTCTTTCTCTATCTCATAATATAATATGATAATTATATTATATATAAAAATTGTAAATAATAAAAATATGATTAATTATAACAAAGGAGAAAATTATTTCCTAACAATATACATATACTATATACACCTGATATATGTATATATAGTATATAAAAAAAAAAAAAAAGAAAAAAATCCAGGATTTCTATTTTCCTCGTTATTTTATGCATTTGTCGTATCTTTTTTTTTTATTTCTTTATTTTTTTTTTTTTTTTTTGTTATCTTCTTTTTACTATAAACCCTTAATTAATTCAGCTCTCCATTTATATAATTTGAATAGCAACTAATTAACAACGTATTATTTATTATTTTTTTTTTTCTTGTTTCTTTATCTTTTCTTCTTTTTTTTCCCATCATTTACCTAGTGTAAAATACAATCAATATAAATACATAACAATATATTATTGTTTAAAAATTTGTAATGCGCAGTAAATAAATAGTTTATTTTTATTTTATTTTATTTTATTTTTTGTTCGATCAGCACTTCTGCAATATCAATTATATATATATTCTCCCCCTTGACATAATATGAATTGCACGTCCCATTTTTTTTCTTCAATTTATTTATTTATTTATCTTTTTTTTTTTTTTTATTTCTTCTCTAAATATTATCACAATATTCATAAATTTTGGATAAAAAATAAAATAAAAAATAAAAAACTAAACAGAGAAAAAAAAATAAATATAAACTTATCAATAATTACCTAAATAATAAAAACAATTTGATTTAACTTAATTAACAAAGTTTATGTATACACGTTATCCAATTTTTATATACGGGAGGGGCGGAGAGAGGGAGGCGGTGATTAAGGGAGGAAGGGCGGTATAGAGTATAGTATATAATAATTTATTACAATATGTTTAGTGCTAGGAGATAATATAATATAATATAATATAATATAATATAATATAATCAATCGATATGTTAAATGGGAACAGCATAAACTTCAGGGTAAATAGGTGATATATTATCTAGGTAGAATAATAAACCCTATTACGTACGCAGGCTAAATATAATTGATATGTGCTACAAAGACCAGATCCCTGCCGCAGCATAATTATTATTTCACATACTTATTACTTCGCAGCTGACTCTAGAGCTTACGAACTTGTGTTGAATTATAATTTGAATTTTCTAAACAAGTTGATAAGCTCGGAAGTTAATGTTATGTATGTATCAGTAACGAGCTGCGATGACAAATATTATTATTATGCTAGGTGGTATTAAGGGGGATGAGGGATGAAAAGGAATGGATATGGCGCTAGCTAGAGTCTGATATGTAGACTGATTTTGGGTGAGGGGCACTATGTGTTAATTGGGTCTATACACACGGCTCCTACGTGATAATTTTAGTTTCTTTATTTTTTTTTTTCTTTATTTATTTATTTATTTATTTTTTTTTTTTTCATTTGAACAGGTAGGTCACAGCTCTGATCGTCGCTCAATTATAGAATTGAAGAATATAAATTCGACGGAGTTGATGGGTTCGGTTTTAGAAAAGCCTCTTTTCCCATCGATCAGTATGGTGGTTGATAATCTTTGACTATATTAGTTGCGGGACCTACCTGCGCATGTATGCGGTTTAACCAAGACATAATAAGATATGTATATTTATAAAGAGATTTTTTCTAACTGTAATTTTTTTTTTTTTTCTTTCAACTGTATTAAATAAACTGATAAATATATCGTTTATACATTCATCTGTTTACATGTAATGACGATAAGTGTTTTTTTTTTTTTATCATTATTATTATTATTATTATTATGATTTAATTTTTTTTGGTTTCTTTTTTTTCTTTTCTTGCCCATTTTTCTCCACGCTTTTTTATTACATTATTTACGTTTTTAATATAATAATTCGACCTAACATATCCTACCACCGTAGGTATATCTTTCCTTATCTTATTAATCATAATATATGTATATCGTACTTTATAATCTATATACTTAATTGTTTTTGTTTGTTTTTTTTTTATTTTTTTGCCATTTTTTTTTGTTTTTTCATTTTTTTAATATAAATATTGCATAGCAGACAATTTTACAAAACATTACCCTGAAATAATGTACTTTTTTTTTTTCTTGTTTTTCATATTTATTTAAACGCGCAGCATTTTTTCTTTTTTTTTTTCAATGTCATGGTTCGAGAGTATTTATTACAGAGTGGAGACTTGTTCCTTAGAGCATTCATATTTTCATTATTATTTAACTTATATGATTCATCTCAATTTCTATTATTATATAACGCATTACGTAGACTATAAGGATAAGTTCCACGCTATATAAATCAACGCCAGTCTTTACTGCAATCAAAACCGATTCTTTTTTTTATTAATAATATGTAATCGTGTCTAAATTTAATAATAGATCCATTTACATCCTCGCAGTAATAAAAATTAGTTCTTTTTTTTTTCTTCTTTGCTCAATTTTTTTTTCTTCTTTTTTTTTTGTAATTCTTATTATTATATTTATTTTATTTTATTTTCTTCTCCTTTTTCTTTTTCTTCTTCTTCTCCTCCTTCTCCTTATTTCTCCAACATATATTGAAAGACATTTTCCTATTCTTGATATTACACAACTACTTTTTTTCAATTTTTTTTAAATACTCGTATTACTTGTAAGTATTTATGACCCTGTTTCATAAAGGCTTAGTAACATAAGCGTTGGTTCGGCCAAAGAAAATAAAAGTCAGCATAGCCAAATCGTTATTATTATTATTATTATTATTATTATTATTATTATTATTATTAGTATTTTTTCTTTCGTTAAATACATTATTCATATTTCAATCAATCAGGGATTCAATTTGGGTTTAATCTTTTTTCGTATTCAACTTTATATCTCTATTCTCAATTATACTTTATCGCGGGGTCTAATATTGAACCAATTACTAGACTTGCGTTCTCAATAATTGGCTTTTCAAAATTGATATTCTTATATATGTACAAACGTGAAATGCGACTGATCTTCGTTATACAACAAAGTAAAGACCTAATAATTTTTACTCTGCGATACTACCATACCATTTTCTTATCTTTTTCATAATATATGTATTTCTATTATACAGATCTCATTCCAAAAACCCATATAGATCTTCAATTAAATCTCACAATATATTATATCAGCATCAAATACTTCATAATCAATTAAATTCACGATTGCAATAATAATATTAATATTATTTTAATTTTTTTTTAATTTCTTTTAAATTTTTCTTCAAAATACCTTGCTATATCATCCACATTGAATGTTAAACGAATGTTTAATTTTTATTTATTTATTTATTTTTTTTTTTTTGGTGCAATTAAAGCTTAATAAGGTCATAATATATTGGTGTCCGTTATCTCTTGCGATAATACTATCCTCCGCGCTTTAAAATGATTTCAATCTTTGAAAATCGACACGCTTTATCCTCGATTACAAAAACTAAGTATTTCAATAGAAATATGTGAGTTTCTATTCATTCTTGACATCGTTTTCACTCATTTTGTATCAACGATGAAGTGAGAAAAATTTTTAAACAATTATACTCGGTTTAGGATAGAGAAAAAGCGCTGAAATCATCTCAAAGCCTTCATTGGCACTCATGTCTATTAGCTTGGCACGTGTTTGAGCTGATACTTTTTTCTTTATGGTTTTTGACTTGGCACAATCTATCTCGAATGACTTGTTCATATTTATCCATCCACCATACAAAAAATATGCCTCCAAAAAACTATATGTCCGCCCATTTTGAAGGTCGATTTCGTGTTTCAGGTAATGATATTTAGAGACGAACACGATACAATATATCCTATAAAAACTAAGTTATTTCTTAGCTGATTGCCTTGCGTTACATTAAGGTCGGGAACTGGTTCACGCTTCACGCTTTAAAAACTGGGAACCGAATTGTTCTGTGAAGGTGATTCGTAGTTCTCATGCAGTGAGATTAAGGCCCCTGCTCTAACAGATTGCTCTATGCCACGACAAGATCCTTGCTTTTTTTATAAACAAGGTGTATTGTGTTTTTTTCACATACGTATTGTCAAACAACCAAATGAGAAATTACTAAACTGATTAAAAGAGGTAAAAGAAATGTTTAAAAACCATTACGTTGACGGTTTGCATAAAAAGAATGGTCACACTTTGGAAACTGAAGAAGGATTTAGAAGTCACGATTAAAAGACGCGGTTCAAAGATCGGGATCCTTTGGTAGCTTGAAACTCTTGAAATAAAACTTGTCGCTGAATTATTTCAAATGTAAAATATTCTGGTGTGGATTGTAAAAAGCAATCAATGTTTTAAAAGGGGCTGATGGTTGTCTAGTGCCTGTCTTTAATCTTATATTAATAAAACTGTTTATTTGGCACGACCTGATGTCGATAATAATACTATACTATGAAGTTTCAAATTGTAGACAATTAGAATCTTAAATATAAATTAGACGATACTTAGCAGCTATTAAATATCTACAAGAATTGATTGATTCCAAATCTATTATAATCTCATAATAATTAATTAGTACAGTGAGAATAAATATTAGCGGTATTGGAGCAAGAGCATATATACCTATTGTAATCTAACAATAAGATTTTTTAATCAGATATGATTCTGAAATTGTCCAATTTTATTTATCATGCGGTATTAAGGAAACCAATGCCGATTTAAAATTATTCAGAAAAAAAAAAACTCATAAATATCTAAATAAAAGGCAGAGATAATCAGACGTTTTACACAACGTGAATTGGTCACCCTTTTACCAGTTATATATATGTAGTCATACATCAGTTTTGTCCCGTTAAAATTGCATAAATGCAAGAATGTTATGCAGTTGAGCAAAAAATAAATAAGATGAAGAAAAAAAATATATATATATTTTCCATTTCCTTTGCATAAAGATATTATATGTAATTGGTACAAAGGAGATGGACAATCGTTCGGAACTACTCAACCGCAAATTTCATCTCACATCGTTATTTATGGTAGAATTATTTATCTCTCTATTTAAACGTCGTAGCCGCACTGGTATTGTATCAGTCTATTTGTTCGGTAGATAATGCCACTCGCCACAGTGCGTCCACGTCCGTGTATCAATATTTTTTAATATGAACTCTCAGCTTTCCAATATTTTCTAAAAATTGCCCTTAACTACTACTATATTCAAATCTAATCACAGCAATATTTATTGTTGATACACAATCATACCGCATCTCTCACTAATTTGTTTTCAATAGACTAAAATTCTTGATGTCAAGTATCGAGGGCCAGTACGACAGTTAGAGCTTTGGGAATGGGACTAATTAACTTTACAGATATAAAACAGCGTCCGATTACTGTTCCTTTAAAATTTTTAATTCAAAATGCCTGATATTTAATGCCTCGACACTTTCCCAATTAAAATATAATCACCCGTAATATAATATTGATGAATAAAAACGAAAAGATTTAATGATATTCATCTACTATCACCCCGTAGCTATAACATAATAAATAATTTATAGAAGAGCGGGAAAGTGCGGCAAAATTTTATAGAAATTTGTTCTTTTATGGAGTTATTTTTAGTCCATTAACGGTGATATATGAAAGCTACTATTTAATCACTAAGCAATCTAAGTGAAGAGTCTGAATTTTCAAAAGCAAATTGATTACACATAATCATGCGGTCTTCTATGATACAAAAGAAATAATAATAATAATAGGATTATACAGGGAAGCATGGGAGTACAAGAATTTGGCACGCGCTGGAAGTGTTTCTGACTTGTAAGATATGTGGGCTATAGGTATAATAGGTACTATATTCGAAAAATTTTGCCACCTAATATTTTCAGGGTATTTATCCCCCATCGCAGATCCAACCTTTATATGCAAAGTTATTGCTGGTTGTAACGTTCAGAATAATATACTTGGATCGTAGTTACGATAAGAAGTCTGGCTTGTCGCACAGTGTGCATGAAAAACAGAAGTAAGAGCTATTCTATTTCACAGAACACACTCTATCGTACTCAATAAAGAAAGTTCATGAATTTGTATCTGAAACCTAATGAGATTAAACGAATTTAGAATGAAAAATAAAATAGCACTCATCATCCGCCTGGTATACATTGTTATTTCCAAAACTATATTGGGGTTGAGGAAAAGACCGCCTCCTATTGAAAGCTAGGCTTGAAGTTCGCACTTTATCGCTATATCTTTCCTAATTTTAATCGTATAATAAATATATTACTATTTATACTCCACAGAATAATTTTTTTTTGCTTTTTTTTTCTTGTTACCTTCAAAATGATTTATTTTATTTTTATCCTCTTATTAGATTATCTTCTCTTTTATTTCTTCTCTTTAATCATTGGCTATATTTTACCTGGTCTATGACACGCTAGACAGAATTTAAAATGAAAATCATTTAATGATCTCAATTATTTGTTAGAATTATAATAAAGTTAATTATATTTTGTCTCTGTGTCATCGACGAGATAAAACTTAGATAGTGATACGATGTTATCTCCTAAACGAAGCACAGTATCGATTTGTAATATCGATATAAGTGTATCGCTAATGAGCTAACAATCGTGGAATTTAATATTAAAACTAATAATTATATCAACAATAATAATTTTGAATTGAGTTTGCATGCAAAAGCTACGCAACTACAATTACATTCGGAGTACTTTGTACTCGCCGCAGCACAACTGAGGTACTAAATAACTCGTAGTAATTTGTATTCGAAAATGAATAACATTTATCGATAGAATTTAGTCTAAAATATATTTTAAAGCAAGAAATTGCCAGCTGCAGTATTGTTTATAATGCTACTCAATTTATTATTGCTTATCAATATTCGATAATCTACAACAGCGTCTTTAAGACTTATTAGATTTACTCGAGGTTTTCTTTACTTCGTATGATTATTCAATTTAATAACGACCGATATAAAGTAGATACTGATCCGGGGAATTGCTACGAGCCATTTAGTATATCGGTAGTATTTTACTGTGCCAGAATGTGAATTATAAAAAAACGCTAACAACCAGTCTAGAATACTCGCATGAATATATTTTTTAAATATAAAAATGAAAACTAACATATCTTTGGCTTGTTCCCTTTACCAATCGGCAGCAGCATGGGGCTGCAGCTTATATTTGTACAAATCTAGTACACTTTTTAAATAGTGTTTGTTGCGTGTCTTCCAATTATTTCACTCGTAATATACATTACGTGAGTTTTACTGCAAGCTGGTTGATGAACACAATTTGGCTCAGCCCCAGACGCTTAGACAGCATTGCGTGTGTCGCTATGTTTCTCCCATGTATAACAATATGAGCCTCTTTAGTGGATTGAAGATTTGACGATGTGGTTCGGTGTGATGTAATGATACGCCGGAATCGCCATTCCTGCTGTCTCCATTGATATCCTGTAACATTATTTAAATAACATGTTTTTCAATTCTATATAATATCAAGACACTTAATTTTACCAACTGTTTAATTATACAGACTTGAAAGACTTCCGATTTAATACCTTTCAAGCTTTTAACAAAATCAAAAATCAATAGCTCAGACTAATTTATTTCGAAAGACTTACAAGACCCGCCTCTGCTGATCCACTTACTTCAAATTTATTTTCTCAAGTCAAAGTAGTCACAGAATATAGTTTTTAAACGTTTAAAATTCATGCGACATTAACATCGAGAGAGTAGGTTCGCAGCTTTCGATCTTTGTGTTTGGTTTATTAATTCATTTAATAAGAGAAGGGATAATTTACTTTATTTTTACCTACTTTGATTACTTACTTTTTGATCTTAATCATCGGATTTAAAATGTATTGTAGTATTTGTATGATTTTTATGTTTTGTGTCTTTTTTTTTGGTATTTATTAAACGGTGGAAATCAAGCCAGATAAAACACATCAGAGTAGATTCAAAGCTGAGGTAGCATTGAGTCAGCGATTTATAAACCTAATATACAAATCAAATACAATCTGCGTGAGAATTTGTAAGTTTTAATATTAGTTTGTTTTTTCATCATTTTTTTTGTTAGTTTCTTTCTTTTTCTATACAATTAAGAAATCACTGAGACTCTCATTTATTTATGTAAATTAGAAAACTGCTTATCATTAACTAATAATAACAACAATTTTTTTCAAAACAATAAAATTTGAAAAAGGATTTCGCACCATTTTATGTGTACCACTATTTAATTAAATCGCGAACGTTAAAATTACATGTTAACATTAATATCCGTTCAATGCTGAGCGTCGATAAAGTTCAAGCTTTACAGCATGTTATTCATTTAATTAACAAATTAAATGCGTTCATTAATGATTATTGAAAAATCTCAATATAAATAATATAAAGAAATATGTTCAATTAAATTATGGTAAATGTAATTTTCATTCATATATATTTCTGCGTTGTGTACCAGTACTATATTCTAAGAGAAAATATTTTCATTCAAATTTTTCAAAGTGGTTGTTAAACAGGGGAAGTAGAATAAGAGGACTACAAAGGAGCGGATGGTGCTTACCGGTAGCGGGCAGGAGCCTGGGTCAAGTTGGTTGGATGGATACATCTTCTCTCTCTTTATCCCTCTCTCTACATCTCTTTGAACGAGTCTCCACTCTTCGGCATGTAAGTTACTATTTTACAATGTACTTAGTCCACAAATTGAAGAACCAGATAACATGTACAAGAATAACTATACGTATGATGTTTAAGATTTCTGTTTCTTATTGAATTCACAGATAAAATATTCGTCAATCGATGCTTTTCCAAGCCCCATTTCTATCCCAAAAACTTAATTTTCGGTAGCAGCATCGCATCGAATGTTCTACAGAAATGATATAAACTAGAAAAATGTAGTTTTTACAATCTGGATAAAAATCCACTGCCTCTACATACGTATGAACTATTCCTCACTTTCTGTTTCGCAATTTACAAAATACATTTGTATTTACAATCCGACGTAGTTATCTTCGAGATACAATACGGACCTATGAAAATGGAAAGGATGTATAAGACATGAATATGCAAAAGAATAGAGCGGATTGATAATAATTGGAATGATTTTGGCTCAATTTTAGGATCGTTATCATTTTCATATGCCTAAAATAAGTGATAAATAAGAATAATTTACATGTGGGTTTAATTATTCATCGATAGTATCTAACGCTTGCTACATTCGGTTGATTTAACATCAGTCTCTACTAAGAAAATTTAATATATTCTATTCTTTTACATTTTCCATGCTAAAAGGAAGACAAAGGAAATGTTTGTATTAAATATGCCTAGCTTTATTCAACAAGGTAATACAGAATAGCCATGTTTGCTAAGCACACAATGTATATAGCTGAGCGAAGTGTTCGTAGCTAACTAACGAAACATCAACGCTTTAAAATCTTTCTATGGATCCTCCCTACAAATATGAAGTTGAATCTATTTATTTGATTATTTTCTTTCTTTCATTTATTAATTATTGCCCTTAACAAATGAATTGAAAACCCTTTAATCCTCGAATTTCATATGTATTTTATTTTATTTTATTTACTTATTGATCAATCAGTATGTAATCACATCTGTTGTAACATCGTCAGACCTGTTGTACATATTAAAGATTTTAACAAAAATAAAATCTCATTTAGAATGACAGTAATTAATTGCAGACAGGTCTAACTAGGCTACATAAGATTTGAAACTGCTATTAATTAATTAGGGTATTATAAATTTACAATGATTGGTGATTATGTATATATCGTTACTTCGAATCAACTATTTATCTCCATTAAAGGGTACTCTTACTAAACACTAGCATTGAGCACACGAATATCAAGGGATATCTATAAGAAAAAAAAAAAAACAACAACAACAAAAAGAACAAAAAAGAAAAAGAAAACCCATAAACTTTAATACTATACCGGGGGTATTTTCTTCTTTTTTTTAGATGCAGCTCAAGAAAAACTGATAATAAAACTGAAAGAAAATTAGATAAGTTTCTAATGTAAAATACGAATATTCACACATATGTATATTATGTATTATTCGATTACGTAGCGTAGCATTGTTTCTTTTTCTTTCCGCTATAGAGTATCTTCGATTCAAGATACTCGTATAATACCACGAAGAAAATTTCTCGTTTTTCATTTTGTTATTTTCTAGTATCATAGATTTTCAGATTCAAGAGAAAAAGAATAATAATAATAATAATAATAATAATAACAATAGTAATAAATACCTAGATAAACTAATTTTTATTCAGCGCTTGATTATTTACGGGGTGAATATTTGTGTAGAATCAGAATGAAATTCGCTCTCTTCAATCAACTGTTAATGTAATAGTACCAGAATTTCTTTATGCTGCATATGAAAAAGAAAAGAAAATGAAAATGAAAACGAAAACATCTAAGTTTATATGTTGTCCGACATTATATGATTGAGTAATGCGGTCTGTTTATTTCGTTAATTATTTATGCTGTATATATGTATGTATGTATGTATGTACCGTGTCTATGGAACACAGGAATAACTAGTTATATGCGTGAACGTTATATTAATAATACAACTATTATAATATATTGATAGATAATAATCGTTCTGATTCTGATCTGTATTGCTGTTCATTTGGAATCAGACAAAGACAGTTTAATTGATAAGCTCTCAAAGTGGTGATTGATAGTCAGTAACAGACCGTTTCAGTGGCAATTTAATACAAGCTAATCAAACGTAAGTAAGAAGTTATAAATGTTAATTTACAAATTTTAAATTTAATTCATTCATTTATTTATTATCATATATTTTCAGTATCTGCGAGACTATGCGTAAATAATAGAAATCAAAATTCATTGCTGTGTGAAAAGCTTGAACTCTTTGCCAGAGAAAGAAATAACATTTTGATTTAATTTACTTTTCTTGTATAAAGGATTATCGCAAAGATGTTGATTATGATTTACAAATTATTGATTAATAATTAGTATATAGAAAAAGTAGATATCACTTCCTTCCGATTAAAAATAGTTCTTAGATAATCTGTTAAACATGATATTCAATATTGTAAATGATTTCTCCTTTACTCCAGGGTATAAGTTTTCAGATTTGATTAAGCGGCGAATTGAGGTGATAGTTTATATTACTAAAATGGTCCGTCGTTATACTGAATCGATGTTAACATGTATCCAAGAATGAAGAAAGATGAAAAAAGGAATAAAAGTATCATCAAAATAAAGAAGAAGAAGGAATAGAGAAAAAGAAAAAAAAGAAAAAAAAAACTTATCACAAAAATTACATCGTAAATTCATTTCTAAAAAAGACGGAACAATAATAATAATGATAATAATAATAATAATAATAATTATAATAATAATAATATATAAAAAAAAACACTGTCTCGCAGTACGGTATAATGGTACTCGGATGAATATAAAATAATATGATGCTGTAAAAAGATTGACTATTTATTTTTAAAAATAAAATGGATAAACGAAGGTTTACATGATAATATAATAATAATGACCACTGATCGATTGATTGTTTGATTGTTCAAATAAAGAGATGTAAAAAAAAAGAAAATATACATATATATATTATATATATATATATATAAGGAAAAAAAGGACAAAAACCACCAGCGATAATTAAGCAACGATCTGATCCTTAAACTTTGGCAATTCATTGACAAAAATATAGTTTTTCCATTACTCCGAGTCCACGTTGTATACACGCGTACGTTATTCAATGTGTATTTAAATCCCATTGTAATTGTCAATGAATATTATTTAGTACGGATTGTACTTGGTGCGTTCAGATTTGAATTTGCCGCTGTCGGTGGGCCCGGGTGCACCAGGACTACGTAGTCTGGGTGTAAATGGCTTGTGTGAACGGTGCACACCAGTGGTTTGCACGGGAAGTGCAGTAGCAGCCGCACCGGCAGCCCCACCTAGCAATTCCGTTAGCCCGCCAAGAGCAGTGAGGCTAGATAGGGCGTTGAGAGCACCCGGCTTGCTAAGCAGCTGAGCCAGAGGAATGGCGCTGGCCAAAGGAGAGGCAGTGGTGGTAGTGGTAGAGGGGGAAGCACTGGCCCCGGATGCCCCGGGAGTGGTACCGCTGCCAGGGGTTTGGGTATTTTGGGCCTCTAAGTTAGCTTTCTGCAGTTCGACACTGGGAAAAGACACAAATGTAAGGTAGGAATGTAGTATATGGTTTCACTGGTAAATGCAGGGACGGTAAAGGTGTAGAGAGACATGGCAATGAGTTGTATCCCATCATTAGAACGTTTTCAATCAATGAATTTACTAGTTGGCCTTGAGTAAGCGATTGGGATCAGTGTCGAGGGATAGACGTTGGATAAGCTTTTAATGGCGTTAGTTAGAGTAATGATTTTTACGCACCATTTGATTATGGATACATACATCTTCCGTGGGTTATTTACATCCGTTTAAAAAGTCTAGAAGATTACCACAAGCGTCGATATTGCCATGTCTCTTTAATAGATGGCAGAAACTAAAGTAAACAAAGCATGATGTGCACTCTGCCTTGAAAATAAATTATCCTTTATATACACAAACCTGGTGATATTGGTGAAAACTATATACGATTGATGTCTATGATAAATCAATTATACCTATATTTAGAAATAATGAACTTTTCTTCAACGACAGAGTGCAGGCCATGCAATTGGAGTGCTAGGATATGATTACGATAATAATATAAGTTATAATAGAAATATTGGGAAAGTATTAACATAGTTATGCAGTAATGTAGGTGGCAATCTGGAATAAAATATAATGGATTATAATATAACATGGATTTCGGAGTTGGTCCTATAACGGTCCTTGATTTGGGATAACATATTTCTTGAGCGCTGATAAAGAGGTCTCAGCATTATTGATTAAGCTACTTTTGAACTAGTCGTAAATTTTTTTAGATCAACAATAATAAGAGGATGCGATTTTTTTCTGCATATAGAGATAAAGTAATGATAATAATTGCGATAGGATTAGTGATTTAGTTTAGTTAATTAACAGAAATAGCAAATTGCTCTTCAATCTCTGACTAGATATGCGTACGAAATGATCACGATTATGATGAAACGGTTAAAAAAAAAGATGAAAATATGAAAGTAAAGTATCGAGGCATGCATAGTAGCATATTAGTAATTGTTCAAATAATAGATGCAAATAATTTCCTGTAAACTGTTCATGATATTGGAGAAAACGATAATGTACAATTTAAATTTGAAGAGAATAAATTCATGAGCTAAACGTGCTTTTAATGTTATATATAATTGTGGGAATCATTGAACTGATCCTGAATACAGGAAATTATTAATTAAAATAATGGAACCTCCACCAAGCGATCAGAATTTCAAATAACTAAAATATTGGTCCTGCCGAATCAAGATCCTACCATTCCTATCATGTATTCTATATGAAAGTATATCGGACACCGTGAATTGAAGCAGCGATGAACAGCGGGGAAGAATAAAACAAAATAAGAAAAGCAACGGTAAGAGGCTTCGTAACGTAATGAATTTGGAAATTTGATAAAACCATAAATGAAACATTGAATTTGGAATTTTCAAAATGATTAGAGAATTGATATGGGTAAAGAATAACATGTTTTCGAAGCCACTTAAACAGGAAAGACATATTAAATCGTTAAAACGATATAAGGAAGGAGATTCTGATAATCTTCTCAGGACCAATAGGATTTATGAATTGATAGATAAGACAACTGTTCCCATTTATTTAAAAGGACAGCCAGCAGCTATAGATAGGGAACTGAACAGATATTAACGGAGTTAATTCTGGATTCTGCAGTTGAGTTAGGTTCAGTAGGTTTCTCTAGGTTCTGGACCTGCAGGAATACAGGACCTGGAAATAAAGGATTAAACTATTCCTCTTCAGTTGCGACGATGATATTATCTTCCTTTGATTGAAGTCCATCCTTGTGGTTGACTTTATATCTTCTTCTTCTCTTACCTACTCTTAAAAACTATACCTCCACCTGCTGTACTTTCTTTCTTATATATTTTCCCGCCAATAATATATAATATTACGTCACGCAGAAGAAACAGCATTTGCCCAGTCTTATCATTATTATTTAATACAATTTCTATACTAATAAATTACTATCCTATGATGAAATGTCTTCATCGCAATGATGACTTCCAATCTTCAATAAAAAGGAATATTTTTTCGATCTTTTTTTTAGGAAAAGATACTTGTGGATATTATTTTTCATTTTCTTATTCCTCTCATAACATTTCATCATAAGTTGATTCCATTACAAAATACTTCTAAAAGGCAACTCCAGCAGACATAGATAACGAAGAGTAATTAACGTATGTGTAGAGAGGAAAAAAAAAAAACAAAGTACGTATTTCTCAAATTTCCAAATGAATGTGTGTCTGCGAGACTTACTTTAGCGACGCAAACATACACACATATTGGAACAAGTTAGATGGTGAGAAAATATTGAGCGAAAAAATAGGGTAATGATAATATGATTACTTTAGGTAAATCACTGAAAACAGTATTTTAATTAGAAAAGAAAATAAGAAAAGAAAAGAAGAACCGTATTTGACGATATGTCACGAATTTCTTTTAACAAATCCGTGAATTTATTATTATTATAGTTTATTAATTTTCAGTTAATTACTTCAACCAGTAATGGGTAACTCTGGACTCAAATATCTGATAGATAATTAGATAATAGTGTTTTTATCAACGCTTTACTTACCTCATATTGATGAGATATTGTGCTAGAGCAACTGCGTCCGGATTTCCAGTAATAGTTATGGTACGGTCAGTAGCCCCTCCTTCCCTCTCTTCGCAATTGCTAATGCGAATCATAGCTCCTGATATTTGACGAATTTCAGCTATTTTCGTGCCCCCTTTGCCGATAATGCAACCGATCAATTCATTTGGTACGGTCATCTCGTGTGTCTGATTGTTAGCGGCCGGTTGTTGTCTATTGGTATTGCTAGTGCGCAACTGACTTCCGGCAAGCGCTGCTAAAGCTATAATAAGAGTATAGGATAAGCGTTTGATAAAGAGTCTCAAATATCTTTATATATCAATTCTTTGATTGAATTAAACTTAATATCTGTTTAATTTACCAGCTGGATTTAGTCCGCCGGTATTAGCAGGTGTAGCAAGACCCCCAAGACCCAGAGCAGCGAGACCAGCGAGTGGATTGCTTCCCAATTTCCCCATCTGTAACAACGACGAATGCCAACTGCTCAGCACTTGCTACAGAATAGCGAAATTATCTGCCTCTTTTCTCTATTTCTTTCTTCCTTTCATTATTTCTTACTAAGGCATATATTTTATTGTAACTCATTAAAATGCTATTGATTTATCACTATACGCTTATTATTGGATGTTGAATTATCAGACGGTACCTTAAACTATGTATGCAACTCGCATTTCGTGTCATACACATGTGTCTACTGTTGGTCTACCGTCATTAATAATGGGTGGACTTTAGTGTGACAATTATTTGAATTCCGATATATTAACGAAAATGTGTATAACTTGTATAGATTTAATATTTCTCCATAGCAATGTACAGCAACGAACTCTAACGATCTTCTGGCGATTAGTTGGACTGAAGAGGGGTATTTGGACGCAGGAAATCCGGAAAAACCTCTATAATAAACTAAAGAAAAGTAAAAGAAAAAAAAAGGGGAAAAAAAAAACAATTGAAACAAACAGAACTCTATTCTGAGGAATGTCTATTACTTACTCAATTCGAATATAGGAGATTCATAGACTAGTGTGAACAGTAGTAGCTTGAGCTGAGGCTATTTTACAGCTTTTAAACTTGAAAACTATCAAATACTCTGATGTTTTCTATAGATAATCTACGAAATCGAAATGTTGTATGATTGAAAATAACAAATGGCGAATGAACATGCACCTATGTCAATAGTAATTATTTACCATTTAGTATTTGTTCCTAATATATTCCTCGTTTAGGATTGAATGAAATACTGTAACACTCCTTAAGTAATGAATAATAAATACATACTGTTTTATGTAGTTTGTTTATGAAAATTGAGGAAAGGGCATATCGCTAGACTAGGTAGGCCTGAAAAATTGGGTGATTAAATATCTCCTCTGCGTTTAGTCGGCAGACACCCAACTACTTTGTATCATTAATACCGTAGTTGGTAAACTGTTGTAAGGCAGCCCACCCTCGCGCAAATTCTTCACCAAGTGCAAAGCCATGCTCTAATATAATGTAGTAAATTTAATAAATACTAGAAAAAAAATAATAATAATAATAACGATAAGGAATTGACTGAGGTAAGCGTAGTGTAGGTAATCTAAAAAAAATGTTTTCATAGAAAAATAAACAGCTATAGACACATCACAAGGTTTTTGTCTTGCTTAACGCTACATATTTACACTGAATTATAAAAATGATGAAATTTAATTTGAATCTAATGAAAAGCAAAGGCAGGTGTGGAGAAATGTTTTTTTTTTTTCAAATTTAATTCACTTCGAAATTTATAACTAAAAATACTGTACTGAGAGCTTAGTATTGCCAGATTTACAAAAAAAGCTGCGACTTTGGGGGGTGGGGGGTCGAGGTCGAGAATAGTAGATGGTAAATGAAACGAAAATAATAGTTCAATTTACAAGCCTTTGGATGATTATTTAGATTGGAAAGGGAAAGTAAAGGAAAGTTTGGAAGATTTTGAAAGTATCTTTCTCAGAAATGCCAGAAGAGATGGAAGAGAAGCGACGATATAAGCCAAAAAGTATTTCAAGCGATTTTTGATTTAGAAAAAAGAAGCATACTTATTTCTACGGTTCCGTGCCATACATGCATTCTTTGTTATAATATCAAGTGTTACCCTATCTCCCCTCAACCCTTTGATTCAATAAAATTGAACAGGTGTAAAAACTTGATCTTAATTAAGAATTATTGAGTTTTTTTTCTTTTCTAATATTGCTGCCAAATCCAACTGTATGTACATACATTGTTCACTAGACAACAGCAACATTGCAGTTAGTTAGACGAAGATATTTGTGCGATAGTAGTAACACGGTTTGCATTTTTTTTTTCTTTTAATGTATTTTAAATTTTTTTTAGAAACTCACACTGTCGTTAGATCAATATACCTTGCCTCAACTAAATGCCTGATTTTCTATGATGAAAGAGTGTTGGATGAATTTAGAATCATTGATAAGACAGTCTTGAACATAAAAATAAAAAGATTCTATTGTCGAAATACTATTCTGGGAAAATTATGACTAGTCTATAAGCGTTGGTTGAAATTAATCATAAGCCTATGTGCTAACGAGGATAAATGTATACTACAAAAATAAATCCTCAACATAGAGAGACGGGGTCTATTTTTTCAGATGAGTTCTTCATTATACTTTTGTGTCACCGTTATATTTATAATACTATATTTATGATGCGTTGAACAGACTTTACATATAAGTGGAATAAATAATGAAAGAAAATAAACTGAAATACACTAACAATAAGGCCAACAGATGAAGTTATCCGAAGTAAATGAAAAGAGAAAAGAAAAATGAGTATTAGGTATATCAAATTCTCTGAGTATATTAATTTTTTAATATTAATTCTACCTCTGTTGACTGGTAACTCATTTATTTTATTTTTTTTCTACTGCATGCATACTTAGATTTTGTACACTTTCACAAGCACAGATTATAGACACACAACATAATAGGCATTACAGATTGAAATAACTGACATATAAGCTGTGGTAACAGAGGAGTATTTGCGCAAAATCAAATGGGCCGAAGCAAATTGTTCAACTGGGAAACCACTGAATCAGTTGACTAATAAATTCACTAATAATTGATAAAAGGACATATGTTGTACTTAAAGAAACATTATCTGTATTAATCGGTAGATATTCTACAGCCACAATAATAAAGAAATAAGAGACCAATACTAAAGGCTGAAATTTACACTCTATTTTGTGGAGTAGAAGTATTTTTCCTAAACAAAAATCAACGTCATTTTCCCATTTTCTTTTGATATCATTTTTGGTTCGTCTGAAAGTTAGTAACGGAAGATAAGTGAATCGAATTTACTCTAGGATGCAGCAAGTGTATTTAACAACGTAATAATCACCCTGTAAAATGATCTGAATGGACTCATGCTTTGTATAAGTGTATCTAAATCATGCTTTATTCAAACTTAATCATTTTCTAGTCACATGGTATGAAACTAGTCCTTCTACATTGCACACCCGATTGTGAGTGCGACAAAGACAGTCTTGAGCTCGATAAGAGCTAAAATTTGATATTTAGTAAAATTGTGAACGCATAAGTGGTTTGATTAGAGGTGAAAGAGTTTTGCTGCAAGCTAGACATCGTGCTCCAAACAGGAAGAGTAGTCTGTTAAGCGGGATGCTACAGATTCAAAGGTAGACATTTAAGGGTAGAGGTGGTAAATCAGATATTAGGAAGTGAGGGTAATCAGGGGACATTCCGATGCACGTGGATACGTACTACGTGAAGCCACGGTGCACAGTGTATTGAAAATAACTATATCCAATGAAATATGATATGATAATAAGGGACGCGGATAAAACTGGCTGGTAAAAATATTTGTATTTCCTCTAGTTTCCTTACCGATAGATAGAAAATTGATTAAACGAAATATTTGATCATCGACATTGAGCAATATCCAAGACTACGAGTCTGTGGAGTTTTGAGAAATCAAGAATAAATCTGTGACCCTTCCTGGCCGTTTAATACCTGAAATTGAATATTTTAACAGCAAATTATTGCATCTGCAAGTGAATCAAGCATTGAGTGAGGATTGAGATTATTTCCTGTGTATAGAAAAGCGCGTAATAAAGTAAGCAATAAGAAAGCTAAGTTTTAGATGAGAATTCCTTCTTCTGAAATTCCTGTCTTTGAATTAAGTCCCTAAAACCTGATCTAGTACAATAATGGCCTAAGAAAGTTATATTCCTGTTATTAAAAGTGTGTGAAAATAATACTGTATTTTAATTCTATTCACCGTGGCATTGGGGTCAGGCTGGGAGGACGTTGGACCACGAAAAACAAAAGACTTACGGCATCTGCCACGAGGTGTACGGGCGGGAGGGCTGCCTGCAAGTGTCCACTCTTCAGCAGGGGGTCGGCGAGGCCTGCCACGCTGGCGTGAAGGGGGCTTGGATGAAGTGGATGATGGGGTGTAAGATGGGGCGGAAGGAGCGGGTGGCCATGTGAAGCATAGTGTGATGGGTGATGGGTTGCGAAATGGGAGCTGGTCAATGTGGTGGTATTCAGCGAGGGTGGGTTCGGCCCGGTATGGGGGGCGGGCAATGGCAATACTGTACTTACGTCCGAGTGGGCGGGCACCGCGTAATTACCCTGGATGGTGTAGGCTTGCCCACCAGCCAGGATCACTGGCCCACCAACTTGGGGTTTAGGGCGATAAGGGATCGTGGCACCTTTGGGAGGGGACTGAAAAGATAAAGAATGAAAAACATTAACCGTTACATTTAGTCAATATATCACCTTCCATAATTCCATTCAAACTTTCACAATTATTATATCAGATACCAGGGTGTCTCTCACAGCCTTTCTAATTGAAAATTCGTAAAATTTCTTGGACCCCTTAGTTTCCATTATACTGTTAGACGAAATTTATATTCTCATTCAATTCTGTGGTAAATATGAAATCCAGTTTTTTAAGGCCTTCCAAACACCCCGATAAGATAGTCAGGCCTCACAGCGCTTAAGAGTGAAATGATTTAAGTATGAAATTGGATCTCAGTCTATGACTGAAAATACTGTGAGACCTGCTTATTCCATTTAGGGATCGAATCAATATCGAAGTTTGATAATAGAAAAGATGTTATACCTCTAGCATGACACAGCAGATATGATAGATGCACTGCGTGACAGCCTCGCTGGTGCCTGAGATAGTCACTGTACGTTCAGTTGAGTTTGGAAGCATTTCAGATGCGACTTGAATCGAGGCACCAGTGACTTCACGAATTTCCTTTATTTTAGATCCACCCTTTCCAATGAGTGATCCGCATTGCGAGGCAGGAACAATTAATCGAAGCGTTATTGGCGGCCTGGGTACTCCGCCGCCACCGCCGGCACCACTTCCTTGAATATCATGGAACTGAGAACACCACTCTTCAAACTTCTTACAAATCAATGTAAACGCTTTGAATATCGAATTTGTAGGACCGGTTACGGTGACTATACGCTCTGGGCAGGAGCCATCTGAGATATTTATCTTGGCACCGGACTGTTTGCAAAAATAAATGACTCATTAGACACACATACGTATACATATTGAAATACAGTAAGGTATATACAATTTAAATATCTTTCAGTGAATCAACAATCTGATGTACATACCTCCTCGCGGAACCTATTTACAATTTCTCCCTTCTTTCCGATTATGCTGCCAACTTCCTAAAAACAGAGAAAAAAAAAATAAAAGCACTTCTTTAATTTGTTAAACTTGTAAAGCTTTTCCAAATTTAAACTAAGTTTGAGCAAAATTTCTCAACAGTTTTGTTGTTTTTAACTTGTTTTAAATCTTTTAGATAAAAAAAAGAACAGGGATAATATCTTCTCTTGACAATTGATATTAGTCGTTGTTTTTTTTTTTTTTTTAACTAAATGAAAGGTTGAATTCCGAACACAATGTAACCGTGGGTTGATAGTTTCTGTGTCTCTAACTAGTCTGACTATAAATAGGCCTCCAACATTTCTCTCTGCTGTCCAGCTAGATCTCAGGTCTAAAGTCTGACCTCCGATAATGTCAGCTACACTTAGACCGCGAGGTAAGCGAGTACCTCTAAACTTAGAAGAGGGTAGAAGACTAATCGAGCGAATTTAATCAGCGCCAAATTTAGAACGAACTTCATTTTGTTTCCAAATTATCGGGCGATAATATTGAGAGAAAAAAATCAAAATTGAAAATTGAAAATTCACATCTAAATGAATCCCTGTTGATAACTAATTAAATACACGCAATGTAGAAAATGGGATGAAAAATGAAGACCGTTATTTCTATTCAAATAATCGAAGCCATATTACAACAACATATGAAAACCAGGTCGTAATACGATTTGACACGGAAGCACCTTAGTCATTGTAGAACTGAACGACAGGTGATAGGCCCTTAGGAAACCCTCCAACACTACAAAGACCGAAGATAGACTAGCCGCACGTTCACTTATTATTGATGTAAAAAAACAGACTAAAGTATCTGCGCTTCTGGACGGTAATTTGTCTCTATCTTTTGACCTGTAATTCAGATCACAATTTCCTTAGTTCAGGATCGAGGGGGGTCTATACGGATCGTTTTGATACCTGAGTCTGATTTTTAGAACGCATAATTATCGGCTTATGATGTACAGGAGAAAAAGATGAATTCCCCACATGCGAAAATCATGAAATTAGTTGCCTGATATCTGCGATATTAAAAATTGTACATATATGCATAGCGTCTCCTCACCTTTCCCTGCATAATGAGTCGTATAGTTAAAGTGACCGACGGATCGTCGTTGAGCATTGGTTTGGCGTCCATATTGTCCATTGTTGTTGGCGTTGAATTGACGATGTTTCTAATGTGATTAAGGGGTGTTTTAACAGTAGGAAATGAGGAAGTGGATGAGGACAAGGAGCGGGGAGAGGTAAGGCGAGTTATTTTCGCCGGGGAGGACTCGGGGGAGTTGCTTCTTAACCGATCCCAGGTATGCTCGGACTTCACACTGTAAATAAATTGGAGAAAAAGAAATAAACGTTAGATTAATTATATCGATTATATCGTGATCATTCAAACAGCGATGTATATAAAGAAAAAAAAGTAAAAAGAAAAAATGTAACAAATTATATGCCTATTCGATAAATTGAAATGGCTGAAAGAATGGATTCAATATCCTATGAATATATAGGCATACAACGACTATTATACTTCTTGTTAGTTGACGAAAATAAACGCTAGGCTAGTTTAAAAATTAAGAAAACAATCGACGACGCCAAGTAGAGGTAGGATAGCTGTACGCTATATGCGTAGTTTACGAAATTTTAATGTTCTTTTGTTTTAAATATTGCCGCATTATTCGAGCGTTTAATACAGAAGTGAGAAATAAAAAGGATTGATTGTAGGTCTGCTAGTGGAAAAATTGCGAGCATTTCACTCTAATTCTCTCTCTCTCTCCCGCTCTCTTTCGCCCCGCTAGTTCGCTTCGTGGCGGTTGAAAATCTCACGTCGGCATTCGGCACTCGCCCTGTACCAACGTTGTCGCCGGTCCAGCAGAGGTTTACTATAATATGTTGGTCGAATTGAACGTGGATGATGTACATGTATGTACACATGCGTAGATGGATTAAGTTACTCTACGTAGCTGGTTAGATAGCCTAGTATATTATATATATATGACCCAAATTAACGCGGGTATAATAGCGGTGTAAAGGCAGTTAAATTATTTAGTTACCAAAAAATCCACTGGCTATGTATGCGGGATCACTTTCGAACCCTTCATGAGCACTACACCGATACACTTTTCGATTATTCACAGTAAAACACACCGTATTTATACACGATATATATATAATGGCTACGGGCACACAACAAACTACACTTTAAGCTGAACGAAAATCAGTCTCTTTACTACTCTCCTATATTCTCGTTTATAATGCGGCTGCTGCTACTGCTGCTGCTACTGCTGCTGCTGCTGCTGCTGATTGCTTGCTTGCTTGCTTGCTGCCTGCTGCGCCGCGCTGCTTACTTCCTAACGTTAGATAGCTTCCCTACGCTACCGTTACGAGGCGCCACCTACGGGACCCCCCACCGACGTTATATCAGCTTATATTACTACCAGAGTCAATGTTCTTTACCGTTCAATATCCGAGGCGGTAAAATTTGAAATGATATATATTTAGGAATGTTTGTAATTTAATTTTAGTTTCAAAGAGATTGTCATTTCAGTTTTCATTTCAAATATTAAACTTATAAAAATTTAATTATAATGATTTTTATCCGACCAATGTAATAATATTTTTCAATTTTCAAACATCACGTTGTTCAATAAAAACGATTTAGAACGGAATAAGAAATTGAATAGAAAGAGAGAGGGAGAGGCCTCGCGTCTTAACTTTTACACACCTGTCATACCTGAAACGCACCTGTTCCAACTTCCAAGAATGGAAATATTCCGAAAGGAATATACATTCAAACATTTACAGTACAATTTGTAGAATAATTTATATCGATTGAACGGTGATATGAAACGTACAGGCGGTACAGGGGATAATGAATCCGAGTATACAACGAGCAACGACATGTATCTAGATAATGGAATATATTTAGGGGAGGTATAACGGTACACCTTATAGTCGAACTGGTATTAGTAGTTCGAAAGAATGAAACCAGAAACGGATTAACATCATGGTGTGTAGAATCGGTATTGGTTATCGGAGCTACTATCAGCTTATTGATTCATCGTGGCAATATGTATATACCTAATACCTATATAGGTATACGTATATAGAAGTCCGGGTTACTCCGCGATTCCCCTCCGTCTACTCGCTTCAGTCATTCTATAGGCATATCTATAGCTATATTATTCAAGTATGTTTTGAGCGCGCGCCTGCACCTAGGTGCACCCTGCATACAGGAATGAATAGCGGCGTAGATCCATGCAGGCGTGTTTTTAATTTTATCTCATTTGAGTTAGAAATATTCACGCTATGAATTGCTTTTGTGTTTTTACGGAATTCAATATACTTATAACGCATATTGTAGGATAGAGAACTTGGTGTGCTGGTAAAATTAGCTATATGTGGCGATTGACGCAGCGTCACTACCTAGAGGCAAACTGAGTTTCCGATAATTGCTTTCCGTTCTACCTAAAATGATAATTGAATCTCTGCCAGGACAGCACTAGCGCGAAGGACAGCCCATTATCGATATGGTTCAGAGTATCAAATTGCTTATGGAAGAACATAGTCGAGTTTAATTTCTATTCTGTAAATTGTCGCCGTGATAAGGAAAATGAATTAAATTAAGACGATGAAAACTACCGTTACAGTATTTATAAATTTTTGTTAATGGGGACGAAACCACTTAGGCTTTATGCCCGCGTATATTTGAAGGTTGAAATTGTTCCGACACGTACTTTGCCTCGGGGTGACAGAAGATTGAAGATAAACAGTAGTAAACTTGATGTATCTCTTCTAACGAGTTGGTTACGTGATTAACGACTTTAGGAGTAACGGAAATTCCCCGCGTAATATATTATAAAGTGAATTTATCCGGCATAGTAAGAATTTAGATATCGGTATAATCACCGAGTAAAACCTGGGTCTCGGAATTCGAGATTCACGATTAAAGTGCGCGAATTTAAATAATTGTTGTTCAACCGTACTACTACGTAAGCAAACAGTAAATAACTACACATCAGGATTCTGGATAACTCGAATCACTTCTGTTGCAGATTCTGAGTAACTTCCGGTTCTAACTTTCCAACTTCAACTCAAGCAATCACGAATTCGAATAATTAGGGGCAGCAATAGTATACCTATAACGTATACACCAGTACACCTACTCCCGTTTTCAAATGCGTTAATTTGTCACGCTGTTACGGAGACGGTTACGTTTCGCTGCTAATTGCCTCGACAGGCAGAAAATCACTAACAAGAAGAATATATCGTTTAAATAATGCAGCTGCAACTCCTGTTTCATCAATTTTTCTTATTTTTTCTCTTCTTCTCCTTTTTCATCACATATAGAACCGTTGCGATAGGTATATAAAGTCGTCGAGTCCGGAAAGCGTAATCAAACCCTTCTCTCATCCGAAATCCCGGTTCTTTTCATCGCCTCCCCATCTTCCCTTATCTCCCATCTGCTTGACATGTCTCAGGTTGGACGCGGACGCGGACGTGGACGAGAGCGGGTGGGTGGATAACTTGGTGCGAGAGTTGAAGTAGAAACAGGGTTGAGAAATTGCGTGGTGAGACAGATGGAGCTAACTATAATGGAGCACGAATTACATGATTTATGACCAGGACTGGTTCCCCGAGTAAAATGAGACGAGTTGGATCAGACTGGGCTAAGAGAAGACCGAGAACCGCGGTCTCTCAGTTTCTTCAGCTGTATAACAAACTTGTGAAAACTTCCTACACGTCACTCAAGGTTCTGGCAATTCTCGAATATCCATTACGTGAAAATAAATTAACAGGATGAAATTCGATACCGGGATTACAGAGGTGCTGAGAGATATCTTACTCCCCAAATTTCGACTCTCTTTTTCTCTGGTATTACTTTCAGTTTTAATTTTCTTCCTTCCTTCCTCCCTTCCTTCCTTCCTTCGACAAAAATACTACATAACATCTTGGGACCACTTGAGTGAGGAATTTTCTTCGACATTACAACAACAATAATAGGAACAATAGGGACAAGGTACCGCCTCGTCTTTGGTGCTCAACGTTTCGCCTCGAGACGACGGCGAAGACCATTATTCCGTATAAAGATGCAGGGAGGGAGCTAGGAAACAGGCGAGAACAACCGTAGAGAGAATTAAAAAGGTTCAGTCCGCAGACCGCGGACTCGACGAACTGTACCTTAATCTTACCTCCTATGGAAACGAAGAGAAAAGGAAAAATATAACTTTTCTGTATTTATTATACTACCTAATATCTAAGAAACAAATGGGGCCGGGTTAATTTCAGAGTTTCAGAATTTCAAAGGATCTGAACGGTAAAAGTTCCCCATTTAGAATTTTTGGAAACGTTCGAGTTCGGAATATTGAAATTCCGAAGGATCAGACCCCAGAAAGCCCAAGGGTTTGAAAATTTAAGTCTATTTTTCAGAATATGAATACGAAAATTAGTCAATTCGAATCGAGACCTTCTTTACGAAAACCTAATTCAAACGATAACTTTGATGTCATAAATAATTAATAGAATTTTGAAACTTCTCGTCACAAAAAGTACATCTTAAGTCGATTAATTTGACCGTACTTATATTGGTTTCGATACGATCAATACAGCCCGATTTATTAAACACCGAATGATTAATATGCGGCAATTTCAAGTTCCGGAGGTTTGGCCATCCAGATCTTTAGCTTTCGGAATTTTGAACCTCCAGTGTTCTTCGTTCCAAAGTTTTTCGAAACAGCTATATGGGCTTCCGGGGAAATACCATTTCTGAAAATTGTGAGTCGTTAATATTGAAATTCGGAATTTTCACCGTTCGGGGCTTTTGAAATTCGGAACGTCAACCCAGCTCCGAAAAAAGGGGTCGTTTCTTTTATATATTGAAACGACAAAAGGGGTGAAAATGTTATTTCATTCATCAGTCTATTCGTATATTTTTGATTAAATTTCGTGAAATACAACATATTTCACGATTAGTGTTTAAGTTTTCTGCTGAATAGGTATATATACCAGCCTCTAACAAGGCCTGATTAAACAACCCTGCACCAACCCACCGTGGAGAGAATAGGGGGTAAAAGAATAAGAGAGAGAGAGAGAGAGAGAGAGATGGAGAGATAGAGGGAAGGGAAAAAGAAAAAGGATAGAGAGAAAGGAAGAACAATGCCTCTGGATGAAAGAGAGTCTTCAGCCTCTGGGGCCACTCTTCGCTCTTTCCGTGTGTCCGTACAGGAGCCCAAGCATCCGAGACACTAACGCAGCTGGGGCACAATTAGTACCCTGAATCCGGAACACTAGCTTCATGCACTACCCACTACCCCCCTCGTCTCGTACCACGACTACCTCTCACCTTTCCAGCTCAAGAAAACGAGGGTGGCGGGATCGAGGGTTTCGAGGATCTACACCGGCGTCTAGTATAGTATCACGTCGACGGACTATGGAATAAAGTAGAGTATAGACGCGAGAGGAACTTGCACGAAAAATGAACAGAGAAATACGAATAGCAAATTCTGGGGTAGAAAATTTCAATTTTAGAATGATATTTGTATTTCAAATTCAACTTTGAACACTGCAAACAATTTTTGTGTGTTTATTGAAGAAATTAAAATGCTCCCTGTTTAACTGAAGTATATGGATAAGTAAAGTTGAAAGTTTGAGCCGGAATTGTAGGGGAAAAAAAATTCCGGATTTTGCGGGAAACTGGACACCGATTGCATTGTAGCAAAACGAAAAAAAATATGCCGTCTGTTTTTAGGGAAATAGGGAAACGGCTGTATAAGGCCTGATATAATTTTCAATTATTCCACGTGAAATATCGTCCGCATATCGATAAGATCGACTGGGTTATCCTGTTCGCTGACCCTTAGTGACCCTCGTTGACCCTTCGGGGACGTCGAGAACTCAAGAGAGCAAATTTTATCTATGATCGTCGAAGCTGAATTCATATATGAAAATCGGTGAAAAACTTTTCGCTGGTCAGTTTCATAAAAATCCTGTAATAAAAGACGGCCCTCATTCGTGCAGCTCGTTTATTTGATTTCTAGTTAATTACTAGATTATAGTCTGCGGATAAGAGCCGGGGGGGATTAAATTAGTCGCGTTAAATATCCCTCGGCTGGTTACTACAGCTGCTGCTATGCTACTTTAAGGGGTTTAAAATTCTAATTTCACGCACCGTCTGCTCCTTGATACGGTTGCAAGACCAAGCAATGTTGGCAAAAAATAAGAACAAGTTAAAAAAAGCGAAAAAAAAAAAAAAAAAAACAACGAGGCAGCCTTCTTAATCTTGGGCAACGAATTAGACGCTCTATAGACTTTAGACATCGCCGAACTGAGATGCTTCTTCAGATTAATCAATCTATCAAGATGTGAATTCTCCGGGGTAAAGTATGAAGCAGAGATCATCCGGTCGACGATTTAATTCAAAAATAGTATCGGAAATAGTTGGAAGTAAAATTCCTCGACCTTTTATACCCGAGTAAAGAAAGAAAGAAAGTAAGAAAAAAAAACCAAAATTGAGTCTCTCTTCACGCGCTTTATACTACATACTCGTATTTCTTTTCGGAGCATCTCTATGCTTATTCTCGATGAAATTCTATACCTTAGTCTGTAATAAGAAGAAATGTATTCTGTGACAGAGAAGAGTCCAGTTTCTGTCGGATTAAGAAGACAAATGGACCGGGGGATGTGGGTACTCCCTACCAGGGGATATACACTACGTGAAATTATTAAATTTGCAGCATCACAGTGGCCCGGAGTTTCCCAGAGACAGCTGGATAGATGTAGATAGATAGGTGAAGTCTCATGGTATATACCAGTCTAGTTAAAAAATTTCAAATATTCATGAATTGCATTGCATTGCGCATCGCAGTACCTTACTGAGCGAGTGTATACTTTACAGTTAGAACCATGTTCCGTCTTGGCTAAAGACAAAAGTTAGAGGCACAGCTAGAACTTAAGAAAACTTATATATATGTATGTGTGTGTTATTATTCTTAAAGAAGAGCGAGTTTTGGTCCAGGCTAACGCGACTAAGCACACTACGTTTTCTTATACTCTAGATTTCCAACCGTAGTTTTATGCAGGCGTGTTCAGTGTATGAGTTGATGAAAAGAGAGTTGAAGTAAAAAAAAAAAAAAATAATAATAATAATAATAATAATAATAATAATGAAAAAAAAAAAGGAATAAAAACCAGAAAAAGAACGAAAATGAGAAGAAAAGAAGAGGAAGAATGAAATCTCCGAGGAGTAAGGCGAATGATGGCGTTAATGAATGCCTGTAGAGATGCTAAATACCGGGACGAATGAGAACTTGCTGCTGCTGCTGCTATTGCTGATGCTGATACTGATGCTGATGCTGATGCTGATGCTGATGCTACTGCTGGTGCATCATGCTTGTTGTGCTAAAAATTTACAGAGACAAATCCAGTCCACGATGATTATTCTTTACTATTTCAAAGAAACTGTACTATATATATCTACATATTTATATAAATGTACTACATATGTGTGTATACCGTATTCTCAAGACAACATCATTTATGGTACGGTATATACATACCTACCTATACATACATCCTACGGAGAATAATAAACTCGCTTAGAAATTTTCTTTTCATTGTTTCAAATCTAGACGCGGTTTTTCTTTTTTTTCTTTCTTTCTTTCTTTCTTTCTCTCTTTTCCTACGTTGTTTCGTAGTGAAGTTTTGGGTTTAGGTATATGACATATAGTTATATATAAGTTTAATAAAACAAATTACACGTATAAATAATATATGGGGCATTTTAACAAAAGATATGTTCATGCTCAGAGTAGAAATGTAATATACGTCTCTGATTCTTCTCTCTCCTCTTTCTCTCTCTCTCTCTCTCTCTCTCTCTCTCTCTTTTAAGATTAATCATTTAGTACGAAGTATCACAGGCACATGTAAAATATTTGCTATACTGTAATCTAAAGCGCCAGCTTGAGGGGATCCGTCCCAGAGCGCTCAATAAATAATCAATCAATCAATCAATCAATCTCTTTCTATACAGATATATAATTATGTGTATCAGTAGTTACTCCGGGTTTTGCTTCCTCTCTTGCACATCAACTCTGCCCGCGTCAGCTCTTATATAATTCGGTTGTATAAAAGTTGAGTTATTAAATTTCTAGTAGGTAGTTTTTAGATTTCTCGTTGAAGAGATAAATTTTCTTCTTTATATACACCTATAGACAAACTATATAGATATTTTTATCACGTTATATGTAAATATCGTCGTTTTACAATAAAAAGAATAAAAATATATATTTCACGTACGTAAAGTGCGCAGGGATGCTGTAAGGAGTTGAATAAACGCAATGAATGTCCGGTTTCGGGGATGAGAAGTTCAATATTCGATAGTAATAAGGAGAGGAGGAAAAGACCTTTGATTGAAATGTTCGAGATCGGACTTTAGCTACGATCAAGAGATGGAAGAGTCTGCGAGATCAGATGAAGAATAAGAGGAAGAAGAAGAAGAAGAAGAAGAAGGCAGAACCCGGTATTGATTTGCGGCTGGAATTTCAGGCGATTGCTTTTGGTCTTGAAAAATTGAAAGGTTCGATTATTTCCAGGAGGAAAAAACTAAGACGAAGATAAAAAAAAAAAAAAAATTTGTTCCTCGTTCTTCCCTGTATACTATTCCTTGTATGAAATACGTCGTATAATGTGTGATTTCGAATGGAAATCTCCTCTAGTTCGTTGATGATGATAATTGTCTTTCGCATGAATATCTGAATCTGAATAACTGATATAGGGATATAAATATAAACGAAAAATAAATTTATCCATATAATATCCCGAAGAGAAATTTCCGTGAAAGTCAGAACCCAGATCCGAGTCCCTCGGGAACTCGGGACGTTAATCAGGGATAACGACATCGCGGGTTAACTACGGGAATATCCGTAGCTGTAGGTTACTCTCTTTTCTCGCACAGGCCCCTCGCGCCTAACTTATATAACGTAGCACCTAATATTACAATAATTTATAAAATTGAAACTCGAGTTTGAAACTCCGAGTCCGTAGACCTCATCCTGCACGTAAAATTCATTTATTTTATAAACGGCAGAAAAAGGAGAAAAAAAAAAAAAATTGTCACCAATTTTTTTTTTTTCAATTTAACATTTTCATTTTATAATTTATAGCACCGTCGACTCGGCCCAGGGGAAGAAAGGACATGCGAATATGGATTAGAGGAAGAAGAGTTCGCTGACGCGGCGGATAAAGGGATGAAGTGAAAAACGGCGATTCAACGTTTTTCAAATTGATAACGAATTTAAAATTTATCTTTCGAACAGAGGCCCGCGGTAAAGCACGGGCCAATTAATTAATTAACCATTCGTAAAGAGAGGAGATACAGTATCTCCACATATTCGTCATTCGTTTCAATAGTCTTCAATTATAATTTTCAGAAATTCTTACATATTGGAATAAAATTCGAAATAAATTCGCGAGAGGAAGAAAGAAAAATAGGAATGAATGGTGCGTTCGGATCAACCTTTTTCCGTTTCACTACACGCTCGTCAGATATATTATATGTATAGTATAAGCCACGTAAATTTCGTCTGAAAAATAAGGAACAAAAAGGAATAAGAAATAAAAGAAAGAGGAAAAAGAAGAAGAAAAGAAAAAAAAAAAATACAGCTCGCTTGATTTTGCATTTCATTTGAATTCGATGAAAATTTTTTCTCTCTCAAAACCGATGGGGATCTGTTGACGTAGAAATTCGTACCCCATACCCTACCCACCTCATACCTACCACTTTTTTCTTCTTCAGCGAGTCTCCTCCCAAAAGATAAGGAATTTTTTATTTTTCCTGATATCTCGAGGGCGAAATGAGAGTGGGAAAAAATAAGAGTAAAGAATGAAATTTTATTTTACTGGTAAGAATTTCGCGACAAGAAATTAATCATATGATTATTGCGGATTACTTCAGAGATTCTGAAGGAGAAGGAGCTATTATGGTTCAGTTGGCTTGCTGGTGCACTTTAACGCGTGAAAAAGCAGCTCCTTTACACGAAACATAGAGATTAATGGTCGCGGTTACTAAAGGGGGTATATTGGCCACGAACCCCGTACCTTATTCACTATACCTACCCCATTCCCACCTTTCTCTAAGTATTTTTAGCTTTCTGTAAATAAAAGGTTTCGCTGCCTCTGCTGTTGCACGGGATGAAAAATAATCCTTTTTCCCCATTTTCCTTCTTACTTTCCTGTCTTCTTCCACAACGTTTACTACTCCTGGCTATTATGTTATACCTAGGGTACCCCGCAATATAGGTCCTATATCTAGACGACGAGAATTTAAACGAAATTTTTAATATCGCATGCGGAAATGTGTGTTACGGTTACCTATTTTCATGGAGTTTCGATCACTTCGACGAATTTTCACGTCTTCGGGATTCTGGTATCGGAAATAAAAAGTCGAAAGAAATATCGAAGGACCGTCCGACAGGCTGGACGAATTATTGCAGAAACGTGTCTATGAAAAATTCTGAACTTGAGACGATTTGCGAGATTATCTTCAAACATTTGATACAATTTTTGGTAATCAGGTGATTTTCTTAAGATTTGGAAACAGCACCTTGAAAGATCCTCGTTTCGCGTAGCAAATTATCGGAATAATACGTCATAGATACTAAAGCGGAAAATATATCCTCTCAAGTGTTTGAAAGCTCCATTAAAATGAATAAAGCTTAGAAAAGAAAAAAAGGAAGAAAAGGGAGAAATCGATCTGATTATTTATTCGCCTTTTAGTATATCTGCGGGCTCAAGATTGACGCCTGTCTTTCTTAAAAGCCACGTTTTTCCTGTCCTATAGTAACAAGCTCATCGTCAGTCACCTACAACGAAGAAACTTCCGAGAGTACAGACATCGGGGCCGATTGATACCTACTTCGATTTATACACCAGCTTCGAAGGCAGGCAGGCAGGCAGGCCGTGTTTAAGAACTGAAATTCCTCTTATCTACCCCTTATAGTAGATCTCAATGTCAGCTAGTTCCTTCTCGACTATTTCTCTTCCTTCCACTTCACTTTATATCTCTTCACTCTTCGTTCTCTCTTTTTCTTTTTCTTTTTTTTTTTCCCCTTTTTTTCTTCTCTTCTTCTTTTCTTCTTTTCGCTAGCTGCTTGCTTCTCAGCTTCTTCAATTCTTAAGCACGTTACTCGCACGTATAGGTATGTATGTAACCCTGCTCGCCAAGCCCCGTAGGTACACTTTTCTACCCTACATGCATTCATACATATACATACGCAGATATAACCCGCAGACTCTACAGTAACGATTTTTTTTTAGCAACCTTAGAGGAGCGAACTTGCTTGGTTGGCACAAGTCGAGCGAGACTCCTCGCTAAGGATCAATACTGCACTAGCTTTCGTTCATTTAATATTCTCCCTTGTCCAGGACGACCAACTGCCCCTTCCGGTTCACCCATCTCAAACTCTCCTCTTTATTTTTACGTTCTATTCAATTTTCAAATTTTATTAAAAATCTATCAATTTTTAACGTAAACCTGCAATTATAGTCAAGAAGTTTACGCAGTTTCAGATTATTCGTCGCGATAATGCGATAGGAAGTCAAAAATAAACCCGAAGTAAGAAAAACCGTCTGTTATTTAATAGGAAGAGTTCAAAGGGTTTGGGATACTACTTAGAATTCAGATAGGAACCTGGGGTTTTGACTACACTTTTTTTTCTATATATTTGGAGACGTTCTGGCCCGTGGGAGCACTGAAATTGGAATATCACCGAATCGAGGACCATCCTAATAGGTATATTGCGTATTTATTATACGCGAAACGCATAACCATATCAATCGTGCCAATTTAGAAGATAAGGGCTTTGGTTGGTGGGAGTATAGATAAGGGAAGAGCTTTGCTTTGAGAGGCGATAGCCTTTGTTCCCCGATACGATCATCGTGTCTCTTGTTCATCATCAAAAGAATTTTTGCACTGATCGAGTATTTGATTTCGTATCAGACGAAATTAAAAGTTATGATATACATATACACAATTCTTCTTCTTCACATTTTGGCAAGATTAACATATTGCCATTAAATCTGAAGAACAGAGATTCGAAATTTTTGGATTTTGGGGATTTTGAAGAAAATACAAAAAAAAAATAAATAAAAACTGAATAAATTATGCGGTATTGTTTCCCGAGGTGAGAAGACATCAGTGAGTTCTAAACCTGCACCGTTCCTTCAGCCGGCACTAATTACGGTCGTACTACATCCATAATACATAAGGTTTAAGGTGCGTTAAGTAAATTAGGCAGTTAATATTCAACGTGCAAGTCCTTTCGCCTTTAACCCTCGGCAGAAATAAACTAATGGATAACACGCTCGTGATTGCTTTCGCTCGGTCTTATCTCGGTCCAGATATTGTTTTACGTACTTTATATCTATACCTATAGTATAGACGGCATAAGCGAAATAAGAAGTATTTAATTATAAAGAGGAATAAAAAGGGCGAGAAAATTGAAGAAAAAAAGGTGAATTGGATAAATCGAATAATTATAAGCCACTGAAATTAACCCTTTTGTCCTTTAATTCAGTCTCATCTCTTCTCGTTCGTTAATTATTATTCCTACTTACGTCATTGCGTCACCTTTGTGCTTCATTCGTTGAAATACGACTCACGTACTCACCTGAAATGATACAATGATAAATAACGGTCAGACAGACATCATCGTCTATAAAAATATAGAGTAATGGGTAAAGTGAGCGAAAACAAATCCCAGAATTTTGAAAATTCTATTCTCAACGTTTTGCTATCCGAAAATGAAAATTCTACCTATAAAATTTCTTCGTTCTTTTCTAATCTGTTAATAAAACAAATAATATTACAATTTTACAAAGAGATTTAATCACGATTTATTACTACATGGTTCATCGATCCACGCTGGTCCATATTCACTCACTTTACTTAAGATGGAATAAAATTAACGATAATAATCTTAGCCAACTTATTTTATGGGTACTTTCAATTCTTTTCTTATATACCACCCGGATTTTCTTTCCTTTTCCAAAAATTCAATTAGCAATAGTGAGGGGTGGGGGAAAGATGTATACCTCGAGGAAATTACACCCTATGAGCTTTTTCCTTTTTTCCTATTTCCTTTTAAATTCCAATTTCATGAGATAATAAAAATGAAAATAAAAATAAAAAACCGCATCATCCTTCTCAGAATTCCACTAAAAAAATGAATTCGAATTTTTCCAGATGCCTATTTCACCCCCGTATTCCCTGCGTATTCCACGTGTCTCTTTGATTCGAAACGATGATTAATCTATTTCATTTTCACCACGAGATCGCATCGTGCAGACAATGGGCTGTCTGAATACTGGAGAGGTATACGGACAGAGGTAGACGTATTGTGTTGGTTCTTCCGATTCCTTCGGACATATTGCGTAATTGGATATAGGCGAAGAGAATAGAGAATCGTGTTTTTTCCCCGTGTAAGATAGTGCAAGTATTTGTTTAAGCGAGCTTTATCGAACTTCGTAAGGGATAGTTAATTAGAAAACTGATTCCCTGGTATAGATTCTCGTCTTCTATTATCCCGTAATTAATTACTTGTATAAACTTTAGCTTCAGATTCTTGGGGTATATAAAATGAAAAACTAATCTCCTGACAAAATGGGTGAATCTTATTGACACAGAGGAATAAATCTGATGCTGACGACGTTGAAGGGGAGTCTTTGAACTATTTGAACCGAATCTGCAACGGGGTTCGGAAAGTTTTCTAGATCGATTTAGATTTTAAAGACGTAAACTAGGAGCTAAGCGTCTCGAGAAGACGAACAGCATCCCTTGCAGCTTGGAGAGTCACGTACTTACATCTACGTGAACGCGGATTTAGAGTGCAGTAAATCTCACCGAGTGACTTAGATGTTATAGAAATTTTCCACGGAATCGAGGAAATTAAGTGAGCCACAAATCACGGTATCGGATTCCCCGTCTGCATCGATCGATAGATGCATTCGATTATCTCAATTCTTCGGATTATACGCATTGGGGGGTGGGTATACGTAGTTTCAGCAAAATATTACTCTTCCCTCGCAACCACCTGATAATACTTTAAAATAAGGACGAAAAGTAATCCTCGCGGAAGGATAGCCTCGGAAATAGATTTTACAAAGCAGTTCAATGAATCATGAGTTTTTACCATTCAAATACGATATTTTTTTTAAAACCGTTATTACTCGGCCGGGTTTCATGGTACGAAAATTTTTCTGAAATAGTGTTTGATAGAGAATCAAATTATCTACAAAAAGTGTCCTTAGAAATATATTTCTAAACCCAATAGTTCAGCCGTGAGAAACGATTGAACGTATAACTTTCAACGTTTGTAAATTGATTAGTTCTGAAGAGATTTTTTGTAGCGAATTTGAGTTTTGATAAAATAGTACCTTCCGAAATTTTTTATACGTCAGAATCTGATTGTATAAACTTCGTTTCAAACTGCGTTTATAAATATATTTCAATAAAATCGATGAGAATTTAATATCCGCATACAGTTTACCCGGGAAGTTTTAGGTCCTTCCTGCAGCTACACCGATATCTGTATTTGTATATGACCGCGTGTTTTCCAATAGATATGGATATTTGGTTTTTGCGGTCACTGTGCCAACGTCCATTATACACCCCAAACTACATCGAAATTTAGGAGAATTGTGATTTGCGAATAGGATAAAATTTTGTTTTTTTTTGTTTTTTTGTTTTCGGGTTATATGAAATGAGGAATGATAGGGGAATGAGAGGAAGGAAAATAATCAGTGGAAAACTGTTATTTATCAAAGATTTCAATACAGGACCTGATTGAAATTTTCCGAACAATTCCAGAATTTCAACAGCTATTTTCAGGACTTTTATAGACTATCTGATAATGAAAGTTGTGAGATTGTTTGTTTGTTCTATCGTGGTTAAATAAATTCATACAAGTTCGATTGGTTGCTGCAGAATAAGCAAAAGCAAAAGCAAAAGCAAAAGCAAAAGCAAAAGCGAGAGCAAAAGCAAGAGCAAAAGCAGAAGCAGCAGCTTCCGCAGCATCCAGTAAAAGTAATATAAGAGAAATAGGAGCTGGTTGAAGGGAAAAAGGATGAGATTCTTCTGCTTCTTCTTGGTCTTCTTATTATTTTCTCGGTTTGAACTAAATTGGAATTTGAAAACTCGTTCAAAGTTTACCGTTGTGTTAACTCTCAAAAATAACAAGCCTGTTAACAATAACGCATATATATATACACGGTCTGTTGCACGGCGGATCCTCGTTTTTCAAAACTTTTCCATACTGACGAGTCCATTTATGTTCACCTTATACACGTATATATGTATATATATTTTTTTTATTAATTTAACGCCTGTATAAGTTCAGAGGATTTGAGACTGGCCTCATACTTAAACTCAAATATACAATATAAATATACCTATAACTACTTGGATCTGACCTTTGCATATCGTGATCAAAGAAAACTCTCACTCTCTCTCAACTTATTATATATAAGAATGCATAAGTACAGGGGTATTTTTGTTTCTTTGAAAATTAACGAGCTTTAATTTTTTTTCTCTTTTTTTTTTCAAAGAGAGAAATGAAGAGAGTGAGAAAACGAAAGGAAGAACAAGGGATAAATTTTTTTATTTTTTTTTTTTCGCAATATTATTCATTCCCCGCATAAGACGTTGAAATAATCACTTTCCATTCAACAACTCGTGTGGAAATGGGGGAATATAATGATAACAACGATAACGATAACGAAAAAAAAAAATCGAATATATAGTATATAGTATACGAGATCATATGCAATGATATATAAATATATATATATGACATATATTATACTTATATTTTAAGTTGTAATTCAACCCCAGTCAATGGTCGTTATCTGCAATTCTCATTGCTTGCCTGCTCGATATAATGAGGAACGAAGAGTATTCCACTCTTGAAAAAAATAAAAATAAAAATAAAATAAAATAAAAATTCTTACTTCAATTTATTATTATTTTTTCTTCATCTTCCTTTTCTGTTCTATTCATTTTCTTTCATTTCTTATTTTTTGTTTTTTTTTTTTCTGTTTTTTTTTTTTCAAACAACCCTCCCACGTAGATATTTATATCGTATACAATTTTTTTTTTCGTATTATACAAAAAAAAAAAAGTAAAAGAAAACAATTTCCGTCGTATTGAATTTATCTTTGGCTTTCATATTCCGGGTAAAAAAAGAAGAAAAAAAAATTTAAAAAAATTTCTCTATTTTTAATCTAATGGAATTTTTAATTAATATTAATTAATTGTAAAACTATACCCTATATATATATATATATATATATATATATATATATATGTCATATTTTCTAAAAATGCGACCTATATCCCCGCTACGTCACAATTTAATGCAACTTGATTTTTCGTTGGAATAATAATTATTCGAATCGGATTTGACTCGCTAGAGGTACCCCCATACATCCCTTCGCGTTTCTTCTCTTTACTCATTTTTCTCATTTCTGATTTCGTTACCCTTTACATAGTAGGTGTATACGATATAGGTATATATTCCCCTTCTTTTTTTCTTCTCCGCTTCGCAACCCCCAAACCCCGAAACCCAAACCCCCGAACCCCGAACCCCGAACCCCTAGCCCCGGATTCTCACTCTACCGCAAAGACCTTTCGCCGAAGAAGTACTAAGTACTTTGACATCAGTGCGATTCAATAATACCCACACCCTTCAACACCCACGTAGGTATACCTACTGGCGTATCTACTACCCTTGTATTTGTCATCGTGCAACCTTAATGGCTCTACAACAGGGCCTTCCAACCTACCCACCTACCCTTACCATAAAACCACTGTAGGTACAAGTGACGAGAGAGAGAGAGAGAGAGAGAGAGAGAGAGAGAGAGAGAGAGAGGGAGTACTGTCGGGCATTAAAACTCCGTTAAGTATCCGTACGACATGCTTTTAATGTTATAACGAACATTCCTTTTATCGTTGGCACTTCCACCGCACCTCCTTCCAAAGTTCCTTTTCTTTTTTTTTCGTATTTTCTTTTTCCCTTTTTTTTTTTTTTTATTTATTCTTTGAGCGAGTTGTCTAATTGAGAGACGAAGAGGAGGGATTTCTTTTTTCTTTTTTTCTTTTTTCATTTTCGTAAGACGTGAATGAAGAAGTAAAAGAAAGAAAAAAGAAGAAATTTACAGACGGTTCAACGATCTCTTTCTCAAATCAGGTACTATACGTAAGGTATAAGGGTAGGTGTTTTAATAAACCGAGCCACGTGCTAGGTATTATATTCTTGAAAATCGTATCGGATTATAATTATATATTAATTATTATGAACCGTTGATCCGAATTAAAAACGAGTGCGGATTTGGGGAAGTAAAAAATGTATAAAAATTAGTGCGAGGTTTGACGCTTTTTTAAAAGTCGAACGGGAGCGGGGTGTCCTCAACGTGCAACTCTGGGTTAGGTCGGTATATAATTAGTGCGGACTCTAACCCGGCCACAGTAATTAGGTTTCTGTATTAGCTATTATACCAGCTATATCTATATATACAATACATATAGAGGTATATAACTATAGAAAGATTCACACACTCATACATGTATGCATATGTATACATACATACTTATACGATGTTAAATCTGTTTGGGTTTAATTTTCATCAACTGGGGCGTGCGCTAATTGACTAGGCTCGGATATGAATAGATAACTCGTTCAGCCGAAGAAGAAAAAGGTCAAACGTTAATTCGGTTTTTCATTTCACCCCATTTTTTTTTCTTGTTTTTCTTTTATTATTTCTTTTTTGACGAAGAGTGAGGAAAAATCATTTGCCTTAACATCACGATAAATAGATCGATATTTTTCGGATCTTTGTGTGCTTTCGGGGATCTTAGACTTTCCCAGTTTTGATATTTCAAACTTGAACGTTTCGAAAAAATTCGAAATCGTTTTAGAAACGTAATTTAAAAAATTCCGAACCTCTGCCCTACCCCTATAATTCTTTTTACGAAAACCCGAGGCGTCAGTTTGGTAGTTTTATATATAGATATAATTTCGCAAAGCTTCTTTTGCCCCCTGTATTATAATGGTAGGTAGGTAAGTAGGTATAGGTATAGGTATATATGTATGCAAACGACTCTATGGTATAAGACGTATACAAGACGACTTCGAGGCTTAAGACTCCGGAGGAAAGTAGGTATGAAGTAGTTTTTTAGAGTACACTTATATACCCGTTCTAAAGTCTGAAACCGAAAGAAGTCTGATGGGGGTGAAATGGAATGAGACGAGTGGGTGGTGGTATATAATATATAATATATAATATATAATATATAATATATAACATATATAGGTACGTGTATACAAGAATAGAGAGAGCGTTTCAATTTTCGCCTTTTGTAAAATAAATTCTTTCATCTTTTGGTATATATATATATAGTAGTATAATACATAAAAGTGTTCATGTATTTTACCTTTGTGTGGGTGACTATTATACAATACAACAAGAGGCAAAAATCCAAAACGTAAGTGCATAGAAGATGAATAAGAGAAAAAGAGTAAGAAAGAAAAAAAATAGACAAAAGTAAGAAGATAGATTTTTTTCGAAATTATATCATGACTACTATACCTACACCGATACAAGAGAAGTATTGTAAATTGCAAATTGTAAGCCTTCAAAAATTATACAGGATAAAAGAAAAAGAGAAAAAAAAAATAGAATTAGAAAGAGTAAAGATAAAGAAATATAAGAAGAAAAAAAGTAAACGTTTTTTTATTTTTTATTTTTCATTTTTTTTCTTTATTTTGCAACTCTCTGCTCCATGGGGAATGAATATCTGATCTTTCGTTCATGCATTGTGTATTTATCGTTGAATATTAACAATGCGGATAGAAGGAGGAGGAGGGGGAATATCATTGATCCAGAATTGGCCGATTTCCCGATGGAACGAGAAAAGCAATTCACTCAGGGTGTGAGAAGGAAGGATTCGGCGAAGAGGATGAGAATGAGGATGAGGAATAGTAGGAGGAAGAGGCAAGAATCGACCGCAGAATCGTTGGCCCGCAAAGCAACTCGGTTCTCGTTCACAAATTTCCATTCAAATTTCGAATCCGCATATTAACGGTTATCTACATGAATCTTCGGTCGACCGAATATACTATATATATACATTGTACTATATGTAATATAGTAGATCTCGGTTTTATTCTCTCTCTCTCTATCTCTAGCTGTTTAACGGAACCGAATGAACAATTATATTACTACCTCTATACAGGGTGAGTTTTCTCTGATATCGAAGAGATTTAGTCCCAAATTTTGGTTTTTTGTTTTTTCAAACTTTTATTCTTTGAGCCAAAAAAAAAAAAAAAAAAAATTCAACATTTTTCTTCGCAAAAATTAGAAAATCTTATTACCACCGTTTGAATAAGATAAATAAAATTAGGATTAGATATCGGTGTGTTATTTGAGTAATTATGTTAGGTAACGAAAAAGAGAGATGAACGGAAAACAAAAAAAAAAAAAAAAAAAAAAAAAAAAATTGTAACTCGTAGCTCATTTAGTTGAGCAATTAGAATTAAGGTAATGGCCAATTCTTTTCAGTGAAATTCCTCTCTCTCTCTCTCTCTCTCTCACTCTATATCTATCTTTTTCTCTTCGTAGCAGCGACTTGCGGAGAAACTCGAGCGTAATTACACAGCTGGGGAAGTAAACGCGTGATTAAGCTCTAAGCTCTAATGTAAGTGGTGAGAGAGAAAGAGAGAAAGAAAGAGAGAGAGAGAGAAAGCAATGGAGCTAAGAGATATCCCGACTGTGAAAATTTTGCACTCTCTCGGATCTTGATGGTTAACAATTAATGATAATAATAATAAAAAAACAAAAAAGATGAAGAAGAAGAAGAAGAAGAAGAAAATAATAAGAAAATTTTCAGCATCATTTAAAACTTGACCTGTGAATCAATCCGAATAATAAATTCGGAATAATAAAATTTTATTAATTGATAAAAATATACATATATACTATATATCACAATATCTGAATATATGTATCTATAATCTTGGTAATTATGGGCGGAAAAAAGAAAGAAATAATTATACACTCAATAATTATGTATACATACTAATTTATATACATATATACTATATTCATTCAATTTAATATTTATGTATTTTAATTTAATTTAATGAAAAAAATAAAAAATAATATATTGACGACGTATATCTGATGAATCAGGGTTTTTTTTTTTTTTTTTTGCATTTATTCTTCTTCTTTTTTTTTTTTTATCATTGGAGATCCTACTTCACCTCACCTTACCCTCCACTTTCCACTTTGCAGAGATTGATTATTAAATCTTATTATATTATTTCGTGATCGTGTAGCTATATATATTGCTACTCGACCCTCCGTGGGTATCCGCAACGTCGACGTCGTAGGATGGGCGTCTTGTCGTAGAATTGAAGTTGTTTTAATGATCATTAAAACGAAAGTATCGTCGCATGCTGTGCCGCACGATCAATTTATTATCGTTTAAACTTATACCTCTGATATTATATACTATGGTATAATAATAGTCGCGGAATAGTTTTATGTATTACACTTTTATTTAGGACCGGGTTGAAGGTATCGATTTTTTATTATACTCCGAAATGTTCATGGATACGAAAATTTCGATCTATTTCTAAGAGGATGTGAAGACTAAAAAATATAAATATTCCATTCTAATCGAGGCACGTTCTTTACAGAAAATAAGTGCAGCTCAGGGGTTTTCGGAATTTTTTCAACCCCCGGTGTTCTTCGTTTCACAGTTTTTTAAATCGTCCATATGTAGACTTCCGGTAAAATGCCCTTCCCAAAAACTCTGCCTCGGTAATATTGAAATTTGAAATTTTTTACCCGGCTTTTTGTTACTCGGAGAATAAAAATAAAAAAATAAATAAAAAATAAGAGAACGAGAAATCAGAATTTGAAATTTAAAGAACTCACCATTTTTGTTATTAATCCCAAATTTCTCTCTCTCTCTCTCTCTCTCTCTCTTAAATATGATTTAGGTATATATGTACGCTCTATATCTAAATACACGTTTATATCTCGCATTTATGTTTAATCAAGCCAGTTGAATATATATCAAAGAACTTAATTGGGTATTCCGTTTGATTTTGCGAGTGAGAAAACAAACCTTCCTTCATCCCTCCACCCCATATACATGCCTCCAACTTTGCCCCGTAATCAGTAGCGAAATTGAGTAGCTGATATACGTAACTAAATAAATAAATAAAATCAGTTGTTATATAAATTCAATGATTTTATTTTTTGAAATTTTTTTCAATTTTTTTAAATATATCATAGATTTATATTTTCAGTTTTTACAATATAATATCATAAGAGAAGAAATATTTGTGAAGTTTTATCACTAATTCGTTGATATAGTTTATCTGTAAATTTCTTGAACTTGTTGAATCATTAAATTTTGATATTGTATATAATTTTACGTAAATTCGAGCTTCACATATTATGTATCCTCCTACGGTATCATAGCTTCCACTTTTCTACTCGCTCTAAAATCTACAGCGAACCCTTGTGTCGATAGATTTTCCTGTTTCGAAAGCGAACCCCGTTTCTCGTCTCGCACTTTCCTAATCAGATGACAGCGACGGCCCAGAATTATCGGGTAAAGTTTACGGGAATGAAACGGGTCGGGTATAGTAGGCCTACAAACCTTGAAGCTTCACGTCCTGCACCTTCCTTCCTGCCTACCTATGTATACGTACCTACCTACCTACCTACCCTACTAAAAGCATCAGGCATTCATTCAGTTTGAACGAACAACTTCAAACGACGTGATTATCCGGACTCCGGTGTCCTGACGCCCGCGCCGCACCGCGTCGTGTCGACGTCGACGTCGACGTCCTATTCACTCGAGTGAAAATATGTATTGAATTCTAATCGAATTTGTTTTCACGAAGTAAACCGAAGCGGTTTGTCTAACTCTGATTTTATGAAACGTGAAAAGGTGTGTCCTTCGTTCAGGGAAAATATTCAGAGAATTTTCACCACCCCCTGCTTAATTATACGTGTATAATTTTGAGAAAAATCAAAATTTCTTTCCACGAGAGTATGGGGAAGAAAAAAAAAAACAAAAAAAACTGTGCCATTATTTCAATAATTCTCGACGAATTCTATCACGAGAATTTATTGTGCCTGATCGAAAAGCTGTGTTACTGAAAGTGAGAAAATCAGTTATGAAGGAAAACGGAAAAGTGAAAACAGGAATGAAGTCCGCTAAGCGTGACGCTGGTCGTCGATAACGGGATTTTATAAATATCTAAAAAAGGTGATATATGAACAGAAATTTTCTCCAGATTGTCAAAAATCGAGCCTGAGTTTGAAAAAATATTATTTTATTAATTAAAAATAGAGTTTTTTCGTTCTTTTAACATAATATGCGAGAGAGTATGAGAGGAATCTGTATAAAACGTATTTCTGAACAGAAAATTGGACTTGGGATTTTTTTGTAATTTATATTTTCTCGATCTTTCTTCAATTCTGAGAACGTAATATATAAGAGATATGTGTGCATCGGGCGACAGGTTATTAATTAATAACATAAGGCGTGTCGGATAAAGGAACAAATGTGAAGTAATTAAAATTAACGAGTTAATTAACGGGTAGAAATGTTAAACGCGCCTTCACGCCACCAGGGTAGAAATATAATCAGCAAAAGCTCGTGCATTAGGGATAGGAGTCCGTCTATGAAACGCCTAGGCCATAAAGCGTATGAGTAGGTTGTGTATATGTACATGCATATACATACACCTAAATATCTAGTAGGCATTTCAGCAGTCCAATCCAACCCATTTACGCACCCCTATATATCCGAGCGTGTATACCAGAACCATGCGTGAATTTGACTGGCAACATATTACACGCACATGAGTTGGTCAATTTTAACGGGTCAGTTGCTGCTTTGGTATCTAGGTATATATTTATTATTATCATATCCACGTAACGGCCTTTACCTACGTACATACATATATTACACGTATACCCGCTCGTATAAATCGCGTATAAATCTGCAAGCTTGACGTATGTATGTCCATATTCGACCGCGATGATATATAACGCTGAAGAAACCTCATGGACTTGAAATAATTTCTTTTTTTTTATAAATTTCTTTCATATATATATTTTATAATTAAGTATACCCGGTAGTTTCTTATTAAAATAGATGCAGCCTAGAAGCTGCTGCGCGGTTCTAAATCTCGACCGTCGCGTACGCCCGACCACTTCGAGTTTTTACCACTGCGCTGGGTTTTACTACTTCATTATTACCGAGTGGAAGAGGTAGCCGTGTGGTTATACAAATGAAAAGTGAAATAGAGATCGGAGTAACGCTACTACTTGGCTCGTGCGAAAATAGTTTTTTTTTTTTTTTTTTTTTTTTTTTTTTTCTATTAGCATTTTTTTTAACACCATCACGAATTTTTCTTTTCAGATTTCATCGAGCTTTGCATCCCGCTGATTCATAGGCCATATAAGAAAAATTTGGGTAGAGGTCGCGTCGTTAATCGAAATTTTTTTAAATTTCGAGGGTATATTAGTAAAATGAACTAATAATTTATAGAGATAAGTATATTCGCAAATTTATTTAGTTTTAAATTCAATAATACCCAAGTAGACGCGTATAACATATCTAGCATTCATCGTAGACACGTAGTACATGGAAAAAATAAAACGAGGGAATTACGTTTCTTGTTATAATACGGTATTAGGGAAACCCTGAGCGTTCTTTGCTGTTCGATGCGAGTGTACGTACGTATATGTATAAATTTACGGCTTCTTCGCGCTCTGAATCATCCGCGTTCGAATTTAAAAATCAATAAAATTCGCTCTTGGTTGATAGACATTTAAAATTCCGAAAATGGTCGGTATCGATCCTGCGGTTTTTGGGTCAATTATACGATTGCATCGGGGGGTTATTATTTTTCATATCTGCAGGGTTCCAAATTTTGTGCCCTTTTTTTTTTCTTCTTCTTCTTCTTCTTTCCATCAATCTTGTTCATCATTAAGATCGGATCTTCACTCTACTAACTTTATTCCTCTTCATCCTCCTTCCTCCGGTTCATTAGGTATATACATAATAAATTTGTGATATCTCTCATTTTCTTTATAGCTGTATATATTATACAAATATATATATATATATACATGGAGAAATGAGTTTTCCCCCGTGGGTGGTGTGGAAAATACCCTGGGCATTTACTACGTTCTATACCTTCAGGTATGTAGGTAACTGTGTTTATTTATACATTAGCATCTTACGATGCTCGGGGGAAAACGGGCGTGTGAATTAATGCGTAAGGTTGTGCTAATGGTCGTTCCTCGCGTACTGTTGGTACACGACCCTCTTTTCCGAGGGGAAAATTCGCAAGACTTTAACGACAATTTTCCACGGAATTAAATAGCGAATGAAAAATACCGCTCCCTATATACTGCTGCTACCGCTGCAGTGCAGAGTTTTGAAATCCCAATTTTTCTATTCTTTTTTTTACATTTTTATAATTTTTATAACTTCCAGCGTATAATTCGATCCGATCAATCGTCTGGTCAAAGAAAAAAAGTATAAACTATTTTTACAGTAGGTTTTTCGAAAGTTTTTATTAATCAGTTTTCCGTCATCTGCGAGCAAGGTAAATATATATATATATTCTTGTATATTATAGTTATATGTTTATGTATGTACTGTACATCTACGTGAGGATATGAAATCCCAGCTCTGCAATTCCTACCAACATCTACCCATCTCGCGGTTGAAAGCTTTCGCTAATCAGTGCTGCAGGAAATTTGCGGAAAAAAAAGAAGAAGAAGAAGATAAAAAAGGAGAAAAACATTTTTAGCTTAATGTAGGTATATTACAACACCATGCTGCTATATCCGCAGGGGTGCGCACCCCACGTTAAACTCGCCTCTGTACTATATAGTATATGTAGGCACGTATATATAATCGTCACGTTTTTTGTTTCTGTTATTTTTTCACATTTTCATTTGGGTTGATCTAATTTTTTTTTTTTCCTTTTTTTTTCTTTTAACCAAAACGATCTAATCCAAGAAAATTTCACAAGGATTTCTATTAACCCAGCTACGATAGAGGGTGCGTTTTGCCATAAGGCGTGAAGATCGGACACTCGACAGGTGGCTCGTTTTTCCATGCAAACCCGAGGGGTCGTCGTCTAGTAGTAGCAGGGGGTGGAGGACTGAGCAAATCACGATCATCGTTTACACGACTATATATACCTCTATATACACGTATATGTATAACTATATGAATATATACCATTAAATTGAACGTAGCTACAGAAAATCTCAGTACAGATTTTTCCCGTCTATATAATACATAGAAGATGATATAAGATGAGAATATGATCGTTTTACAATCACCTCTGAACCACATACCGCCTTTCTCCCTCTCAGCTCTCTATTATTTTTTCCATTTACGAAGGGATTTGAAAATTTATTGGAAATACAACATGAGGTTTCAAAAGACTATTCCATTTTTTACTTCCATACGCAGATTACTTATCGACTAATTGATGGGGGTAAAAAAAAAACAAAAAAAAAAAATTTGCAGATTTTTTTTTTTCTGCATAGATTTTGAAAATTCTTGCTTTCTGCTGCAGTGCAGCTATAGTATAGGGTAATATAGGGTATATATGCAGTGTACCTCCTACTCTGTACATAGAACGCGGGTAATTCGCGAACTTGGCGAATTCAACGTCTCGGCAAAGTTTATGACTTGCGGGACCCTCGTATACTCATATATATTATAAGCTTTTGTCTTTTGACAATGCGGTTTAACTTTACGCTTTACCTATAGAGTTAGAGAGTACAGATATACCTATAGAGATCTTCATCTTTGGCTTGTATACGTCCGACCTTTTATACCATATTAATTATATAGCAAAGTTTATGCTTTAATATTATTTCCGAAAATTCATATACATCGTATCATACTTATCACTTAAAAAATGTATTTCATTCAATTATTATTATTATCATTATTATTATTATTATCATTATTATCCCTCGTGCTTGCAGCATGCAGTAGCAACAGTGCAGCGATATAATTCTTCGTTATAATATTAGCTCGTCGCCTTCACGCTTCTGCCAAAACTAAAACTCTATATATGCTCATAGGTGGGTATATACCTAGCCAATACGCTGCAGGCACGATTTCGCGATTAAAGAATCGCGATTTTTAACTCCCTAAATATAAATCGAAAATTTTCCTTTATTTTCTTATCTCCTTATTTCTCTATTTATTTCACGATTTGATGAATTTTTCAAAATACAAAAATCGACGGATTAAAAATTGTTATGGATTTTTTGTTTTTTCCTATATTTCTGCCTCGTATTTTTTTTTTTTTTTTCTATAAATTTAAACAGCGAACGGCTATGTTGTGTAGGTACACGAAGCCAAGATGGGGGAAATTAATTGTTTGGCAAAGCGAGATATCAATCGTGCGACGAAGCGTGTTGTAGAATTTAACTATGGTTGAACGTATTATATATAGTTATATAAGTCCTGTGAGATTTTGAATAATAAATTAAATTGACATGCAAGTCGAGGTCTGAGAGTATAATTTGGCACGAATCCCAATCGCCTTAATTCTCACCAGACGTATATACCTATATATATATATATATATATAACTCGCGTATGATCATATGGATGTAGGATTTGTTTAGTCGCAGCGTTTGATACAGATATTGCATACGTACGGATAAATATAGTTGAAATATACTTAGCTTATTGTGTAGTAAATGGTATGGGAAAAATCACACTTTAAAAACTTTTAGAAAAAGTTTTTATTTTTCGAAATTTTTCGATTATCGAGACGGATAATACGCGTATTAAACTCGCCGTCAAACACGCAATAAAATTCTGTATACGCTATACACATGCGTAAATGCATACATGTATATGCATACTATATAGGTACTATATGTATAGGTAGTTAGGTATTAATCTACACAGGAAATATCAAGCTTTCAAGGTATTATAAAGACGATACGAAAACAACGGAAATTAAAGCTCGCGGTATATAACAGAAGCTTTTGTAACTTCAAAGCTTCTGCAGATATAACTATATACACGATATATTTGTTATACATATAATAGGTAGACGTACGTTTTATGTACACAGAGAGATGGATAGATAAATCGCAGAATAAAGTCGATCGAAGATATGATAAGAGAAGAGAAGAGAAGAGAAGAAAAAATGGGAAATTTTGAAAAAATTTATCCGATATGAACAGATCAACGTGTGAACAATATACTATATGTATAAGCGTAAAGTGAAAAAATGAAAAAAAGAAAGACATAATGAAAAAGAAAAAAAAAAAAAAGAAACAATCAACGAAGACCTCCAGCTGCGCGCTTCTGTATTTCTATTTTTTTTTTTTTTTTTTTTTTTTTTTTCTTTTACCCCAACGACGATCTTCCACATATACTATGTAGGTATACTATACTATGATATATGTACTGCACCATGTTCATACATGCATCATGTAAATTCAACGATACACAAGTTATAAGGGGGTTTGTGGTAAATTATGTTTAAACACTTGTCACCGCTGAAGTGTAATATAATAATACGTTATGAAAATAATACCGGAACCAATTTTTGTAGAGAATTTAATTTCCTATAGAAAAATATTCGGAGAAAAATTTTCTACCATAAAACCCAACCGAGTAATAGAAATTCGGAATAAAAGGGAATCGCGTCTTACGTACCCCTGTTACCCGATCGGGAAGACTCCCTATTCATTATGCTACCTTTATAAATCGCGTTCTCGACGCTATTCTTCCGCGAGTATTTCTCCTCGGCCTTATATTCCAAAATAATTTTCAGCTAGCATGAAAAAACGAAAGAAGAAGAGAAAAAAAAAATCAAAAAAGAAAAAATTGGTATTGCCTCATAGCTATGGGCTAATAAATCGTAACGATAAACAGCTCTATATCTATGATCGTTATTATATAATACCTATAATCTTGGTACCTAGGTATAGACTACATATGTATACATAAACTATTATATATAAACGTGAAATAATTTAATATCACTTCACGCTCGCGTTTACCCAGAAATTTAGTCGTCAAATAGAAAGAGATATGTATAATAGATAGATAGATAGATAGAGAGAGAGAGAGAGAGAGAGGCATTGCTGCACAGCAGTTAAACCGGGGGCGTAAATCCGTTATCATACGTCCGTACGTCCGTCACTGTAACTAGATATATTTGTATATGGGTATATATGTATATATATATATAGGTTCATATACTCTATATGTATAGATATAATATATGTATGGGTACCTGTATGATGTATCGGGTGTATATATATATATATATATAAATGTGTAGAGTACTACATATTATACCAATGCGATGGTGGAATTGCAATTGCAATTGCAACTCCGACTGCAACTGGTATTGGAACGGGGCGTCAGAAACACGAATACATATACACAATACAGATATATATATATATATATATATATGTGTATATGTACTCGCGTATATATGCGGTGCAGCAACTCGCACAATGAAATTCTCTCGTTTGCAGGAAACCTCGAGGTCTGTACGACGACTGATATAGAACCACACACGTCGTCACATACACATATACATACACTATATCGTATCTACATTTACGAACGACATAAAAACGGCTAAAATTGGTCACATCGATTGAAACAAATGGAAAAAAAAAAATCTTTTTTCTTTTTGGCAAAAAAAGATCTTTGAGACGAACGAGATATAAAGTTTTATCAATTTCCAGGTCTTGGGAGAGTACGGAGTGTACGGAGTTTCGCACTCAGAGAATTTATAATATTGTAAATATATACTCAAATTTCGCGACCCCTGAGCGCACTTTTGCGGTATTGAATTTATTATGGCTTGCGGTATAACCGCGCGGGACTGTCCGTCGTGTTACTCTTATCTATATACGTATAGGTACGTATAACTCGTCTCTCTCAACTCCGAAAGGTATATAATATATAACGTAAAATATATTTACTTACACATAGATATATAGATATGTACAATTTTTCGAATACTTTTTGGTTCTCTTAGTTAAAAAAGAAAAAAGAAAAAATATCAATGATATTGTGTCATATTAATTCGCAAATTATTCGCATGTACAAAGAGGTGTGCTAGATACTTTTACATGTATACATACGAATATATATGTAACCTGTCTCTATATTTATTTCCGGGATCTTAAAATATTAAAGCGCGAGACACGTAGGTATACACGTGGCGAGAAAAGAAGAGACGGAGCTGTGACGCCCATCTGTAACCAACGTCACATTCCGCGACACGTTGCTAATATAATGAATAAATCTGATTTTTGAGTAAAAGAAGAAGAAGAAAAAAAAAAAAAACACTCAATATCAAAATCAAAAAATTTACTTTCAAATTTACTATACAGATATACTATCCTGTATATTTTTTTCGTATATAATTAACGTGTCGGAAAATATAAAGGAGAGACTAAGGGGTGCAGACGTAGAGATCGAGGATCGAGGTGGGGACGTCAAATTTAGCAAATATACTCGCAGACGTGTGTCGAAATAATCTCTAGAACCCAGTCAAAACAGTTGGTATAATTTCTATCTCTGTAGGTCTGTCGTCTGATCGCGACATGAATCTGGCGAGGTCGCGACTACGAACGGGTATTCATCGTCGGTTCGTATATCGCGGTCAGTTTAACATAGGAAGTAATATACGAGTGAAAAAATATGACAAAAATCGAAACAAGAAGAACCTAGATTAAAAAATATGAGGTCTGGCTTTCTCTTTTCGGATAAATTCCGATTTATCATTTTTACTTCTGATTTGGTTCATTTTTCATCTGCAAAAAATAAATAAATAAAAACACGATCTTGAGACTACGACGATAAAAAGTAGCTGGAAAAGCGCCATAATCGTTATACATGTACCTATACTATAGTACCTACGATAGTTCCGCGTCATCGATTACCTATCGTCAAAGGAAGAAACGTATCGATAACACATACGATTTTATATTTCTTCTTGCCTGCAGGCCGCATTTTAGAGAAAAAAAAATGAAAGAAAACGAAGATAAAAAAATCCGAAAACTAATAAAACGATGTAGAATAATTATACAAGCATTGCGAATTCAGTTAATTAATTAAGTATGAATTTTAGCTAATTTTTAATTTTTTTTGTTTTATCGTATTCCGAAGTCCTTTTTTTTTCTCAAATTTCGCCATATACCAGATTCTATATAGGCACTGTGCAGAGATAGAAGAATCATTAAAGATAAACGATTTTTTCGGGAGAAATAATTGAACGAAATTTCAATCGAAGTAGAATTTCGCTCCTAGTTCTGATAGTTTTTTCTTTTTTTAATAAAAAATTTATACAGAAATCAGACTTCGGAGTCTGATAATTAATCGAAATTAGTATATATGTATGTACTTCGAAAATTTTCTGAGCTTCGGGGAGAGACGGAGAAGTTAGAAAACTTCTTTCGAAATTGGTACTCCGATTTGTCGCATTATATACTCCACCTTACCCTATATAATGCAATATGTAGATATATATATACTCGTGGGTTTATATATTTTTTATATATGTATATACTATGTATGTATGTAAACGGAGTTATCATATCCTATCAAATTAATAAATTATATTATGATTGTCACGTATATGTATATGCATATCGATATATGAATAAACCCCACACACAGAATCACACGCACACAACTCACGATCAATCGAATGTAAGACTTGCCGATCAGGAGGATCCAGAGGTGACGCGATCTCCGGCGGCACTGATAAGGAGGACCTTGTCTCGTCTCGTCTCGTGTTGTGTTGTGTGAGATCTACTAGGTTGCGATTCTAGGGAATAAAGTCGGGAGCCGTGTAAAATGACACAATATTTATCGTACTGTGTATAGAATCGTTGCCGTATATGAGATTTTCTGAAGATCGCGTAGATCGCAGTTTTTGATTTTTTCTTTTTTTTTTTTTTTATCTTTTTCTTCTATTCGGCGATATGATCTAACTTTGTCTTTTCTTTTTCTTATTCTTTTCTTTTCTCGATGGATCAGTTATAATGCGTAGATATGATATGCGTATTTGGGTATATCTTTGTTATCGGTGCAGTCCGGCGGTTAGATAGATATAGAGAATTAGGTAAAGGCAGGTCTGGACCTGGATGATGGTACGTGGTTTCGGTACTTGGTGCAGCGGGGCCGGGGGCTGGCGCGACACTGTCGTCAGCGTGCCTCGGGCGCACCCCGCGCACCCCGTAACGCGCACGGGCGCCGCGACGCCCCGCAACAACTGCGAATGCCACTGTCGTCGTCGGCGTGGGTATACCTACTACCTAGATCTTGGTATAACTATAACTACTTCCGAAACTACTGGTAGATATACCTATACGCCGAAGAGGAGAGGAGAGAATACTCGAAAATTACACGAAATTTTTTTCGAAAAGTTCCGGACTTTGATTACGAGGTCGATTTTTACGAACAGGCTTTCTGCCTGCAGATTGTTGAATAAAAAATGAACAGGTGAGATAGAATTGGGTCGGGTCAAAGTTCCGAACTCGTTTCAGAGGATTTAGATAATTTTCAAAACCGTTTGAGTTCAGAAGATCAAAAACGACGAGAGTTCAAAGATCCAAAAATTTCGATCGATTTATTAGGATGTGAATAATAAAAATATTCCATTTTGATTTATACCCTCTTTAACTCCGATGATGTCATAAATAATTGATATGATATTGAAACTCTACTTTCAAGAAAGTACATCTCAAGACGATTACTTTGACGATACTTATATTGGTTTCGATACGCTCGGTTTTAGAGTGACTTAAGGTTCAAGTTTTGGGTCTCGAGGGTTCAGCATGTGTCCTGACTTCTTAAAACTGCAACAGGTCCTGCTGTGAGATTCTGGTCTGACGTAGTATGTATTTTTTTTATTTTGTTTTTATATTCCATCGTTGGTTCGAACATACATATCGACGAATTTATCGTCCTCAAATCCCTTTTCATCTTAGTATAGATTTTTTACACAATATTTGAACACATTTCGTCAACTTTACCTATACGTACGTGTATCTCCAGTGTGTGTCATGTCATTGCCGAAGTATGCAAAGTGGTAAGACTTGAGTTTCACAAAGCTGTATACCGCGAACAGACCGACACGATTTTACCTTAATTGTGTAAAAAAAAAAATAAATAAATTAGCTATCGATCGTAGAATCGATATTTTAAGTACCGGGTATTCTACCGCCTATACCCTGAATTTTTTTTTCTCGGTCTTATCCTCTCTGAAAAATTTCACCCCTTTCACTAATTCACGTAGGAGTAGTATAGTTATATAGGTAGTACATACCTATACCTCCTACTAAGTCGCGGGAATCGAAGCGTAATCATTTTAATTCCTGAGGGATTCTCTCTTTTTCTCTCGTTTTTATTTTCATTCGGAAATAATTTCCTTCGGTAAATCCGATTCCACGAATCAAGGCGATTATATATTTTATTGATTGATGTATCATGAAACATCCGTCTATGTAATGAAATTCAACGTAGGTATATAGTATACATCTTTTGACTAATTACTCAAATAAATTTATTCACGCTATATTCCATACTGCAGTTTTATATATTCCGCTTCGCAGTACCGTATATTAACTTCAATATGATTCATGCGGAATTTGCAACCGTCCATATCGTTCAAATAATTAAAGAGCTTATCAAACGGTCGGAGATAAAAGCTGCGGGGATCCGCAGGGACGAATTTTTGTATAAATTTCAATACTATGCATATAAATATATTCCAGTTATTTTTTTATTTTTTATTATTATGTATTCGATTGGTTCTATTCGTCAAGTTTCTCAAATTTTTATGACTTTTTTTATCATTAAGAATATAGGTTTTCGAAAATTCTATACGTTTTGTGATATAGTATAATGTTATATCAATCCTGTGCGGAGTGAGCGTCAATCTGCAAGGACAAGAGCAGCAAGAGCTGCTGGAAAGCAATTAACCGTACCAGCTCTTTGAATTTTCGGCTACTTATGTATATCAAACGTAATAAGAAGCTCAAAGCCCGAGTTTCGGAATTGATTTTAATCAGAAAACCGGACGTGGTGGAAATTGGTAAGATCCAAGACGCAACCTCCTCTCTTACGATATTAATAACCAATCTATTCGGATCAAAAGCCGCGATTAATATACGATATTACAAGTAAGTGGGGGGTACAGACAATATCGTAGAGTATATAATACCTGAACAAGAATTATTTTGTTAAAAAAATGTAAATATTTTTTAAAATAAGTTTAAACAAAGTGAAATATTTTCATCCCCGAAAAATCAACCCCACGAAGTAGCTAGACCCTCCTATTCACATAGATTTATCGGCATAAGTTAGCTGTTAGGAGATTCTGTATAGTAAATGGCACAGAGGCTCCGTATCAGCACTGAGTGTAATGTAAACTAATTAGTACTCAGGTCAGAGGCAATTAAGGGTTGCGAAGTGGTTCGCCCGACCCCTTCATCATCGAGGAACAGTCAGGCGCCTATCTACACCCGGAGACACAGTATATGTGTTTTTTGTAACGAGAATCGAGCCCCAAATTGTCGTTTTACTCTTACGTCAAATCGTGGGATAGGAAAAGCTATTAGGTGTATAATAATTAATCAGTCATCCAGGTGTGATGTCGCGATGCAATGAAACGGAATGGAATTGAATATAATGGAATAGCAGAGAATACAACCTCGGAATCAGAGTATGATATTATGTAGTGCCAATTTCGCCTAGGGGTTTCTCCTGCAGCAGTGTTTTGGTAATGGGAAAACAGTGAATCAGGAAACTGTTGTGTACAGTTTATCGAATAATCTAATGCTGGAAATCCACCCCATGCGACATCGCAATATAGGAGTGAGATAGCAGGGTGTAGAATCTTATGAGAACAATTCCAAATTCATTATCAAATGAATTAATCAAATAGTCAGAATTCGTACAAGGGATGAAAACATGCGTTAAGGATTTATCTTTCAATTCATTTCATACGCGTATGCGTATACGTATACACGTTTTCATGATGAAAAGGAGAAGCGCAAAATAAAAAATTCTTTTGTGAATTTCGGGCGATTTTTTCATTTTTTTTCATTATCTCTTTTTTTCTTTCTTTCTTTCTTTCTTCCTTCTTGAGCTTCTCAATTTGCGGATTGTTTTTCATTGCACAGTAGATTTTACGATAATGTATAGGTATAGAGACGGAGTTCCCTGATCCTCATCCCCCTTCGCGATATTGCTTTCCCGTTCGCAGTCATTCTCCACACGCGACGCGTCGCGACGCGGCGAGCGGGAGAGTTCTTCAAGGATTACTTTATCCTCCTTACTTTCCACTTTGGGTTTAGATTAATTCACGATTACGGAACGGAGGGGTGTGTCGAGGCCGGTCCTTACTGGTGTAGGTTCCTTAATTCAAAGACATAATCTACGAGGGCGTCGCGACGCTTAGCGCCTCGCACCACGACCCGTACAGTAATTATTTACTTCCCTTGCTATTATTTTTATTCATAATTCAGATAGCTGTACGTGTACACAGCCGTTTGCCCAGATCTTAAAGACCCTAAATTTTATACTGCGGGGGAGTAAGAAAGGAATTAAAATATTCAAAAAAAAATTTCCACCTGAGGGAGGAGACGATTTATTTTTTTCAAACTCGCTATCACTCGGACGTTTTTTACGGTGGACCAATTTCCAAAAAGCTGTTCGATACGGAATTAAATCCTCCGCCAAAATTTTCTGTAGAGTTATTTCTATATAATCGATAGTTTAACGTTCGACGCTTGTAACTTGTGTACCGTTTGATTTACAGACATGGTTCTGAGGAAGTTTTTTTTTGAGAATTTGAGCGTCTGTAAAATGGCTATGCGCGAAATTCCGTCCCGTAAAATCCGGCTGAGTAATAACAATTTTTAAAAAATAGTCGCGTCTTTCCTGCCTTGTTAGAATGGGAAAACTTATAATTCATTGAGCTACGCTATTCGCTCTATTCTTCCGGGAGGATTTCTTTCTGGCTTTATTCTGAAGGATTTTCAACCAGCGGCGAATATACTATATACATATATTTGTATACATGTAGAGTTTATTAATGCGGCACGTTATTCTCGTAGATAGAATTTTAACAGAAAATTTAATCCAAGGTAGTTGGAAGGTATTATGGAGAGAGAAGGACCTCCTGGATGCAGGCCGGAATACGTATACGTGTATAAATGTATATGGTGTGTTCTCGGTTAGATACGGTAAAATTTTCTTTGCATTGGTCCCCGATTTTGGCCCCGCGAGAGATTTCGGTTCTTGGCGAACCCCCAGAAACAATTTTTTTTCCATATTTTTTTTCAAATCGAATAACTTGTGAACCGGTTGATATCAGGGTGTATACGACTCTAGATTCGTCGTTGGGGTTTAGCCAAGAACTGAAATCTCTTGTGGCATCAAAATCGGGGACCCATGCGCATGCACAAAAGTCTCCCCGATAAGCGAGAATTCACCCCATATATGTCTCTCTCTACGTTTACCCTGCACTTCGCTATATACTAAAAAAAAAAAGGACGGAGGTTATCCAACTCGGCTATTAAGTATTTCCGAGAATTTCAAAGCCGGTAGGTAGGTGTATAAAGCTATTTTGGTAGGCTATAAGGAACGGAACGAAACGTGGCGCATTAGGTCGTTAACCCAAAAGCTCGTACACTACCGCGATATATGCGATGCCCAAATTTCAAGGTCGAGTATACAATGCTTTTTGAAAATCTCAAATCGGGTTACATAAAATTTATATTTATAATCAATAAAATTGAAAATACTTCCTGCTCTAGTTATTACTTTATTTCACTTCATCTGCAGCTCTATAGTTAAATAATAAATGTAATAAGAGGCTAGATTCTAAAAATAGTATATGGGTATATACATACGGAATTACCTATAGATAGGTAACATAAGTAAGAATACGAAGCCATATAGGTATATATGTATACATATAGGAGAATATAACGATGACGCCAATATATACGCAACCTTCTCTAATCGCTTTAGTTTAATCCGATTTTTTAATTTTTATTTATTTTATTTTATTCTTTCTATCTCGCTTAGGTTTTACTATATGACCGTATATATAATGTATTGGCGGATATATATATATATACTGAAAATTTGAAAATAAGTAAATAATTATGAATAATTCGTCGTTTTATTAGAAGAAATCAATGAATGATAAAAAATGATGAAAAATAAAAATCACTTATATATATATACTATATACTATATATCGTCAATTTTTTGTAACGTCATAACTACGTATATATAGGCAGAGTTAAACTAACTGGTCGTTTGACGCACGGTAAACCTCGCGAGCCAGACGATGCGCAAATAGTAGCAGTACTCATTGCAGTGCGGCAGTGAAGTACCGTTTAAAACGGAGCCCCGATTTCACCTACACATGGAGTGATTTTTTTTTCTTTTTTTCTTCATTATTAGGTATACAAAAACCTTTCTTATCTTAATTTGTAAAGAAAAAGAAAACTAGTCGCAACCAAGGAACAAAATGAAGTAAATGATAGAAAATGATTCGATTTTTATAAGAGATAATTTCTTTTGATATACACTCCCCCAAATATCTAAGAAAAAGAAATGAAAATGGAAAAAAAAAAAAAATTATGGGAATGAATTAAACGAAGTGGGGCGGGTGGGGGGATGAAAAATAAATAGAATATATATATAGGTATGTATATGTATTGTGTATATCCGTATGGCACACATATGCATATGTGTGACGCGTGAAAAAAGGTAAATCGACGTCGGTCGCGTAGCGTATAGCTCGACGCCGCGCCGTTGGAGTTCGAAGCAGCCTGAAGCCTGAAGCTTGAAGCTTGAAGCTTGAAGCCACGCTGTCTGCCATCGAGAGGGCCTTGCGGGGGTGGTAAAGAAGGAACTACGTGAGAGGGAAAGAGAGGGAGTGAAGAGAGCGAGGCGAAAGGGGAACCAGAAGTGGAGGAGTGTCACAATAGCCTGCAGATTGGAGAGGCAGACGTACAGTCCCTTACCCCCGACCGGTGTACAGTCCGTGCATATTTCAAAAACGAAAAACGAAACACGAAACACGAAACACGAAACACGAAAGCAAAAACGAAGAGGAAAAGATAAAAGAGAGAAAAGATATTCACGCACACAAATATAAATACACAAATATATACATGTATAGTATACATATGTGTCTGTATGTATACATATATATTCCAATAGGTATGCATGTCTCGATATACGTGAAACTGTGTGAGGTAAACGCGGGGGGTGAAAAAACGGACGGATAGAATGCCTGGTCGAAACTGGGGTCGGTCTCCCGCGGAGGAACGAGGAAGCCTAGCTGCGGTCTGACTAGAGCCCGATATTACTACTTGTACAAATACAAATAGCACTGAGAACAGCCGAAATGGTTCTCGTGCTTAGCTTACTTGCGGGGGTGGTTTCAGGCGCGAGTAACTGTACCATATACCTATATATATATGTACTATATATACCGATGTATATACTATATATTATGTATACCTTTCTCGCTCCTACGAGGGTCATGACTTTGAGGGCGAAATAGTCCTCAGACGCGGACTCCGGAGAGGAGAATTTCCCCTTCTTAATTATAATTATTATGATGTTATTTATTTTCCTCCTCTTTTTTTTTCTTCTAATTTTTGAAAAGTGTCAAATTCAATGAATCGTTATATATATAACAATTTATTTGACTATTTTTCAAAAGTTCAGATCTACTATTCTTCTTCTTATCTTTCCACATACGATTTTCAATACATCCAATCTAATTATATGTTATGGTATATACTCCGAAGATGTGAGAAGGGGAGGGAGGAGGGGGATGCATTTGTAACAATAAGGAATTTAGTCTGACCGCTAAATACCTGCACCTTGGTTGGTTCGCCTGCCTGTGGCCTTCTATCTGGCTTGCCTGGTAGCCAGGGGCGTAATATTGATCACGAAAATGGGCGGGGGTGTCTGCACCCCTTATTCGCTCTCACCCCCTGAGAGAGAGAGAGAGAGAGAGAGAGAGTGAGGGGGAGAGAGAGCTAACTGAAGCGGTGCACCCAGCACCAACGGGCCCCCCTACCCTTCACTCGCCGCATATGCAAGGGCGGCTTCTCACTCAGCTACCCCTAACGGGTAGCCCTATCATGTATTTAATTTCACGTTCAGAAAAAAAAAGAAAAAAACAAAAAAAAATTAATAAATACATATTTTACATTTCTAATTCTTTATCAATATCTTATGTTTAATTATTTTTTATAAGATTTATTTTGTTTCAGCGACAAAGTTCGTCTTTTCGCTTCTTCTTCTTCTTCTTCAATCATCCGACGTAGAATATGACGTTGACATTTTTATTCTTTTTTTCTAAAAATTAATGTTTGTGTCTAATTATTGTAAGTTTGTGTTTTTTTTTTTTTTTTTTATGAATCTTTTCATTCAATTTTTGAGACAAATTTTCACATAGATAATTTTTTCATGTATATTTACATGTACTATATGCATGTATGTACATAGCCATTATTATTACACACGTTCAGAGAAAAAAAAAGCTTTTTATAAGAGGCGATGTAGGGATTCCGATGGAGGGGAACGAGTGCGATATAATGCAAGCAGCCGGCTGAGACCATAGAAAAGCCGTCTGGCTTAAAGGGTCGCATCCACTATGTAATGATGAATTTATAATATATATATACCTGGTTCATATAGGTATACGTTGTGATGTCGGGGCTTGGATATATGCAGATTTAAGAAATCAAAGAATCCCACAATTAACTATATATATATATATATACATATGAAGAAATAAAAAAAAAAAAAAAGGACGAAAGTCAATTATTTAAAACGAAAGGACGAATCAAGTTTAGATTCAGACGTGATATTCTAATTGCTGCAGTTTAATTTATTGCTTACATTTCACTCAGTTTTATTTGATTTTTCAATATTTCCGAAAGCTGGAATTTATTTTTTTATATGTAATCACTATTTCAGTGTACGTTCATAAACAGCGAGGAAACTCAATCTTCAGACTCAAGGATATACATGTACTTATATATCTAGGTAGAAAGTTTTCAGAGTCTATTTGTCAACGTTATATATATATATATATATAGTAAACATATGAAATTAATTTTAGGTATATAGAGCTATATGTGTATACTATATCAATAGTATTTATATCATAAAAAAGCTGCATTTATTAAAACATTATATGTTATGCATGTAAATGAATAAATAAAGAATATATGCCATTGAGAGAATCATATAGTCTTTTATAATTTTTTTTCTCAATTTTCTTATTCATTTATCCATTTTTATTCAATTGAATTTTACTTTAATTTTTCTTTGCACTTCCTTTTGGTTTTTTTTTTTTTTTTTTTTTTTTTTTTTTTTTTTTTCTTCTTTGCTTCTTCCGTTTTTGCTACCTACAGAGTTTCACAGAGTTTACGAGGCTTTTTTCATTTTACGACATATCTTCCAAACTGTTACACATCTCTTACCGCAAATTTAGGAGTTATAAAAAGAAACGAAAAAAAAAAAGAAGAAAATAAAAAAAAACTACTTAAATTTAGCTGCTGCAGCTTTATATTATATACCTTACGAGAAACCGTAATACTTAGATATTATAGAACGTATAACAGAAAAATATATATTTTAAGAATCGTTGTATAAATTATAAGACCAAGAGACATAGAAAATAGAAAAAAAAAAAAAAAAACCAAAATAAGAATCAACATTTGTTTTTTTTTTTTTTTTTAATTACTTTTCTACACCGGAGTCGTCTCGTTTTCTATTCTTCTTTTCTTTCGTTTTTTTTTTTTTTTTTCTCTCTCATTTTTGTTCAGATTATTATTCCGCAGTTTGTTCGTCTCCGCACGATGCAAAAACTTTTTAGACGTATATAGGTATATATATAAAAGTTGCGAAAATGTTTACCTATGTATACTTCACTATATGTTTATACATATATAATGTATATATATATATATATTTATTTATTTATATACAACACACGTGCGTTCAGTTTTTTTCTTTTTATTTTTTTACTTTTTTTTCTTGCTTTTTTTTTTTTATTTTTTTATTTTTCTAAATTGAGCGTAAAAAGAAACATAAAGTAAAACGGGCAACCAACCTGCAGGTGGGTAGAGGTATATAACTCTCCAATTACCGCCGAGCACCGCAGGTCCGTTCCTTCCCTCGCTATACCTCCAGAACCTACAAGCTACGCCAGTATTTCATTAATTTTAATTAAATCTAACCCAACTTTAGGTATATACATATGTTACATATATATACCTATATATATATACACAATATATATATATATATATATATATACACATAGTGCACACGCAACCGCACGCTTCTGACCCAACGACCGAGTTTTATACAGAACTATTATACGCGTCTCCTGGTATAATGATAATAATAAAAGGGGCTTGAAACATAAAGAAACCGTAGTAGTTTACAATTTTTCAAAATCTGACAAATTCAAATTTTGGAATTTGAACATTTGAAAAAAAAGAGAAAAAAAATTATTCATTCTGGTCGAGACTCTCTTTACGGTAACCCATATATTTTATCTCCTTGAATCTGAGCTTCGATATGAAAGTGTTAAAGCGGAGAAAATAAAGAACACCATGAAACTGAATATAATTAAACTGGATTTTGATTCAACCGATAGATTGATAAATCATCTAGATTAGAGTTTGATAGGTTTCAAGTGGTTACGAGTTATATCTGATTTTGTAAACCACCTGTAGCTAGGAATATGGGGATCAGTAATTGAAATCATGCGGCATGCGTGTCACGTCAGCGGATCCCTCCACCATCTGCACCAGAGGCTTGTAGTCGTCAGCATATTGTTGAACGGATCAATAATTGATGCACGGATAATCCGTCTATCGAATGGAGTGTATAATACATGGGGTTGCATAACTTGACCCAATAACACGACGACAGCGTAGTATACGTAACATACATACATGCATGTAGATAACTTGATAATTAATTTAAAATAATGAATTTTGTCCACAATTTAACAATTCCAGATGAAGAAAACAGGAAAGAGAGGAGAAAAAGAATTTTGTAAATCGGTGCCATCGCACGAAATTTCATTAGCTCAATTTCTACCGAGCTTAACGATGGTAAAATTAGTTGTACCTGCACTAACAAGTTTGAGATAAAGGAGTGAGGAGAGACGAGGTAAAGACAGCATGTGGCATTGAGTGGTGTATAAGGTCTGGATCCGACTTTTATGGGGCAGTAAAAGTTGGTTCTTTTAACTACGGAGACCAGCTACATAAGGTCTAAAATTTTGAGAATTAGAGAGGCTGCGCAGCTGGACCATTTCATAGTATGAAGGGGTAATTACTCCTTTGCGAATAGTTTCGCGCAAAGTTTTTTCAATCCGACCTCTAAACTATCCGGAATAAATATATACCTATGCACTACATATGAGATTTCAGATTGTGATTAAGGGACTTAATATTTCATACATGGTGTGTACATTATGTTTTCAACATTTATTCAAGTATGTTGAACCAGCGACGAGGGAAGGCGAGGGTACGAACTACCCTGCACCACCTAACACGCCCGGTATTAGATGAGATCAATTATTCCATTTGGTACAGAGAGAGGGCTCTCCCTCTCGTTGATCAAACGATATAATATAAAATATTATCATAATTGCAGCAGAAGGTAGGTACATACGTCTTCGATCGATGGCTCAATTTTTAGGGAATTTATTGTCCTTCGAATTTGTTTAAAAATCATCACTCAACGGGATCGTGAGTTAAATGGTTAATCAATTTCTTTCTATGTGACGAATTCAACCGAACAGTAATTAACGAGGCTATAAAAGATTCTATTTTTTCACCAAATTTTAGCCAGTGTGTATATATACCCATAATCTCCAGTTGTGACATGACCAAAAACGAGGCTATCCGCGCGTGGCGTACATCCGGTATTATCAACCTTGTATGGTGATCATTGAGCAGTAAATAGGGAATAGAGAGCATTGAACAGGGAATAATGGCCCTTGAGGAATCTACTAATATCCCATTATGCGTGGAGGGCGGAAAGGGGACGAATAATTTTTTTTTTCTTCTTCTTCTTCTTCTTTAACGAACGTCATGAAATTTAACCTGAATGAAAATGATGGAAAACTGCTTGCTTTTTTAAAAAAAACTTTTAATACTCGTCTTTTTCAATGCAAACGAAGCGGAGTCGTCACACCTCGACAAGTTAGGGTCATACTCGAGTGAGTTTTCATCCTCATACACGTGCACCTAGTATGAATGAACGGATGAATAAATGGATGGGTGAATGAATGGATGAACGAATAAATGAATCTGTGAATAAATGAATGAATGAATGAATGAATGGGGTGGCTCTTGGGATTCATGAGCAGCGACTATTTGCCAAGCAAGGTACGAATGTTTTATCAAAGCTGACGATGAAAAGAAGGAAGGAAGTGAGAAAGTAAGAAAGTAAGGAAGGAAGCCCTGAAATCTTTGGGATTCTCAAAATACCATCTTGATTGTTGACTTTAATGATTCATATCCTAAGAAATATCTTCTCCCCACGCATATATCCCATTCCTTAAGCCTGAAAAGCTCGCTGAATGAAATCGCGCCGCCATTCCACATAGCTACCCCTATATATCGCGCCCTGTGGTATTGAACCTTTCGGTTATAGTATATATCCGTACGAAGACTGATATCAATTCGGAAGCTGTATACTATAAAGAATGTGTAAAAATTGAAACCTTAAATCGACGTGAAAAGCTTGAACTGAAGGAATAATGATAATTCCTCCTCTCCGTACATCGGAGCATATTCATTTCATCATACGTCATTTGCGTGATGACAATAATGAGGAAAAAAAATAAAAATAAAAATAAAAATAAAAAAAATACCTTGACATGTACAAATATGTGCTTGTTCGTATTTAGGTAACATGCATGATATGTGGCTGTACACCTATACCAGTAGAAATCACGTTGTCGGAAGTTATCCGGTTGTATTCCGGCACTCTATTCAATTACACCAGAGACCGGGTGGAAATCCCATTGCCTCAGGGTATAATACGTGTATAAATTGCACCTAGTATACACACGACATATCTATGTATAAATAGAGCTAAGCTCTCTCTCTCTCTCTCTCTCTTTCTCGTCTATGAGTACATAAGTATAACATATAGTCATATGCATATATATATATATATATCCTGTAGATCATTTGGTAGAATATATTTTCCATATATGGGTGAAGGATATGCTATAATACGTATATATACGTTTATGTATATAGGTATACACACAGCTTATACGACTATGAAGCGTAGGATGTATTATATACCATAAATTCGTTGAAAGTTTTACAACTATACATAGGATTATACATATTCATTCATAGCCAATTACGAGGCGAGTCATCGCAAAAATTTGATGATATATGAAGGTATATACATGTAAGAATTGTAGCGAATTAAAGTCAACGTAGGTTTCAATTTTAGGGTATAGATTAGCACATAACTCTTGGGTTCAGGCTCGAAGTTAGGAACAATAAAAATTCCAAATTTTCCAGAAATGTTCAAGTTTAAATGATTAAAATTCTGGTAAAGTCGGAATGCAGAGAGCTGCGAAACTCCAAAAATCCAGATCTCTCGAAGGTTTAAAAAATTCGTAAATTTCGATCTATATTTTTCGGGATTTGAAGATAGAAAATGATTCATTCTAATCTGAATTCACTCGATAACTTCATGGTGTTGCAAATAATTGATTAGATTTTCAAACTCTATAAAGTAGAGAAGAGAGAAAGAGAGAAAGGTGGGGGGGGGGGGATTTGGATTTGAAATATAATTAACAAAGTATGACGTGACAAAGCTCGACGATAAATTGTTGGGAATTCGAAAGATATATACATATATGCGAGTAAAACAGTATTACAGAGCTGCCAACGAACGTTGCAGAGATCTGACGTGTGCCATCACGTCGTGTATTGATCGTCCGCTCAGCATCCATGAGAGAGTAAAACGAGAAAGCGAGAGGAAGAGAGAGAGAGAGAGAGAGAGAGAGAGACCTGCCACCGTTCTATACCTTCTATATATTCTACACACATACATTGAAGGGTTCAGGCTCGTTACATATACGCAAAATCTATGTCCTCGGTAACCCCCAACCCCCAACCCTAAACCCTTAGCGATAGTATACGACGAGGTAGTGAACCTCTTCTACGTATATCGTATCTCCCTTATTTAGCCGGATATTGTAATTCTATGACATCTATAGAATTGAAGAAACTCAATAATTTGCCTTACCCTTTTCCTTTTTTTCATATTTTTGAATTTGTTGTTTATTTTTCCAAAATCGAATACGTGTACACGTTATATAGTGTGAAAACTTCAAATTAGCCTGATGATTATTACTCCCTCAACCCTCCACCTGAATTATAACTTTATCTTTTATGCATTCGATAACCAGATTGGGTTTATGTGCTCAGCGTGAGACTCGAGTCTCGCGTATATGTAGACACGTTAATAATCAACCAAACGTAGCTCATATTTTATGATGAATTGCTCCAGGGTCGGGGATCCCATTGTTCATTGCTGATTGGATCTCGGATGTTTGTAACTTTCGAAAGCGACTAAATTTTCATCAAATACGTAGTCCATTCATTTACACCATAAGCCGAAATATGATATCAGTCGGCGCGATAGAATTTAGAAAAACCATTTCAATCACATATTCCGAAAATTAATCACGAACCTTTTAATAAACCTCGAGTCTCTTACCTCCGCAGGTGAAAATTCCTCTTTCCCAGCTCCAGCTTGAAGACACAGCAATTAACTGGCTATAAAGTCTCGTCGGTTTTTTCTTCTTTTTTCACAGGGTGTAACAATTTCGCGTAATTTATTTAAAGATTGTTTCAGCAGATCAGACTGCGGTTGTATCTCGTCGTAACAATAGATATATGTGTTACGGTATAAATCTTCGAACCACCACGCGATTTAGGGACTTAATACTAGCCGAGGAACCGCACGAGATCAGCCCGAATCAGTCATTAGAATAGGGTTGAAATTTTTCTTATTTTTTCTCAATCCGTAGATTATGTAAAATTAAAACAAACGGCAATAAATATAAAAGGGGGAATAGAAAATTAGAAAAAAAAAAAAAAAAAAACAACAAAAAAACTTTAAGACAAATAGAGAGTTATAGCTGTGATCTGCAGTGAGATACGCAATAATTGACGCTACTAGAACAACGAGTAAACTATCGTAGTGGGGACTATTTCGGATACTGTGCCAAATAATCGTCCAATCAGAAGAGATCGGACCGCGAGCCGTGACCAGCCAACTGATGAGGTATATTTTGATACACCGTTTGTTGGCGGCCTCTCTTAAAGTCCATTTAAATATCTATTTATAATACTCAAGCCTTAACCAAGGGTAGAGACCGTACATGGATATCCACTGTGCAAAACTTTTCACGTGTCAGTTTTTTCTTTTTTTTTTTTTCTTTCTTTATGCCATTTTTTTTTTTTTTTCATTTTTCTTTGTTTCTGAAAAAATGGGGAAATTATTGCTATGGTAGAACGTCACGCGTATAGAGGAATTCGAAATTGACATATCTATGATCACCTCTTCGTGATCAGCACGCAACAGTATCAGTTTATTCGCAGATTGCGAAAATCCACGTATACCTATAGCCGGATTGTATACAGGGTTTAGAAAACAAGCCTGCGGTCGACAGAAGGGAAAATAGTATAGTGGAAACTGAAGCAGAAGCAGCAGGAAGCCGATAATGTCACCCGTATTCCAACTGTACCGTAAATACAAACACATTCGCCCACATGTCTTCTCCGCATATAACAGCTATTATATCCTCATGGTACGACGGAGGAAAAAGATGCGGTAACGTGAAACGGACTGGACATATATACTCTAAAGTCTAATTTGTATCCCTATACGTATCACTCAGCTATGGGCGCCAATCAGATATTTTTTTCATAATTCGAATCTGTATTATTCTTTCCTCGGATTCCTCGAGCTAGAAGCTAGAAGAGGAGATAGTGAAGAGAAGGAAAGAAAAGGACGGAGAGGGAGATGACTGCATCTTTTATCTACGATCCAATATTCGATCCAAAGATCGATGATGCAATTCGTTGTATAGGAAATTCATCAAGAGACAGAGAAGCGAGTTTTTTTAAGAAGTAACTATATGCAGACTGATAGGTATATGGACTTCGGAAGTGTGAAGTCCCAAATGTCGAGAATGTACGAAGTGGTCTCTTGAAAATTTCATTGGAAAATCTTGAACAGATATGTGTATAGGTATAGGTAAGGGTGACAACGGGAACGGGAGGTTCACACGCTTCCTTTCTTGCGCCACTTGACTTTCCCCACGGTCGGTCGGAGTTTATGGTGAAAGTAAATCCACCCCTTCCATCTTACACTTCCTACTTCCCTCTTCCCACTTCCACTTTCCTCTTCCGCTTTCATCCGGGGTGTCACACAACTCAGCCTTATTGCCAAATCATCTCCGTGCTATGGGGTAGTAATTTTTACTCGAAAGAGAGAAAAAAAAAAAAAATCAAAGAAACCCGCGGACGTATTCTAATTAAATTTTCTTCAAATCCCAAGAATTTTTTATCGACGTTTACATAAAGTTAGGAAGAACTATAGTTCATTCTAGGCTTCTAAGTATATCTGATAAATCTAAAATGATATCGTTTCCGAAAAGGCTGTGAACTTTCGTTAGAAATTTCATAACCGGACCGAATTTTCGTGACGGATTTCAGCTCCTATATACCAAATCGTTTAAAATCATTCAACATTTTTCCCACATATATATTAGATGAGGTATGAAATAAGGGTCAGTAATTTCTATGAGAGGACGAAGTCTTCTATATATTTGAAACACCGAGACACACTATACGTACTACCCCCTAGGTGCGATAAAGCCAAAGAGGTACGACGTTCATCATCAGGGTTTCATTTAGCGAAGCATTAAATTTTAGAACGGTACGTGGCTTGGGTAACTCTCTTGAGGATTTCTCTCGATATGGAAGGTGAGCCGCGATGCGAGCCGGGGTTGAAGAGTAAAAATAAAAAAAAAAGAGTAAAAAGTAAGAATCTAACCCGCGGAAGAATTTCCGACGTAATTTTACTTCTTGAAAACTTTTTCTTTTTCGCATTATTTTTTCATTATTTCCTTGTACATACCTAGTTGTTTTACTTATTTCATTTTTCTCAATTTTTCTTCTCTTTCTTTCTATAATTTATTCAAATAATCAATAGCGTAAGATAATTCACAGGAGCTTAGGTAGGTATACTATACCACGCGTTATGAAAGATCAATTCCATTTCTCGACCATTTTTTCTTTTCTTTTCTTTTTTTTTTTTGCGAAACAAATTACGCTGCTTTAGTCAGGATCATATAGGTATAGGTATATAGATTAACCGGGTGAATTAATTTTAGACAAAGTTAACGCGTTACGCGTATAATCCTCGCGCCTTATATATACCTATATACCATGGATAAAAGTTTTTAGGCCTCTTGAACTTACTAATTATAAATATAATGGAGAATTTTATAAACGCGCGTCAAGATTATTCCTGGAAGAAGAAGAAGGAAAGAAAATAAAAAAATTATACCTACCCAGTATATATATATATGCTTATGTATATATACATACATAGGTATATAAGGTAAAACGACTGATTCGTATAATAACCGAGCGCGACTAATTAATTAGCGAGCTCCTTTTTCCAACCAACATTTTCTCCTCCCCATACTTCACCACTACCACCACCACCACCACCACCAGTAAGCTTTCCAACCGCTTAATTTAACTATCTTAATAACTATATACTATCTTTCATATCCTACCTAGGAAAGAACAAAAATCGAGTGAAAAGCGAATAATAAAAATCTGAAAAAAATGTAAATTAAGTAAAAGGTCTCTTATTTTATACTGATTCCAGTGTATATCAAAGTAAACTTCTCTCTCTCTCGCTCTCTCTCTCCCTCCTCTCTAGCTATAATTAAAAAAGAAAGAAAAAAAAAAAAAACTAAGTGAACAATAGCTTCTCGTATTCCATATTATATTGTAATCTCGTTTCATAATAATCGTAATGAAGAGTGAACTATCGTGAGGAGAGTTAGTGCTCTGACTGTTTACATGCATTGTAAATATTGGTTTGAAGGTAAGGTAGATGTAGGATGAGGTAAGGTACCCTTCAACGTATAATAATTGTACAGCAACTCCGCGTACATCCAATTATGCACTTTCTCACCGACTAGCCATACTCTGAACTATATGGAGTATGGAAAGCCTGAGTACACCGTGTTTAGTACCTACTGAAGTTAGCTAAACAGAATTACTGCTGTCGTATACGACCTGCTTTGTAACATAGTTAAACTCCGAGTGTTATTACTCTATAACACAAATTCCCTATTCCTACGAAACACCGTGATATTTAGTGGACAAAAATGAAGAAAAACTGTAAAATAAACGCGATTTAGTATGCCGTTTGAAATTATCCTTTTGATACTCACTGGAAATCTCAATTTTTGTTTTTTTTTTTTCTTTTTTTTTTTTTTCAAAGCTCAAGCTCTTTAATACCATCTCTGCTGGTGCAGTATTCATACAGGAGATTCTAGGATGCCTCGAAACGTAGATAATCGTCTAATCCATTCGTCGTATTCATACCGGCTCGCGAGCTTGCAAATGAGGAAGTAAAATGTTGGTGCAAGGAAGAAAGGAAGGAAGGAAGGCAGAAAGGACGAGAGGTGGCTAGATAGAAATTTACACCAGTCTGCAGACAGACGAGGGTTTAGGGTGCGAGTGAGTTGATCCTGGGTGGGATATAATTTCCATATCCCAACAGCAGCAGCGAGACCATATGGCGCATTATAAATCAGGAAAAGTTCTTTTGTCCGATTTGTTGGTACTGAATATACGCGACTTTTCACTTTTTACACAACTTATCTGACTCGGTGTATGTGCATACGCCTTGTAAAAAATAGGTAAAGATGAAGAGAAAGGGGGACTTGTGTGTACAGAAGAATATGAAATATCCGCTTCTACCTTTACACGGAACTGTCGTTTCCTCAATTTCCCAATAACTGTAAATATTCCCTTCCGGTATTGAAGGGCAAAGGGTTATTAACTACCCTCCGTACGAATATGGATTCGAAATTCAATCGACGACTATAATTATTTTCCAATCCGAATTGCGGTTAACCAATTTCATTTATTTATTCATTTATATCGTTCGTATATACAATATACATATATGTACAGATACGCGAGGGCACATACATGTAGATGATAATTAAAATACGGTATTCACGTATCGTTGCGAATTATTATTTAACTTGCTAAATAAATTTGAAGAACAATCTGAACTTTAATCTAACGATGATCGATTCAATATACATATATACCTATATAATTAAATAGTATAGACATATTTGCGAGAGATTTCGAGTCCATCGAGATGAAAAAAAAATTACCTATGGAAAGCGCGTATGGGGTAAAAAATTAATTTTTCTCTCATTTTTTCGTTTCTGAAGTAAAATTAAATCGCAAAAAGGCATCGTTTTGTAACATGAGTGCGAAAGAAAAAAAAAAGACATAAAAAGGAAAGAAAAAAATAACAAATTCTATAAGGTTCTGTTTTCCATAGCGAATGAGACGCGCCAACGTCGAGAGATAAAAGCTCCTATATCTCGTCTCCCGTGTCAGTTCCACTTTGCCATTCGATTTCGCATTCTATTTTCGCCCCCTCTAGATATCTAGGTAGGTAGACGGATGGATAGGTATAGGTACAGATACCCACCTATACACGTGAAGTGGTATAACGCGGGTTACAGCGCGTAATTAGAGAGGACTCCGGTGACATATAATTAATTGTAGCGCTCCCATCAACTACCAGGGAAATTATATTATACCACGATGTTCATGAGCAAATGAACGAACGAATGAACGAACGAACGAACGAACCGACGTGGGGTACCTGCTACAGCATCCCGTGCTCGAGAAATTATACCAGAGAATATGCCCGCAGAAATCAGCGATACGTTTTCTTTCCTCCTTTGGTTTTTTTTTTTTTTTTTTTTCATCTTAATTTCTTTTTTTCTAATTTTGGGAAAAAAAAAAAAAACGTTATATTCTATAAGGATAAAAGAAATCGTACTCGAGAATATATATAATATATATATACACGTAAAACCGTACCTGATCCTCTACTTCTTCCTTCGTCTCTTCACCGTTCCATTCCGCGTGTCGATGATACAGCGATAGCTCGAGAGCATCGAGTCGAGAACTTTCCTCCTCTCGTCTTGACGGGTCGTTTAAAGTAGCTGACGGTACTTGACGCATTGATTATAATAGCTGCTGGTTGGGTATGTATATATATATATATACGTATAATACGGGTCGGTATATCGTTCGTACTTAATACGGCATGGCGGAAGGAAGTTCAAGAGCTTTGGAACGATCCGACACGTTCAGATTATGGATTGATGAATAAAAATTTACGGACTAATTACGTGATATTTGAGACATATGACCCTATTTTCTCTCTCTCTCTCTCTCTCTCTCTCTCGCTCTCTTTCTATGCAGGTTTGTGAAAAAAAATCTTTCAAAATGCTGTAAGCGGGTCTTAGAGACGCGCGGGTATATAGGATGAAACGAAACTAAACTAGACTAAACCAAACGGTCTGGAATGGAATGGAATGAAACGAGATCTAAAAGAGTTTAGTAGAAAATTAGAGGTGAAAAAAAAAAAAAGAAAAAATTTAAGAAGAAGGAGAAGAAGAAGAATAAGAGGAAGAGGAAGAGGAAGATGGGATCGGGCCGGAGAACGGTATATAGCAGTATTTATAGTATGGATTGTGTCTGGTTGGCAAACGGCCATAGCGCGGATAGGTTGTCCATTGAAAGCGAATTAAGAGAGGGACAGAGACGGACATAGGTAAAAGGTAAAAAGGAATGAAAAAAAAGGAAAAATAAATAAATAAATAAAATAAAAACGGCGAAATCCCGATAGCGAATTTACCGATTTCTCATAAAATCGTTATAACTCCATCCTTATCCGCGACCTTTGCGCGCGACATATCTGAACGCCTATATACATATATACCATACATACATACATAGCCGGAAATGATTATATGTACGCTTAGCGTGTTTGATTCTGACCGGTATGAAGTTGGCACCACAGTATTCTGTCTCATTCTATCCTTCCTGGTTGCATAGAGAATAAAAGAGACAGAAGACTGTGGGGCCAACTTCATACCGGTCAGAATCAAACACGCTTGGCGTACAACGATGAATCAATTAGCCAAATTTCTAACCAGGCTGATTTATTCTCTCACGGGAAATTCGGGTATATTATATAAATAAATCTCTCTCTCGCTCTCATCTGATTCTCTCGTTTCGAGAGAACTTGCCCAATTAAAATTCCAACACGCGTTTGAAAATCGATATATCGAGAAATAACTGATCCTCACGAGGTTTTACCGAAAAACCATCGAGCATGACCATGAATATATCTATTTTCGGAGGGGGGATATTATGATTGTGTAAAGAGAAGAGAGAAAAAAATGAAAAAAATGGTCCAAATTTTGATCGGAAGTTCGGAAAGGAAAAATTTGCGCAATGACATGACTATGGTCCAACAGCTCCAGACGATATAAGCCCTACGCCGAGGCTTACATTGGGCATATAATGTCAGCAAACACTCTTCACGGATGCAGTGTGTGATCATGAACGTTAGAGAAACAACAAAGTCAGGTATTCTTTCCGTATCCTTTGTGATGCTGTACTGACGCGAGAGTACATACGAGGAGTAAGGTGAAGGCGGTGGAGCGAGGTGAGACGTATAGAGAAACGAGGGTACCTAGGTGTATGTTCGAGACCAGAAGGCACACATGTGTGTACACGTATACTGCATCGAGTCATAGCAAACAGTGAAACACCGTAGCTGGTTGTGTTGTCTTGGTGAGGTGACATCAATTAGCTATTGGAACGATATGCGTGGAAGCCAGGAAGCCGAAGGCCTAATGAACCAATCTACCCATCTTGAATATACAAATACATAAAATACACACGAGTCTTCGTTCAGGGGTGGCTACTGACCGCGTAATGTCCTCGACGAAGAGGATGTAGTTACCTGCTTGTCATATGAGAGAAATCGACAGTTCTTTGATCGGAGAAGTGGACCTCGAACTTACCTATTCGTTTTCCGATGAAAAACTGTGAAGACGGGTCTCTTAAGATAGAAATAAATGGAAGTTTCCCATCCAGACGAACGGGAGGAGAGAACAGACGAAACACGTTAAACTCGGTCAACTGGATATGAGGGTATAGAAGAAATACTGCCGGACGATTATATCCGGTTGAACAGGCGAGATATCCGCCTTTCGAAGCGGCTGGACCGCTGTCAGAGTGTGCAACTATGGGCTGCCTTGTGTTACAGTCGGGAGAAGGATAATGGAGTTCGAGTTTCGACTCAGTTTAGCTGCGTGGTCGTTTTTATTTATTTTTTCATCCGGGGAACCAGTTCTCTCGGAGATTAGAATATCTCCTGCAGTTTAACCCTTCCCTCGTTTCGCAGACTGGCTCAAAGATATTTTCCTCGTCCTTATGTATTCACCGTCGAGTATAACAGCCCCTGCTGCTACTGCTGCTGGTGCAGGACCTGGCCGCTGACAGAGGCGAGGATCCCACTCAAAAGATCCTCTCAAATGGTCCTCGAAAAGGCCTTCAAGGCTTCAGGACTTCATCGATGACTAGGAAGACTATCATACCGCGCACTTTCGGCAAGGCGTTTTGTCCTTGGAGAAGACGACACCTCTTCACCAGCCGACGTCGAATCTTTCGAAGAACTGCAGCGTACCTGACACGGCGAAAATACTCTCTTTTCTTCTTTTTATTATCCTTTATATAACAGAATTTTCAAAGTCAGTCATAACCCAGAAACCAATGAACATATCGATTTGATTGACGAGTCGACGTCCTGCCATCCACGTTTCGACTCACTGCTACGGCAGGAATGAACCGTCGAAAATTCAATCTGATTCTAAACTGAACAGGACGCTTTTCGTCGGCCTGTGCTGCACACCTCGTATATATGACAGGCTTTAGCAATTGTGAACGAATCTGGAACGCGAAATTTGATCAAATTCAAAGAACTTTATGAGGCAGTCGATTGAAGGGGGAAAAAAGGAAGAGTCTGGGTCTAGGTAAGAGGGATTTTCATAGGGGGCCGGAGGATGCACAAAATAATTCTGAATTCGTAGGAGAATTGATAGTATTTATTACGGAACTGTTTTTTGGGGGAAATGATTGTAGTTTAATTCATGTTTACGGGATACCATAGATTTCAGTGTTTTCAAGAGAATCGGAATTTCCTTAGCTCTCGAGATCTAGCATACTGGGTGTACAGGTACGATAGTGTGCGAAACTTCTGCCATACACCACTGGCTCTATAGTCACTTGGCAATTTCGTACCAGTTCAGAGGATCCGGGTCTTTGATGCTCAGCGATTGGCATCCAGGCCAATGAACGTATTAATCTGGTTACCCTTTTCGATTCAGGTATAGGTATATGCTCGGTAGAAAACCAAGGCTGTATGGAATTGTGTACAAATACCATATATAATACCGTATATTATCTACATATACATGTGTGTGTGTGTCCCTGCAAAATAACTACAAAGAGAAATTCACCGAACGGGCGGATGACCACCTTTCCAGTTTCCTACCCCAGGCAACAGCTTCCTACCTACTTTGTACCTTCTTCGCTAAGATGTGTGTGCGTAAATCTACGTATGTGTACACGTTTCCCAGTGTCTCATGTCTGTATTCTAGCTCTTGTTTATACCTCGTACAAAATTTAGAAGGACGTAGCACCAGTTAGACCATTCAGGTGGAACCTGACGCTCCCTAGCAACCCACGGTACGTAGGTATAGGTATAACGTAGTACGTATGTCATGTTCCGAACCGAGATTTTCCGATCGAAGTATACAGGGCCAGATGAGAAAAAAAATAAAATACAATAAAAAAAAAAAAGAGAAGGAATTAGAAACAGAATGAAATACAGTAATTCTTTCGATTTGGACGAGAATTGTATACGACGGATAAAAATACACGGGTTAGACAGCTAAGGGTTGGAGGCAACATCGAAAGGAAACATTTATTGAACGTTATTGAATACAAGAGCGCCTTGGGGTGCAGATCCTATCCTCTTCGTCGCGTAAGCTTTCCGATAACTTCATCATAATCCTCTAAAAGGATCCGCTCCTCGCTACGATCGCTGGTGGAAATTCTAAGCCGTCGAGTCGTGTCGCGTCGTACGTCTCATGGATGCCAGGGTGGTTTTATCTCCCGAAATTTTTTGACTTACAGTTTTAGTAAGGTGTCAAAAAATGAATAAAAAAATGTCACTCTAAATAACGATTTGCAGCTCTGAATATTTTTTCATACATATATATACGTATAAATAGGTATATGTACGCGTTCGTGTCTCACTTCTTATGTACTACAGCTTGATGCGGAATTTCTCCTTAACGTTTTCTCCTCACTCTGTAGCAAGATAAAAAGAATAAGAAGAGAGCGCAAAATGAGATAAAAATATTTCGCACACGTGTCCGACTTGCGAGACTATATAGCTGCGGTATGGGCAGCTACCGATTCCCTCGTAGGTTAAAGTGTGCACTGTATATCTCGCTTAGCGTATACCAGCGAGGATCATTGCCAAAATAGGACAGCCCGAACAATGCCTCGGACGAGTATCTAAAATAATCTTATAGTTCTCTGCTCAAGCGACCGACTATCTTTCGTATACTTACGTCTCTCCTCTGCTGCGCTGCACATTGCCGAGGAGTCGATGCACCCTCAAGTTGACAGTTTAAAGATTGAAATGCAGAGTTAATAGGACCACGTGGGGTTCTGGGAAAGGGGTTCTTGGGTTTCTTTTTACTTTATTCTTCTTCTTATGTCATACATTTTTAATCATTTTTTCACTTTTTCATTTACTGTACACAGCTGAAGTTTCGCCAATTTTATTCTTTCGTTTCATGTTATTATAGTGTACTATTTCATACGAATTTCCCCGACACCATCAACAGTAACTACTTTCGGTATTAGATTCACGGCTCTCTTCGATAAATTTTTTAGCCTCGTCGACGGTACTTCAATTAATTTTATTGTCCACCTATAGCACATTTCATAGCTGCTGAATCTCCTTTACGTTTAACACGTCTGTTTCAAGTATGTAATTGTATGCTCATTTGCAGCTATATCTATATACCGAGCGATTCTCTGGAAAGTAACGCGCCTCGCCGGCATACAGGCAACCCAAACATCAAGTGATTGCGTTCTATTTCACATATTGCGTGCCATTTGGCTACGTGGGAGGAAAAACCCAATCGTCGATGTTTTAGCTGTTCGATGCAGGCGTCTTCGCGCTTGCCTACCCTTTAGGCGCGTTACTTTCCAGAGAAGCGCTCTGTGTATACCTATACCATGTAACGTGGATTTTAGAGTTCATAATAATACGGAAAAGCGACAGTTTTTGTATTTCTCACTTTGTATACACCCCCGGTACTGACTGAAAAGTGAAAAAACGTGAAAAGAAACGAGATTTTCTCGACTCGGTTTGTAGCATACATACGTTACGCATATACATAGGTATACGTACCATTTATTGTACATTTACTGTTTCGCTGAAGTGTATATGTACATGTACGAGGCACGTTTTTACCTAGTATACGCATATCTGCATATATACATGTGTAATTCATAATGCACGTGTGTATAGGTATAGGTATATATGCGCGTATGTATAGTTCACCTACTATGTAGAGTAAAAGGAGCGAGTGAGCGAAAGAACCTGCAGCGAAGCCTCCGCTCGAATTCTCCGCATCGCTGATTCCTCTGGCGTGGCAACCGACGTCGACGACAACGACGAACCTATGTCGTTTGCTGTTTACAAGACCGAAGCTAACGCGTTGGTAGCATATACCCACCTCGGCTTTATGGCTGTATACATCCTATACACAATTTACATACACACAGAATGCATCAGTGTGTACTCAGGTGTGCTAATTTTCATGAAATTCGGAAAAAATAAACCAGTGCCAATTATATTAGCGAATATTTCAAATCATACGACAAATTTTATCGCTTTTCATTATCGAATCCTTTTTTGATTTATTCCGATGAAAAAATAAAAGAATCCAAAAAAAAAAATCAAATCGTCACAAAATATTTAAGAAACGAATTTTGGAAACGTTTTTTTTTTTTTTCTCTCGCATATCACTGCACATATTACGTCTGCAACTTCAACGATTTCCTCCAACATACGAGTATATACACACGTATGCACATGCATGTCCTGTATAGTCGTGCTTTCTGAACTGCCTCGTTAATACATACATATATACCTATATGTACACACGTCGGTTTACCTATAATATGCTGGCTGCTGCACATGCATATGGGTGGTCTACGTCAACTGTACCACACCTGTCCCTCATTGTCAGTGATTTTACCGGAATTTGGTGATTATGCTAGTTTTGTAGGGCAATAGTTATTCTTTTGTAAACGGTTGCATATAATAGGGCGTACATTCGGCTATCTCCGGATCTAGGCACGTCGCGGTTCTACGAAAACGCACGGTACATAGGTATACCTATGCATGAAAGCATGGCTACCGATGCAAAGGATTATAATGTGGTATATTCAGTCGTGATGTTCCCGTTTCCCGTTTTTTACGTCAAATATGAATCAAAGTAGCCCAGCTTGAAGAAGGATTTGGATATGAACCAAAGTCCGAGGACGACAAGACTGCAATTAATTTTGAAAATAATTTTAAACGTAGGACTTTTACTTCAATTCAATTAATTTCTAAACACTGAGCTACAGCGACGTGTATCTATTATTTAACAGATATCTGCAGGGTTATCGCGAGAAGGTCATGTTCACTATCGTCTTAATTAGGACCCAAGATAAAACCGGAGTTTCCTCGTCTCTTCGCATACATGCTGCTGCACTTCTACAGTTACGGAACTCTTAGCTCGAACGTTTATCTCGTGGTTTTCTAATTGGAGCTGTACATACACCTGACCCAGATAATGTACAGCGCGGATTATAGAAGAGAATATGACATAAACCTCGGAGAATAGAGCCACGTGTGTTATGCTGCTGATTGTGCAGTGCGGCTGTACCATAACTGCGTGTAATACGTAATAAAATAAAGATATATCGAATAATGTGAGTATATTCATTTATTATTGCGCAGATATTGCGAGATGCGAAAATATTTACCGGTGTAGGTTTGGAAGTAGGTGGATATGGTTGAATATACGACAGCCAGAGAACGCCACCTTCCAAATAGGGAAAATTTCTCTGCTGGGTTGATAATCGCGAAAAACATGATTGGAAATGGTTATAGATTCGAAGATTATGAATTTGGCGAAAATTCATAGACCGATCTCTTGATGCCCAGGAATTAAAGTCCGATATCGAATTTTCCACCTAATAAACGATTACGTATTAATTAAAACCTACACACGCATGTCCGCATGTGTAAAGTTATATTTTTCTGACAGATGGAATCTGGGATCATGAATGATAACCGTAATCTGCAAGTAGGGGGTCGTGGAAGTGAAAGTTAGCGCACATTTTCATTCTTGTTTGTTGTTTCGGTCAGTATAATGTACGGTCCGGGAATTTTCGTCGCGGAAGATCGCCCGGCTACGTAATCATCATTTTTTTCATATTCTTCTTCATTTTTACGCAATCCATCCGGCTGATGATGATTGGACGATAATGACGGGATAATTACGAGCGTGCAGTGTAGTTTTACTTACATAAGGCAAAAAACAACTGGAAAGTTACCGGCACTTCAATATTACGCACCGAACTCGACTGGTGGTCTAAACGTCATGGCGTATAATCTTATCGATCATTCTGATATCTACGATCCGGAAACCGTCGAGTATCTCGACGGAGAATTCGCCCGTTTGAAAGGTACGATTAGAATTGATATAAATTTGAATTTTTTAAGCTTTTTTTGTTTTACCCCGAAATGAATAAGGCGCTGTGAATTTTTCTTCAGGTAATTGCTACCTCGATCACGCGGGAGCTACACTATACTCGAAAACACAGATCGAAAATGTTGCCAATGATCTTTGCTCGGCTATTTATGGAAATCCACACTCGCTTGGTGACGCGAGTAAACTTACTCTCGACATTATTGACCAGATTAGACTTAGGTAGAGTACATAAGTATACATATATATATATACCATGTGAACACAAACACGCTGTTTGGTAGCGTTCAAACGTCACTCATACCTAATCGCGTCATATCATGTATTTTGTATTGGCTTACAGAGTGCTGGACCATTTCCATACAAACAGCGATGAGTACAGCGTCATTTTCACATCAAGTGCAACAGATTCTCTAAAGGTTTTATCGAACGCGTTCGATTTTTCACAATCTGGAAATAAAACCGGTGGAAATTTCGTTTACTTAGAAGACAGCCACACTTCGGTTCTCGGCATGAGAGAAACCGCGGTTGAAAAGGGCGCCAGAGTACACTGCCTAGGGCACCAAGAGGCCTTCAGAATTTTTAGAAACGTGAAGAAAAATCCGCTAATTAATACCACCGGGAATAATTCCCTCTTCGTTTATCCGGCCCAGTGCAATTTCGCAGGATTAAAATACCCGCTTGATTGGATCGAAAAAACCCGTGATAATCGCGCGCTTGATTCAATCGTTGGCTACGATCGCTCGGAATGGTTCACTCTACTAGATGCGGCCAGTTTCGTACCAACGAACGATTTGAACCTGAAGAAACACTCGCCGGACTTTGTCTGCTTTTCATTTTACAAAATATTCGGATATCCGACAGGAGTCGGGGCTTTGCTGGTTAAAAAATCGGCGGAACGTACCCTGAACAAGGTTTACTACGGGGGTGGAACAGTCGAGATCAGTCTTAGCTCCGAAATGTTTCATTCGAAACGGCGCGTTCTTCACGAGAGGTAATCAATTGGCGAGAAAATAAATCGGGATTTTGTGATTCCAATGAGACCCTGAAACCATTTTTTTTTTTCGCAGGTTCGAGGACGGCACGCTGCCATTTCTTTCGATAATATCACTCCGCCACGGTTTCGACATCCTGGATAGAATCCCCATTGAAAAGATAACCCAGCACGTATTTTCCCTGGCTAGATACTTTCACCATTCGCTGCTTGTCCTGCATCACAGAAACGGATCGCCAGTGGCCAGTTTGTACGCAGACACAGATTACGAAACGGAGGAAACCCAGGGCGGTATAGTGGCGTTTAATCTGCTCAGACCAAACGGGGAGAACATAGGATTTGTGGAATTCCTAAATGTCGCGAATTTGCATGGTATCCACGTCAGAACCGGGTGCTTTTGTAACCCAGGAGCCTGCAAACGGCACCTTAATTTATCCGACGATAAATTAATGGAGAACTTCAACGCCGGACACGTTTGCGGTGACGAGAGAGATCTGATCGGGGGAAAACCTACAGGTGGAATAAGGGTGTCTTTTGGATACATGTCGAAAATTTCTGAAGTCAATTTCTTGCTTAGTGTTATAAAAAAGGCTTTCCTTAAGGGGCCGGAGGTCACTAAGATTCCAGACTGGTGGAACCTGAGGGAACGCAGAATAAAAGTATGGGAAAAATCCGGTGATAATAATTTGGGGGATTTGAATGGGGCCGATTTTGACGCGGTGAAAGATTTGGGAAATTTTAATGCCGGAGAGAAGGAAGTCGAGGACGTTTTAATGGGAACGAGAGGCGATTCGGAAGAGGCGCCGACCAGACTTAAAAGACTGTTTATATATCCTGTTAAGTCTTGTGCAAGCTTCGAAGTTAAGGACTCCTGGATTATTGGGGAGAAAGGATTAGCTTACGATAGAGAATGGATGATAACGACCCCCGCTGGCGTCTGTTTAACACAAAAACAAGAAATTAAACTCTGCTTGATTCAGCCGAGTGTTAAACGGGCGGAGAATTTATTGGAACTTAACTACCCTGGTGAGTAAAAGGGGCGGGGAAAATGGGTATCAAAATGTGAACGACTCTTTTAGAACACATGGATTTGTACTTTTTTGATTTCCCCTTTCTTCAGGAATGCCCCCGATAAGAATCCCCCTCAAAAATACGTCGAAAGAGTTAAATGAGAGAGGCGAGGCTCTTTGCAGAAGTAAAATATGTGGCCATAAAGTGGAAGGGATAGACTGCGGACCTGATGTTTCGGAATGGCTAAGTTTAACTTTAGGTCGACCAGGGCTTAGGCTGGTGAAACAAAATAGCGAGGCGAAAAGTAGCCAAGGTAAAGGGAAAAATAAAAAATAAAAATCCCAAAGTATATAGAGGAATCTCTTTATTCTCGTCTGATTTTCTTCAATTGGTTGATTAATTTTTTCTTCTTTTATATCCATTCTCTTTCACTTCTTTCGCGATTATTGAATAATCTTTTATTTCAGTTAAAATAACACCGGAAATAGCCTTTTCGAGTCAGGCTCAATACTTGCTAATAAATGAATCGAGCATCGGGTGGCTAGCCGAAAAAATTCCCTCCGATTCTGGATGCGATAAAAATACGATATCGGATCGATTCAGAGGGAACATAATCGTCGATGGATGCGAACCGTTCGAAGAGATGAAATGGTCGAGTGTGAGAATAGGAAGAGCTAAGTTCCAGGTGACATACTCATACTTCATTATTCTCAGCTCATTAAATGACACGAAAGAATATCAAATTCGAATCGATTCGAATCGTTTTCAATTTCATTTTAAGGTCGATGGTCAATGCACGAGATGCCAAATGATCTGTATAGACCAAAACACAGGCTTGAAGACAGTCGAGCCCCTGCGTACATTGGCGGAAGAATTTCACGGAAAAATGAGATTCGGCATTTATCTGAGTAGAAATACGGGCGAAAACGTTGTTCTCAAAATTGGGGACAAAGTATCTTATCAAATGAAATGAATTTCACATGATTATTATTATTATTATTATTATTAATACAGGCACAAATCACTACAAGATAGTACAATACATCGCATAAATGAATTTTCATTATATAGGAAGAAATTTTTCTATACATGTATGAAGAGAAAAAAAAAAGAACTTTTTATTTCAACTGTACAGTTTTATTCATGAAATCGAACAGTCTATAGGCTGCTCCTTCTTAATAGATCTTATCGGTTCTCCCCGAGAAACTTCTTTGGCTAGATTAGTCACCGCTTCATAATCTGGAAAAGCCATTGTTTGAAGTTTCGAATATACTAGTTGATCGTTCATTTGAATTTCGAACGATGCTGAAATTAGATAGTGAATATTTAAATGAATGAGGGGGAAAAAAAAAAAATGAGTAACGCATTATATTTTAATTTCATATTATCAAGCATATGATAACGATACTAAATTTTCTTTCTCATCAAGTACAAGTAACGAATAGTCTTTGAAATTATATTCAAAAAATATCTAGCCTTGTCTCCCTTCGTTTCCGGTTATTTCAACTTCCGGTAAATCTTTGAGAATTATTTCCGACATTTCTAAAAATTGTTTGATGTGCCCGCAGGAACCACTGCAATTCAACATTGATTAGAATCAAATACATGAGAGTCGTATTTCTCTTCAGTTTATATACTACGTGGGCTTATGTATTGAGGTTATGTTATGCTGTGTTTGACACTTAAATATGTACACCCAGCAAGTCTGTTACATAAGTTAAACTATACTTATCTTCAAACTCACCAATACTCTACATTTATCTTGACGTTTGACATGATTCAGTTGTATTCAATTTTTCAACAATATTTAATCATCTTATCACTGCGATGTAATAGACAAGGGCAAATATAAGTCACGGATCGATTTTATACGACCTGACAATGAGTCGAACTTACGATAAAACAGGGAGCATCAATGCCGAAGAATTACGCAAGTACGTATTCCTTCGAAGTGTAGATCAAAAGTCATTAGAATCAATCCTTGAAACTATATTTCGTCTATTTTGAGACGAGGAACTCTGATTTTATCAATAGTTGAACTTTAATGTTCGAAGAATGTAGTCTTACGACGCTCCTTGTTGTATGCAACCGAAATACCAGGCGTGTCTCGTTCACTTCTCAAATTGCGAGATTTTAGGCGCTGTATTCAGAGCTGCTAATTTCATATATATTACTCCCAAGTAATCTGAAGAGTATAATCGAAAAGTCTGCAATTTGTATGTATACAGAAAAATTTTCGGTAAAATCACAGCTGCTACGTATAGGTTTTCGCTACAGTCGATAAAGTGGAGAAATACAGGCGCACGAAAACAATGTGACTGCAAGTATCGAAAGTCCTCAATATTATCAATCTGAATTTACTTCGCGAATCAGCTCGCAGATACGTGAAAATGTATACATATACAGGGTGATTCTTTTTGCCCGCACCATTTGGTAAGGGCAGATTCCTTGGGAAATTGCGAGACTAATTTTTCTTGACCAAAAAGTCCTGGGACTAATATTTTTCGGGCTACAGAAGGTCTTAGTTGACCAATCACAGAGCCTACGGCTGCTCGAGATAGGGCCGGGTCAAAAGTATAAGACTAGCAGAGCCCGTGGCGAGTCGATTTCCAGTGAAATAAAAATAAATGATTAAATTTAGTGATAATTTTTTTCACCATATGGCATTTAAGGTACAGTTATTGTCGCCAGGAGTCGCCAGGAGTTGTCTTCGTACACATACACTTTCATTATCTGTGACAACCGCTACGTTGGCTTCGTCCTCCGGGTACACCGCTACGTAGTTTTTGTCCTCCAGGTCGACCGGACCGTAGTTTTCCACATCCAGGTCCACCGTTATGTAGTTTTCAGCCGCCAGGTCGACTGCACCGTAGTTTTCTTCGTCTAGGTCGACCGCACCGTAGTTTTCATCATCCAGGTCCACCGTTACGTAGTCTTCGTCCTCCAGGTCGACTAATGAAAAAATAATAAAAATTAAGAATGATAATAATATATTATTATTTATTATATACAGGTATATTTCATCCTCCAGGAGCACCGCTACGTAGTTTTCATTCTCCAGGTACAATGCTACGTAGTTTTTGTCCTCCAGGTCGACCCCTATGTAGTTTTCGTCCTCCAGAAGGACCGCATCGTAGTTTTATTAAATTGATTAAATATTATTATTATTATTTTTATTATTATCAATATTCAATTAATTGAATTTTATTAAACTGTTTTCCACTGCCTTTCACCGTTTTCCACCGTCTTCCACCGTTTTTCTCCACCACCTTTCACCGTTTTTCACCGTTTTTCACCGTCTTCCACCATTTATCCCCACCGTCTTTCACCGTTTTCCACCGTTTTTCTCCAGCGCCTTTCACCGTTTTCCACCGCCTTCCACCGTTTTTCAGATAGACAGACAGACAGACAGGCAGACAGTCAGACAGACGGAGGTTCGTCTGTCTGTATGTCTGTCTTCCTATCTTCCTGTCTATCTGTCTGTCTTCCTATATTCCTATCTTCCTATCTTCCTATCTTGCTAGCTTCCTATCTTCCTATCTTCCTATCTTCTCATCCTCTCATCTTCCTATCCTCCTATCTTCCTATCCTTCTATCTTCCTATCTTTTTATCTTCCCATCTTCCCATCCTCTTGTCTTCCTATCTTCCTATCTTCCTATCTTCCTATCCTCCTGTCTTCCTATCCTCCTGTCTTCCTATCCTCCTATCTTCCTATCCTCCTATCCTCCTATCCTCCTATCCCCCTAGCCCCCTATCTTTCTATCCCCTTATCAGCATATCCACCGATCCACCTATCCCCCTATCCTCCTAACCCCCTATCCTCCTGTCCCCCTAGCCGCCTAATCACGCTATCTCCACTATCGCCGCTATCTCCACTATCGCCGCTATCTCCACTATCGCCACCATCTCCGCTATCACCACCATCGCCGCTATCGCCACTATCTCCGCTATCGCCGCTATCGCCACTATCTCTGCTATCGCCGCTATCACCACTATCTCTGCTATCGCCACTATTGCCGCTATCGCCACTATCTCCGCTATCGCCACTATCGCCGCTATCGCCACTATCGCCGCTATCGCCACTATCGCCGCTATCGCCACTATCGCCGCTATCGCCACTATCTCCGCTATCGCCACTATCGCCGCTATCGCCACTATCGCCGCCATCGCCACTATCGCCGCCATCGCCGCTATCGCCACTATCGCCGCTATCGCCACTATCGCCGCTATCGCCACTATCGCCGCTATCGCCACTATCGCCGCTATCGCCACTATCGCCGCTATCGCCACTATCGCCGCCATCGCAGCTATCGCCACTATCGCCGCTATCGCCACTATCGCCACTATCGCCGCCATCGCCACTATCGCCGCCATCGCCGCTATCGCCACTATCGCCGCTATCGCCACTATCGCCGCTATCGCCATTATCGCCGCTATCGCCACTATCGCCGCTATCGCCACTATCGCCGCTATCGCCACTATCGCCGCTATCGCCACTATCGCCGCCTTCTCCACTATCGCCACTATCGCCGCTATCGCCACTATCGCCGCTATCGCCACTATCGCCACTATCGCCTCTATCGCCACTATCGCCGCTATCGCCACTATCACCGCTATCGCCACTATCGCCGCTATCGCCACTATCGCCGCTATCGCCACTATCTCCGCTATCGCCACTATCGCCATCTCCACTATCGCCACTATCGCCGCTATCGCCACTATCGCCACTATCGCCGCTATCGCCACTATCGCCGCTATCGCCACTATCACCGCTATCGCCACTATCGCCGCTATCGCCACTATCGCCGCTATCGCCACTATCTCCGCTATCGCCACTATCGCCATCTCCACTATCGCCACTATCGCCGCTATCGCCACTATCGCCGCTATCGCCACTATCACCGCTATCGCCACTATCGCCGCTATCGCCACTATCGCCGCTATCGCCACTATCGCCGCTATCGCTACTATCGCCGCTATCGCCACTATCGCCGCTATCGCCACTATCGCCGCTATCGCCACTATCGCCACTATCGCCACTATCGCCGCTATCGCCACTATCGCCGCTATCGCCACTATCGCCGCTATCGCCACTATCGCCACTATCGCCGCTATCGCCGCTATCGCCGCTATCGCCACTATCGCCACTATCGCCGCTATCGCCACTATCGCCGCTATCGCCACTATCGCCGCTATCTCCACTATCGCCGCTATCGCCGCTATCTCCACTATCGCCGCTATCGCCACTATCGCCGCCATCTCCACTATCGCCACTATCGCCGCCATCGCCACTATCGCCACTATCGCCGCTATCGCCACTATCGTCATCTCCACTATCGCCACTATCGCCGCTATCTCCACTATCGCCGCTATCGCCACTATCTCCACTATCGCCGCTATCGCCACTATCGCCGCTATCGCCACTATCGCCACTATCGCCGCTATCGCCACTATCGCCGCTATCGCCACTATCGCCGCTATCTCCACTATCGCCGCTATCGCCGCTATCTCCACTATCGCCGCTATCGCCACTATCGCCGCCATCTCCACTATCGCCACTATCGCCGCCATCGCCACTATCGCCACTATCGCCGCTATCGCCACTATCGTCATCTCCACTATCGCCACTATCGCCGCTATCTCCACTATCGCCGCTATCGCCACTATCTCCACTATCGCCGCTATCGCCACTATCGCCGCTATCGCCACTATCGCCACTACCGCCACTATCGCCGCTATCGCCACTATCGCCATCTCCACTATCGCCACTATTGCCGCTATCTCCACTATCGCCGCTATCGCCACTATCTCCACTATCGCCGCTATCGCCACTATCGCCGCTATCGCCACTATCGCCGCTATCGCCACTATCTCCACTATCGCCGCTATCGCCACTATCGCCGCTATCGCCACTATCGCCGCTATCGCCACTTTCGCCACTATCGCCGCTATCGCCACTATCGCCGCCATCTCCACTATCGCCACTATCGCCGCCATCGCCACTATCGCCACTATCGCCGCTATCGCCACTATCGCCATCTCCACTATCGCCGCTATCGCCGCTATCGCCACTATCGCCGCTATCGCCACTATCGCCGCTATCGCCACTATCGCCGCTATCGCCACTATCGCCGCTATCGCCACTATCGCCGCTATCGCCACTATCGCCGCTATCGCCACTATCTCCGCTATCTCCACTATCTCCGCTATCTCCGCTATCTCCGCAATCTCCACTATCTTCACTATCTTTACTATTTCCGCTATCTCCACTATCTCAGCTATCTCCACTATCTCCGCCATCTCCGCTATCCCCGCTATCCCCCTATCCCCTTATCCTCCTATTACTCTATCCCCCTAGCCCGCTATCGCCACATCCCCCTATTCCCCCATCCCTCTATACCCCTATCCTCTTATCCTTATATCCTACTATCTTCCCATTCTCCTATCTCCCTATCCTCCCATCTTTCTATCCTTCCATCTTCCTATCTTGCCATTTTCCTATCCTTCCATCATCCTATCCGCCTATCTTCCTATCTTGCCATCTTCCTATCCTTCTATCATCCTATCCTCCCATCTTCCTATCCTCTTATCTTTCTATCCTTCTATCTTCTCATCCTCTCATCTTCCTATCCTCCTATCTTCCTATCTTCCTATCTTTCTATCTTCCTATCCTCCTATCTTCGTATCTTCCTATATTCCTGTCTGTCTTTCTATCCTTCTACCTTCCTATCCTCCCATCTGCCTATCCTACTATCTTCCCATCTTCCTATCCCTATATCATTCTATCCCCCTATCTTCCTATCCTTCTATCTTTCTATCTTCCTATCTTTCTATCCTTGCATCTTCCTATCCTCCTATCTTCCTATCCTCCTATCTTCCTATCTTTCTATCTTTCTATCTTCCTATCCTCCTATCTTCGTATCTTCCTATATTCCTGTCTGTCTTTCTATCCTTCTACCTTCCTATGCTCCCATCTGCCTATCCTACTATCTTCCTATCTTCCTATCCCTATATCATTCTATCCTCCTATCTTCCTATCCTCCTATCTTCCTATCCTTGCATCTTCCTATCCTCCTATCTTCCTATCCTCCTATCTTCCTATCCTCCTATCTTCCTATCTTTCTATCCTCCTATCTCCCCATCCTCCTATCTTCCTATCCTCCTATCTTACTATCTTCCTATCTCCCCATTTTCCTATCTTCCTATTTTTCTGTCTGTCTGTCCGTCCGGTTAGGAGAAACCTCAAGAGAATTTTGAGATTCCTATTACGATACTCAAACCATGTATCATTTCACCGTTTTTCACCGTTTTCCACTGTCTTTCACCATTTTTCCCCACCACGTCTCACTATTTTTCGGTCGACCTGGAGGACGGAGCCAACGTAGTGGTTGTACCGGTCACAGATAATGAAAGTGTACGTTGTACGAAGACAACTACTGGCGACTCCTGGCGACAATAACTGTAACTTCAATGCCATATGGTGAAAAAATTTATCACTAGATTTAATCATTTATTCTTATTTCACTGGAAATCGACTCGCCACGCGCACTGCTAGCCTTTTTTTGACCTGGCCCTATCTCGAGCAGGCGTAGGCTCTGTGATTGGTCAACTAAGACCTTCTGTAGCCCGGAAAATATTAGTCCCAGGACTTTTTGGTAAAGAAAAATTAGTCTCACAATTTTCCAAGGAATCTACCCTAACCGAATGGTGCGCGCAAAAAGAATGACCCTGTATATGCAAATAAAAATGTATACATACATATCATATTGTAGGCAAAGAAAGTAACCCGGTAGAAATGTCAGGCTTTAACAAGTCTTGAAGGATTTACCCTTGGAATATATTACCCAGTAAAACTGAATCTCCAGCAGTATACCAAGATATTAATTATTCTGATTTGTAACTCGAAAACTAATCTCTGCAGTTATTTCAACGAAATATTAAAGCATTGCGTTTGAACGATTAATAATTGTTTGAAGGTAGCGTCGAAGCAGCCACAGGGATAAAAAAAAGATGAATAAAAATTTGGGGAAACAAGTTTTCTCCAAACTCACAATACAATCAATCACATCAAATATTCAGAAACGATAAATTATCAGTGTAAGAATAATAGAATTAAGAATGTTAGGTATAAATTCAGGAGAATTAATCAACACGAGTTTAGGCCATTAAAATTTACACATACGCAAAGAGACGTAGCTTACAAAAAAAAAAAAAAAAAAATAGTAAACTAAAAGCACAAAAAAAAATCATAAATGGAGGACAACGAAGACGAACCTGAAGACGTGAGGAAAGCTACTCCCGTAGCAAATGAAATTGAATCAGGAAGTAAGGATGAGAAAGCAGGAAATGCAAAAGGAACTAGAAGCGAGAAGAAAGATGCCAAAAAATCATCGCGGTGCGAAAAAAATGCTAAAAAGCCGACAGTAAGTAACAAAGAATGCAAGAAAATGTTTTTTATTTTTTTATTATCACTACCGTGAACTAAATTGTATTAAATGCAAATTATCGACGTTCACGAACAGCTGGCAAAGTCTGAGGCCGACTGTTGTCGTAGTAAAATAACAAAGTCTTCTAAAACACCGAAAATGATGTCCGTCATGGTCTATTCTCCACCATGCACTTTTCCAAGGCTAGAAATAATCCCTCGACATTGTTTGTCGAAGCAAGAATATATCGATATACTTGCTGCCCCGAGGTGAATAAAATTATCTACTTTTTTGTTGCAAAGATTTAACCAAGAAGAAAATAAAAAATAAAAAATTTACCCCTTGGTTGATTTTACAGCCGAAAATGTCCACCGGAATGTTTAGGGAAGACTGTAGTTAGAAAAATTCGCCCGATATCGGCGCGAATTAATGAACTAGCTCAGCCGGCAAGGCGGCTGATAGTTGGCACCTTGAAGGAAAGGGGCGAGACACTTCCTCCAGAAATGATAAGCAATCTTGTCAATTCGATTGAGGGTAGTGCCTGCATGACGCCTGAGTAAGAAGCCGAAAAGTTAATCCACGTAAGATCGGAAGAATGAATTTATCGAATAATCTTCTTTATGTATTCTGGCCCCTGCAGACAAGCCGAGAAATATTTCCGAGACAAAGAGCGTGAGAAAGAACGAAAGGTGGGAAAATCCCACGGCAGACAAAAGTGCAAAGGAAAGTCAAAAAGAGATCAGTGCTCGTCACAGCTCGACAAGGAGGCAGTCATGTGTCAGTATCTGATGGCCGAAAGATTTGTGAAGAGTATTCTTCAGTGGAAATGTCCTATTCCGGTTGAAGAGTTCCAAGATATTGCTAGCGTTATACTACGCAGACTTAGCTTCGTTTTAGAGTACACGCCAATCGATGGGCAGGACTTAAAGTCGCAGCAAATGCGGTTTCTGGCTGATATAATAGCCTGCTGGATTTCTGGGGTGCTTTTCGAGGTTGCTGAAGAACACAAAAAGGAAATCGAGGAGGAATTTATCGCCCATCAGGAAGAGGAGGAGGACGAGGACGAAGAAGACGAGGAAGACGAGGAAGACGACGAAGAGGTAGAAGCGAACAAGAAACCTGTCGAAGAAACTGATGATGATGAAGAAGAGGAAGAGAAAGAAGAAGACTTGATTCGGCAGGAAAATGAAAATGAGACCCCGGATGCTGGAACTCAGAATGAGAAGGATGGTGGAATTGAAGATGAGGCGCCGGAAAATTTAGTTGTGGTTAAAAGCGAGCCTTCGGATGAGGACATAAACAGTCCCGAAGAGTTGGCGGAGAGAGAAAAGGCAAAGAAAGAAGCTGAAGAGAGAGAGCAGGAGAGATTGGCGGCAGAAAGAAAGAAGATACAGGAACAGGAAGAAGAACAGGCGCGAAAAGAGGCCGAAGAAAAGGCTAAGATGGAAGAAGAGGAGGAAGCCAAACGGAAGGATGAAGCTGAAGCAAAGAGGCTGAGGGAAGAGGAAGAAGAAGAAGAGGAGAGGAAGAAGAAACAGCAGGAGGAAGAGGAAGAAAACAGATTGAGGATAGAGGCTGAAGAAAAGGAGAAAAAGGAACAAGAAGAAAAAGAAAAAGAAAAAGAAGAAGAAGAAGAGAACAGAAAGAAAAAAGAGCTAGAGGAAGAAGAAGAAGAAGAGAAAAGAAAAAAGAAAGAACAGGAAGAAGAGGAGGAGAAAAGAATGAAGAAAGAACAGGAAGAGGAGGAGGAGAAAAAAATGAAGAAAGAACAGGAAGAAGAGGATGAGAAAAGATTGAAGAAAGAACAGGAAGAGGCGGAGGCGGAGGCGGAGGAGAAGAGAGTGAGGGAAGAACAGGCAGAAGAGGAAGAGAAAAGAAAGAGACAAGAACAGAAAGTAGCTGAAGATCAAAAGAAGAAGAAAGAGGAAGAAGAAGCTGAGCTGAAGAGAATGGGTCCGAAAAAAGCTATCGAGGGAATCGGCGATGGTGAATTGTTCGGAACCGATCTGCCATTCGTGACATTCGGCAAGATACTGGATACTGTCTACAACATGTTAGAAGAGGAGCCTGAAGGCGACGAGACAGATATAATTCACAACCGTATTCAGCGATCATTATACGAAAAGTTTGCGCGATTGATAGAGCTGGAAGCCCCGGATTCTTTGACAGAGAACCTGAAGGATGTCGTGGATGTTTTCGCAGGAAAAGCAGCGACTTGGGTGAAGCGATTGCTGAAGGATTCGGAGCTGAAATTCATGAACGATAATCCGGCTGAAGTCGAGTCTAAAGAGATTAGGGATTGGGGAAAATGGATTGACCAGGTAACAGACAGGGCTGGTGATTGGGCCGATTGGATTCACCGCGTTGTCAATGAGGCTGAGGAAAAATCGGCAACTATTGTGCAAAGAGGCGATTGGAAAAATTGGACGAGCGACATGGAGACAAACGCGCTTTTGTGGAGACGATACTATCTCGAAACCATTCATCAAGCTCATCACAATAAGATGATGATCGTCGACAGACCCGTTGTTAAAACCCGGCTTTCAGCCGTCGAAGAAGAGATAAATAGCACAGATTTAGCCGCTTAGATTCCGTCTTAATTGTCTTATCAGATAACGTGATAATCCTTGATGACGTTCAACTCGTATGAAATAAATTTTGAAATTTTGAAATTTTTCAAGCGCAGCAGTATTGTTCGATCTTATTACCGATTTCACGACTCTTGGAAACCTCAAATGATTGCGATAAGTATTTTTCAATGCTCTGTAGTCCATGCAGTATCGACATTATCTGAGGCTCTTTAAAGTTGTAACATTTCAAATGAAAGCGTCAGCAAATATTTTCGCAACTTCTGCAGCTCGGAAATCGGAGCAATGTGCCTGCGTTTGAATTTTCGAATCAATGATGGAGCGAAAATTGACCTATTCAAGTGAATAATTGACGAATATCTGCGGTTCATTATTTTTCTATCAAATAGGTATATTCCTATATGCAGAGTGAGGATACAACATTAAAGTTTGGAATGTTAAGCGAACGGGTATATCTATAGTGAGAGTTAAGGCAACTTTCTACTTCCACCTTTCTACCGGTTACTGTGAGCCGTAAAATTCAAACGTTAATTATTTTCCTGATGATGAAATTGACACCGGGTACGAAGACTGAAATAAAAAACGGCTATAAAGCTCATTGCCAAACGCAGTGACGACATATTTTGTCATCAATATACCTTCTGATCGGAAATATTTTGCAATTAATTTCGAAATTCTATCGTCGCTAACGCTGCAGTTTACCCGAGATTTATAAATCAGCGATCGATAGCTTGAGGAGAAAGTAACTCGCCGTGAAAAATATCTCTGAAGGTTGATCAACAGCTCAAAACCGCTTTACTTTCTTTTTACAAATTTCACGCTCTTGGATACGTACTTTATTTTAAATTACACGTGTGCGTATATGCTTAAAAAAAAAAAACTAAGTACGGAAAAATATCCGGATATTAAATTACTGATTGCAAATTAGCTTTCAATGCGGAGATTACAGGCTACCCGCAAACAGGAAATAAGAGAAACTCATATACTGTTATAGAAAAAATGACAATATTATCTAACGTTAGGCTGTTTCCGGGGTAGTGGACAGATTGGGGTAATGAAATTTTTATTTTATTAAATAATTCAAACGTTCCTATCACGTTATGCAAAGTAAACTTTTCACGAGTATAGAGTTGATATTATGGGAAAAAAATCAAGACACCCATACACCTATGTGATAAAAAAAAAAAAAAAAAAAAACACCATCAGAGATTCTCTTCTGAAAAGGAGCGTTCCGGTACGACCAGCGCATTGACCTACTGTCGCAGATTCAGCGCAAACTCGACGTAACACGAGACTCAAGTCCAGTCGGGCGAGTGCCGGGCAACGGGACTTGATTTCACAATAAATATCAAAGTAGGAAGTTTTGATGTACGAACATTACTATACCGTACACACATAAGCCTACAGAGTTACGAGAGACCAAAAACTTAGCTTCAAGAAACGTACGAATTTTTTTTTTTTTTTCGTATATGTAGGGATTAGGTCACGCGTATATCCATGGGGAAAGTCTACCAAACTTCCTGTCCATTTGTTACTTAATTTTTTTCCTCTTTAATTATCTTGGTCAATAAAACCCGATGGATAGATCGTTAGCATTTACGTGATACAAAGTTTGTCAGTTTAAGTTCAGATTCGAGAAAGGAGAAAGTCATTGGAAAAAAATATGTCCCAGAGGAACTAGATTTCTCGTATCTTAGTCTCGCGCTCTTTTCATAATAATTATTATAACAGTGAGCTTAATGAGATCCTAAACTTTTTTTCCGGATCCAAGCAGGCATGTGAAATCTGATAACCGATGATTTGGCAAACAAGAGAGCGTTCGAAACGGAATATGCTAGCCGAAAATGCATCCTGACCTAGAGTAAGTGTGCCAAAGAAATGGTATAGCCATAGATAGCCGAAGGCTATACACAGTCGGCCGGAGTAATAGCTGCCTCTAACTTTATATCGAAAGGTGGTCGAGGAAAGAGGAGTCCGTGACATTGCGCGCGCGCGCGCGCCAGTGCAGTACAGTGCTGTTCCGTAAGTAACTGGAAACAGACAAGGCGGCGATTCATCGACCGGTGGATGCCGCCGTTCCTCAACCGCGTCGTTTTCTATTTTATCAAATTTTTACCGCACGCGAAAAATAAAATCGCAGAATTCAAAAAGGGGAGGGAGGGGAAAAAAGGTGCGAAGCGTTAATCAAAAACGATATATAAAATCCTAAAGAAACAATCATTAACCATTCAGTCATAAAATTCCAATCATAAAACACACAAACCTAACACCACGCTGTTGTAATCACTCGATCACGTGGCGGCAGTAGCTACTGATAGCGCATATCAGTACTTATGAATTAGTCGGCGATCACAGTCCAGTTATCTCCTCAGCGGTTGGCAAAGCTCGAATAAATTTTGGACTATTCGAAACACCGCGCTCTAAACTAATTCACAATGACGTTGACATGCTGGGAGAAAATCAGCATTGTGATAGTGGCCGCGGTCGGACTTCGCATAATAATTAGAGCGACTGGATTAGCTTGGAAAAAATTAATCGCCCCAAACCTGGGCCTGGGCTTAGACGTTGCATCCCAAGGACGATGGGCTGTGGTCACAGGAGCAACTGATGGACTTGGTAAAGCCTTCGCCGAGGCTCTGGCCGCCAAGGGTCTGGACATATTGCTGGTTTCTCGATCTCAATCTAAGCTCGAACAAGTCGCTTCGGAAATGAAGCAGCGATATGGTACAGAGGTCAGAATATTGGAGGCCGATTTGACCCAGGGGCAACCAGTCTATGCGAAAATCGCAACTAGTATTGAAGAGCTTGAGGTAGGTCCTGCCGATTTCCACCAAGTTTTGGTTCCGTTTACGTTCGTAATTATATAGATCCTTGACCCGCAGGTTGGCGTGCTCGTAAATAACGCTGGGACGAGCTACGATCATCCAGAAGTGTTCACGAGCGTAACCGAGGAAACTATCGCGAGAATTCTCCAGCTAAATGTAGCCGGAGTAACGGGGGTTGCTAGAGCAGTTCTTCCGGGTATGATGGAACGCCGTAAAGGAATTGTTATAAATGTCAGTTCGACTTCTGCCCTGATACCGAGTCCCTATCTGTCGGTCTATGCAGCGAGCAAAGCTTACGTTGATAAACTGAGCGCAGATCTTGCAGCCGAGGCTGGACCACGAGGTGTAACGGTTCAATGCATATTCCCAGGTCCTGTGGCAACGAAGATGTCCAAGATAAAGTGAGTTTTCAATTTAAATGAAATCTGGAATCCTGTATATTGCACGAAACCCTTATCTCCTGCAGAAGAGCAACCTGGATGGCTCCTACGCCAGAAAAATTCGTTGAATCATCGCTGAGAACGGTTGGAATTGAGTCAAGGACCACAGGGTATCCTCCACACTGTTTAATCATCGGTGCTGTTAATGGGCTCCGTTGTATATGCGAGAAAGCTTCAATTTGGTTGGTCGCAAGAACCATGCTTAATATCAGAGGTCGTGCTATCAGAAAGAAGACTAAAGACGAGCCAAAGACCGTCGACGAGGTACCAATCCGCGAAACCATTGCGACTGAATGATGTATTATTTTTTTTTTTTTTTTTCATCAATTTAGGACATGCCGTTTTATACACATGTGTGCCTATAATTTTTGTTCTGCTTTTTTGTTCACGTTTTAAACGGCGTTTTTTAAAATGCCAATAAATTGTTATCGTTTTCATAAACTTGTTATCAATTCGTGCATCATGATCCCCTTTGACCCGTTACGGTGACGCATATATTATATGCTTTGATATTCGTATTCTACAGTTGCTGGATTGTCATTATACCGTCTCGTAGATTATTCAGATTATTCTCAATCGAGTTTGAATTATTAACTAAAGTTCATTGAGTCAGGTCAAAGATCGAAACGGTGCGCAATTCCCTGTTGCGATGGATGATAAGGCAGCTTTTTGAATGACTAAATAATTACTGAAATTAATTCGGTGATGTTAATTATTCAACGAATTTATCTTTTCTTTATTTTACAATTATTTTATTTATATACCTATATAACATTGTCTTATGCCGATTATACAATTATTTATAAAACGTATAGACTGACATTTCGATGATAGTTAATTATGACAGAGATTACCTATCGGACTTTAATATTGACATAGTAAAATATTCTCGTATCGTAGAACACATTTTTTCACAATATATTCAAACTTTAAAATACAACATAGGTTTCTGAATTAACTAAAATAGACTTTTCGGGTAGCTATATTCAAGAATTGATTTTTTACAAGCCACTGATGAAGTGGTTTAATTGATTTCTTTCATCGTCTAGGCCCATAGTGAGTCTCTCACGATTTCTGTTCCAGAATTAAGGGTGAGACAGTTTTCCCTTTTCCCCATCCCTCGTATCACCGCAAGCTTTTATTCATTTATCAAATACATATTTACATGTAAATTTCCCTGTGGCTACGCCACATCGTAATTTTATTTACCTGTACTACGACAGACCTGCCTCACTTCGAGATTATCTTTCTTCTCCTGACTTCGCCCACGAGAGCAGAGGCAAAAGCACCGAGAATATTCACGACGAAAATTTACCACGTAACTTCCATACACTAATGGATTTGCACATGAGTTACCAACAGCCATTATGAACAGACCGTCTTGTAGCCAAGTTTCTACACGCTCTGCACTCTCTCTGTCGAACATGTACCTGCCGAATATAAACGATCATTTATTTAATAGAATATAGTGCCCCATTTATGGGAAATATAATTTTTCTTTTTTCTACGCACCCATCGGAAAATATCTCAGAATGAGACTGAACAGAAATTTTCGTGGGTGGATAGCGCGAAAGCACATTTGCTATCTGAACAACATAAGATATAAGAAAAGTTATCGTGTTTCTTCTCTGTTGTTTAAATGGAAAAACTGACAATTAAATTCATTATGCTATCTCATAAAACGCGTTCTTCGCTCTATCCTCCCGCGATGATTTTCTTCCGGTTTTATTCTGAATGATTTTCAGCTAGGATAAAAAAAATAAAGAAAATTTTCATTGTAAACCCTTACCACAATGTCATGGCTACGTAAGGCGTCCAGCAGAGAATAAAAACCGAAACAATTGTGATGGTCATTCGGAGTGTCTTGCCTCTGGCTCTTTCAATGCTGCTTATGTCTGATCTTCGGAGAGTGAAACGTCCTCCAGTGCTGCTGTTCATATTGTTAACAGTCGCACTAGTAGATTCTCCAATTTCTGTGAAAATATAATTTCAAGATTAAAAAAGGTAGACCTGAAATTTAATTATTCAACGAAAAATATGTACACAATATGCGCAAAATTAAACGAGGATTTTTTATTTTGTTCGGAAGAGAGATTCGGTTTTGTTACATACTGACCTTGTCTACTTTCTCGACTTTTACTGCTTATTTCACACAGTATTTTAGTGTATGTACAACAAATGACCAGCAATGGAATGAAGTACAATGCTACGACACAGAATAAGTTGTAGGCTGTTTCTTCAGCCTGGTTAACGAAGAACCCAAATGTAACGCATTGTTGAAATTTTGGATATGATGGGTGTGGCGATACGTGAAAGACGAAACTCTGTAAGATTAAAAAATTTTAAGGAAAAAGACGGGAAGAAATAAGGAGTAAAAACGAATCATGTATCCAGGTAAAAGGGTATTTCTATAACTCGTAATTTCCCGCAGGTGGAAAATCGTTTAAACTTCATTCGCAATAAAAATTCATTCTTATTGAGAAAGAATAAACACAAACGATCAGTTATTGGACATGACTGAATCCGAGAAATGAAAATAATTCTTCAAAAGTTTATATTCGCAGAGTATAAAGGTGTAGCGATTGATCAAGGATAATCGAGACTGTCAATACTCTGGAAAATTGATGAAGAGTATAATTGAAAAAGTTTTTCCTAGCGATTTTATTCCGTGAATCGGTAATCCAAATTTCAAAACTGAAGAAATAGAGTTGAAAGATATATATATATATATATATATATATATATATGTACATAATTTGTAGAAAAATTGAAGAAACGGAGGAAATACAAACCTGCGGCACGGCGTAGAGGAGGCTGCAGATCCATGCGACGGCGAGCATCATCTTCCCTCGACGTCGTGCGTCGTTTACCTTCAGCGGATGTAAAATCGCGAAGTACCTATATTTAAAAAAAATCCGTAACTGCTTCAGACTCTGATATTATACATTTATTATTTCGGAGCTCATGTTACTTTTGCATTTTACTAGACATCTCGAATCAAAAGGAATATGCTCAAGGGTAGAAAGGAAACTGGACACAAATTCCTCGATACCTTCTTTCCATTCAGTTAGAAACTGCCTCATACTCAAGTCTTGAGAATTTTATCCTCAAGCTTCAATATTACAAAGACGAAAAAGCTCACGTGTATCGACCCACTGACCTGTCCAAAGAAACGCAGACCAGGACGTTGCTGGATAAATAGAGACCGAATGCTCTCAGGAAAAGGAAGAATTTGCAAGCCAAGTTTCCTGCGATCCATTGAACCGTTAGACGCCATCCAACCTGCATATAAAATGAAAATTATCAGCGTTTGAATAGGTCTTAAGCCGAGGTCTTGCTATCTCATTGATGTATGCACCGCAAATTAGCAATTAAACACCTAGATAAGGCCTAGAACGAAAATATCGATTCATATATAATTGGGCTCTTTGGTGCCTATGATGTCATATCCGCAAATCTGCTCTTCATTAATCGGCAAGTAGCCGATTTTAATAAAAGGCGAATTTCATTTATCAAATGGTTCGGAGTGTTATGAATCCTCTTATAATTAGGACTGCCATGTAATCGGGTTATATTACATGAAAAGGAGTTGTTTGATGAGTGAATATAATTGAAGGAGATACATTTTGGCCAAAAGTAAGAGACTCCTTACCGTCTTACCCTTATTCAAATCGGGTTCTAACTCCTTTTCGTGTTTCCATAAAGAGGGAACATTTGGTTTGCCGCTCATTGTACGGCAAAGTAAAAGCTATGAAAACAGTCTACGTATGGCTTTGATAAACAAGACAAAGGTTTTGATAACTGGATTAATTGGATTCAAGTTATTTCGTGCACAACAATTTTTTGCGATTCAATGATCCATTCACTGTCTAGTTCCGTTCAAAACCTCCCTGATAAGATTTTTCTTCACAATTTTCCTTCGAGACCAAGTTCCCAGGTAAAAAGATTTTCTAATCGCGAGCCGAACTCGGATAGAAAAAAGAATTATAAAAATTGAAAATAATTTTTCACTCTCGATAAATCTGGACCAGAGTTTTCTTCAAGCTGTTTGATAATTTTTAAATTATTATTTTTTTTTTCGGTATTCTCGACGAGAAAGATCAAGCTTGCTCGTTTTTTCGAATCAAACGCGGGAATGATATCCCTCAAATATAACCCAAATCCTAGCTGTTCATAATCAGCTTCCGTTCCATGCAATCTGTAATTTCACGCCCACGACGATGAGCGTAAGTGAATTGAACAGCGAGTGTTCCCATGGTTACATACGTTCATCCACTTCTGTTTCACAGAGGTAGGTAATGATATACGAGACTGACCGTATTATGGGTTCGATATCAAAGAACCACCGGATCGGTATTCCGGTATTTTCGAAAAAAGGTGTCCTTCTTTCTATCGCTTTTATCGATCTGGGAAAATTCTGAGAAGGTACAAAGGAGAAAGGGGAGGGGAATCATGTTTCATTGTAATTTACCTCTAAAGGAATCATGAGGAAAGTGACCAGTAGATCGGCAGCGGCGAGGTGGGACATCATCAATGATATTCGCGACTTCCGGTGTCTTCCTCGAGAAAGTGTGATAAATACTGTCAAATTTCCCACCGCTGCGACGATAAATAGAAGACAATATACCACTACGACGCTCAGGGATTGTTCTGTGAATCTCAGTTGTAAAGGAAGTGTTGAATTTTCAGTTCCATGCCCAACGTCACCATCGTTAGTTACGTTGGGACGACAACCGGATATCCTAAACATGGAAGAGCTGGTGTTTGACCGCTGTTCGCTCATTGTGTGGATCAAAAGAAAAGTCTGTGAAAGTAATTTTTTTTATATAAATAGTATTTTTTTTTCTCTCTCCCTCTCTCTCTCTCTCTCTCTCTCTCTCTCTCTTTCATTCCTCTAGACATGATGAGAACCCATTTTCTATTTCAATTAACACAAAGTTTTCATCGCGATGAAATAATAGAAACAAAAAGTTTGATAATCTTCAAAAATTTTATCTTCCGAATGACTGATATGTCGACTAAATTTCGCAGAGAAAATCCCAGCTGTATCAAAGCGGATTTAAAAACCGATGAAAATAGGAGAGAAGCGAAACACGAAATACGATTTCCAATGAACTGCAAACCGATTTTAAAATTGGCAAAAAAAGAAGAGACTAAGTAAATAAAAAGAAAAAGCAAACCGAAAAAAAAAAAAAATCGATTTCCAATAAACTGTAAATCTACGTAGTCCACGTATCTGTCGGTGACAATTATTCTGACCGTTATACACCACTCATTCTGCCAATAACGAAACGGTAAAACCCCGAGGCAGTGTGGTATGCGAGCTTCAATTTGAAAAGATATAATAACTCGCGTATTGCATGGCAATTTTCAAAGGAAGTTATTTTATAATTTTTTTTCTCTCTCTCTCTCTCTCTCTTTTTTTCCTTCACTAAATGTTGTAGAAAAAAAAAAGGGGATAAAAAAAAGATGAGTGCGGGTAGGTGTTCACGTATGAACTGAGAAAATTTTCACACGGTCTTTTATATTTTTTTTTTCCTTGACTGATATAAATTCTTTTTGATAATTAAATTTTACATTCATTATTTTGTTGACATTTACCTTTTTTTTTTTTTAATGATTTTTTTTTTTTCTCGGATTTTTAACAGAGAGATTATAATAAAACGAGAAACAAAACATATTGTATGATGAGAAGAATGTGAAAGTTACTCCGAATGATTGAAAAATCTTTTGCCTATATTATATGGTGTATATTGACGTATAGCTATAACGACGAAATATAAAAAAATAAAAAAAAATAAAATTAAGAAACAAATGGAAGGAATAAAAATAAAAATTATCGAGGATATGAAATTTTATTTAATAGTATGAGACAAACCATAATTGTTCTTCCATTGAGAATGTTGATCAACTCAGTAGTAGTTTTTCTATATAATAGCACATAATTTTTACAGCAACGTTCAAAAGTCCGGTGATTTGTAAAATCGGAGAAGAAGAAGAAAAGAAAAAAAAAAAAACTTAGGAAACGCGGAATTTTTCTATTCACTACTTCTTGTAATTTTTTTGAATTTGTTCATTTAAATTTATGCATAATAACTGCTTTTTTATTTTGCGAGAAAAAACTTTTTTCTTTAACACTTTGAAAATCGCGAATTTATCACGGGTATCCCACCGCGAGATTTTACGCGCCGTTTTATAGCGGAGCTGCTCGATCTACAGGCCAGCGAAACGCGAGATGAGTAAATGGCGATCATTTCAGATTCGCCCCATACTCACCCCTAACTACGCAAGCTCCGAGTGTTCCGAGAGCGACGCGAAACTCTGGCTCCCACGATTGGCCAACGACCGAACCATGGGAATTCGCAACCCTGCAGATTGTTCGTGTGCAGCTATGCGAAATTATATTGCGTATTTAAATAATGAATGAATAAACCGCATGCCTTGTGCTTTAGAACGCAAACCGAATCTAGAGGCGATATACTACGGGGTCTAGACTTGATATTTCCGAACTTTGAATCTCCGATATAATTAAAAACTTATGAAACGAAAATTGCATTCGGTCAAAATCGAATAAATTAGCTAATCAGTTAAGGTGAGATAAAGCGCCGGATGTAAGGTATCTCTCGGAAATTTCATCTGAATTTTATCAATTCGGATCGTCGCTTATGTTGGGGAAAAAATATTCACCATCAAAATGCGTCCCCACGTTTATCACACATCGCTTTACGTGAATATCAAGCTTGGATAAAATGTATACTTTCGTCATTTAAAACGAGTGACTACAACATATTTATATCCGAGGACTTGATATATGATGAATAATTTATGTAGAGTAATACCCTGTATATTTTCATACCATTACTTAGAAGCTTGTGTAAATTATAATTTTCATAATAATGATAGGCGATCAACATTATAATCATGTGAGAGAAATTCAGTCCGCAAGCTCACTCGCCTTTTGATAATTTGCCCAAATATATTTTATTTATTTTTTTTCATTTTATTACGATGAAATTATTCTTGCAAAATGATTATAATACTCACATATACGTACCTTCACGAATTTATTATTAAGGTAAATAAATTGGATTCAAATTAACACGATTATGATTCAGTTACGTTCATATATTCTCATACAAAGCAAAAAAACATGCAAATTATTGCGTTTTGCGTGTCTATAGAATTAGTTTTTTTAGTATCATAGTAAAGGTCTCGTTTATTCATGGAATATTCAGTTTTTGGAAACAGATTTATTACCTCTGTACAGATAAATTGTATAAAAATATATTCTCACCATTTCGCGATTAGCTCAATACTGTAACTTTTTGGTATAAGGCATTCATTCGTTGAGACCAAAAAAATTCTTTTACATATAACGGAGTGAAAAATCAGAGTTACGTATACCTACATCTCTGTGTTTGTAAAAGTTTAAATAGCGAGAGACTTCTTTATTTATTTTTTCGGAAAGGAAGTAAAATCAATATTATTCCAAATACTTCGCGGAAACTACCCTGGTGTAGTTTGTTATTGTGAAATTTAATATTTGAACCAACACCCGATCCCTTGAAGAGCAGGGTGAAAGCTAATATCCACATCAATGTTAAACAGCGCAAGAGAGCAATCGTAAACGTTAATTAGGCTAAGCTAACAGCCACGTTATTTTCCTCAAGATTGCATAACTCGGTGTTAACTTGGTGAGATGAACTTCCAAGGAGTTCAACCGTCTCTATGAACGTCGACTGTTCAGTCGAATTATCGCAAGCATGGATTTTTACACTTTCAATATTAGCCAGGATAAGATACGTGCTGTTTACTTCTATACTCAAAAATTCACCGATCTTCGATCCGTAGTAAATCTCGCCCGAAGCCAGGCAATCTTCTTCGTCGCAATTCAAATTCACCGCCAATGTAACGTTCTTCGAAATCGTCTCCGTCGTTGTTTTCCCAATTTCCTGCACTCACGCATAATTATAATTCAGATTGAACGACAGTTACCTTTTCAATCTGTTTTTTTTTTCTTTATTTTTTTTGTCTTTATTTTTCTCTTGACTTACCTTATGTATGGCAACGACGTGTCCAGGTCTGACGAGGGTGATGAGTTGTCCTAAGTTTGCCGTGATAGGTACGATCCCATCTGTTACTGGCGTTACTTCAGAACCGCCCATCAAATGCCGCCAAGAAATATCGCCAGGCAATCGAATTGGGACTTGTGATACACCGGGGAGAGTAACGAGCCCTGAAAACGAGGAAGAGGAAAAAGAATTTCGTGAATAAATGACCTGGGCTTAGAATCAACCCCCTTTGACTGACGTCGATTGGTCAATCGATAGGGATCACACCACGTCAGACTTCAATCAATATTTGGGAAACGTGGAAAGAACGAAGCCTGGAATGGCTCCTGTGTAACTAAAACCCGTTACGTACCGACCAGAATCGCTTCACCCCACATAAACTGCTCCCACGTATGAGTGAAGACACTGTCATCGGGGTAGTGAAGAGATGTTGGTGCTAGAACTGGAGAACCACGTTGAAAGAAGCCCGCTGTTACTGTGTGCTGATATGTCGCAAGGGATGCTTTGAACCTCAGGGCTCTGGCGGCTGTCAAACTCGCACTTGTCGAAAGGTGAGTTCCTCCGGGTAATCGATCTGGCAGAACTAGTATGTGAGGAAACGTGACAGCTGCCTGATACCATCTGAGGAAGAGGAAATCTTCTTTGCACTAAGTTTTTTATTAATTTGATGTTCGAAGGTAGCTATCCCAGCTTTTTCAAAGTGGTGAACATTGTAAGTGAAAACCCGTTGTTTCAGATGATTTGAAATTTCGAGGGCGAATTTCGGGCACTATTTTCTTCGGTCTGAACTAAATTTCTGCTGAAAAAGCTCACCTTATGCAGAGTTCCTCGTGAATAGAAGCGTCGAAGTCATCAGTACCGCATACGTAACTTGGGGGTGGTAGTTGTCCCACAATTCCAGATCCGACGGCAGAACGAATGGATCTCCTCAACCCTGACCAAGTGGTATTTCCCCCTTCGCCAGGGGGTCCGAGGAATTCGACAGTGGGAATCGAGGATCTAACGAAAGCCCTAAATCCGTCAGAATAAGAGTTATGTGTCTCGTAATGCGAAGCTCCCGATGTTTTGGTCAGGTCGTAGGGTACTGTGTCGGTGTTCATCGCGTACTCAAGTGTCTGTAATAAAATTGTTGTTGATAAGAATGAATGCAACGAATTCCACGTAATCGAATCATCCTTCTTACTTCCGGCACGTAATCAAACACCGACAGATTCACGGCTGGTCTTGAGCTTGAATTAAGCTCATCCCTAGGCCAGGCGTCCCTGAGCCATAAGGATTCCGGGAATCCCGTGTTTGTCAAATAATCCTTGAAATCATTCGTTGCTATGGTTTTTACCCCAGAATTTTCCCAGTCCGGATATACGACACTTGTTTCCTGGTACAAACCAAAATGAGGGTCGGAACCGTTCGTCAATAAAAGAGTAGAGTTCTGCAGTTCCAAATGCAGGGTTCCCTCGTCTGCTAGAACCTGAAATAAAACAGTTTCTTTCGTCTTCGTCACTCACACCACCAGGCCTCCCGAATCTCACCATTGGGCTTAAATGGGGCGAAAAGGTCCGCCCGGCCTCTTCAAGAAGGGTTTTAGCCTCGTTCACATATTCCAGGTCATCGGTGGTCAGGTCGTGGTTAAGTACCGAGGCTAGACGTTCATGTATGCAGTGCGAGTCCCATGGGGCAATTAGCGAGGCTAATGATTGGATGGTTTCGTTCAATTCGACGAAAGCTTCTTCCACTGTGCTTAAATTCCCGTTCGGACATACGTGAAGTCCGTACTTAAACGTGGAAGGCATACTGAGCGGAGATTCTAACGCCGAAGACAGAGCCTGTGTCAGCTGTTGTACAGCCTCGAGTGGTGTTGGTCCAGCGAATACGTGGACCTTGAGATCATCCGGGAGTGACATACCCCTGAGAATGACTAGGTTCGACACGTTCAGGACCTTTTGTTAATTGAAGTAATAGAATGACCAATATAGAAAAGGGACAGGCAAGAAGTTCGGAGAATGATCATGGAGACGGTTGTTCACCTGGACTTCCAACGGGCCTTTATAATCTACGTAGTAAGCTGCTCCCTCGCCAGATGGACTAATGGCCAGAAAGGCTGGTGTAATTGTCCCATTTTCATTATTGTAGATCAAATTAGTCGTCCCATTGACTTCCAGATCGTTTAATCCATACAGGGTGCCATTGGTCAAATAAAAGGTCCATTCCCAGTAATTTTCCGTCAAAATTAGTGGCCCCCTGGCAGTTGAGAATATGGAGCTTTCCTCGTCGATGGTAAAGTCGTCCCTCGCTACCGTCACAGAGAATTCTGGATAGTGTACGTAGGCATTCAAGTTCGACGAGCCGTCTGAAAATCAGAATCAATATCTGCTTACCAGCCCTTTGATCATGCATGGTGAAGATCAAATCGGAAGAATACCGGCTGCTTAATACAGACCCAATTCAATTTCTACAGTACGACGTTTCCTATCTCTGGGAAGAAAGTAGAGCAGCCTTTGAGTAACTTCATCCTCCTCGCCAAGGTCTTCGTCTGTACCGGAGGAAGCCCGATAGAGAAGAGAGTTGAAGCCTCTTCGTTTTCTGCCAGAAACTTGAGAGTTTGTAGAAATGGTGATTTCTATGTGGTTACTATCGGCCGCAATAATTTCCAGGTGAACTTGACGTACGTTCGCACTTCCCAATGGGCTGTTCGTTTCTCTAGGAGTCAGTGCAGCTCCTGGACGATCAATGCTGATTATATATATACATACGAGAAAAGGAAATTTTCGCAACTAGATTTTTACCTGCGGAATAGACGCCTCCGTTCGGCATGTACCCATGCCGAGATGGCACAGTGTGATAGCAGACATTCAAAGTATCACTCCAGCAGCATAACGCCGATGTGCACTCAGACGCGGTCGGAGTTCTACCGGGAAGACAATCCACGTAATATTCGGTTTTCAAATTGCAAGTGGTTGTACTGTACGATGAGTCTAATACGTATGGACTGATCATCCACGCGTATACTCCAAAGGGAACGACAAAGGCGATCAGCAGAGAAGGCAGCAAGAATTTCACGTAAGGTGACAAGAGGATTCGGTCTCTCAACGCTACTGAAGTAAAAAACGAATATTGGTCAACAGTTTTTCACAAAATTAACTTGTTTTTAACCGTTTTAACATTGGATTACCCTTTTGGGCGCCGAGTAGATGCTCATTCATCTCAGTGTTTGAATCAGTGATTCGAATGCCGTCCATTGTTCTGTGAATGTTAAATAAATGAATTATTTGTTCTGAATATATGGAGCCTCTTTCGAAGAATTCAAGATGGAATTACTAATTTCAATTATTTAATTCAACATCCCTCCAGTTCAGTAATTCCGAGGCATTTCAAGCTATCCATTGTTCAGATACAGAACAGGTACAATGTACACTAATTTCAAGTATTCCCTCGGGTCTCATACCGGCCACCATGTACAAACCAATCTATTATCCCACAGTCAAAACAATTACCCCGCGGTGAGAATTTGGAGGGATCATATAGTTCGTCTGTCTGGGATCAATTTCCGTTCATGGAAACCTTGGATATCCGTTATCCGATCCATTGTATACAATTGTGTACTGTCAGGTTGATGCTGGGAATCGGATCAAACGATGATCAAATGATAAAACTTAGGGCAGCCGCAGGGGTGAGATACTGAGATTACTCGGCTATTAAACCGGCGTTGCTATACGTGATTCAATTCGGTTTCTTCAAAGGGCGCGAGAACACAAGTGAAATTATTCAACAAGATGAGTAGACTGATTGCTAATTCGACTTGAACATCAATTAAATTTCTCCGGCGGCGTTAATGCCAACCCTTGTTTTCACCCTTTAATAGTATACGTGTATACTCGGAGCTCTTGATACAAATTTTCCTTAGGGGATGAGTACAGGTATTACAACATCGCGCACTTTACCACCCACCCGATTTTCCGCTTCGATATGTATTGGGTAGGAATACATATTTGTTTATGGAATTAACATAGAGCTGATATTCGGAGATAGTCAACAGAAAATGAACCGTTGGTAAGCAGAGCGAATAATTACAGCCGAATGAGGCGAATGTGTATCTCAAAGCACGAGGGTAGCCCGAAACGAGAAAAAAAAAAAAATAATTCCGGACGATTCGTGCCTCAAAGCTCATTGTTTTGATTTCACCTACTTTTTTTTTTTTTTTTTAATTTATTTATTTTTTGTTCCAGTTGTATAAACTAAACGAGAATTCTAGTTTTCTCTTGATAAAATTCGTTTAGAAAAAACAAAAAAAAAAAAAAAAAAAAAAAACAAAGGAAAAACTCTGAAATTTTTTCTTCTTCCAATATACTAATGGACGAGACTGGATGAGACATGTTTTCTGAGACTTATACTTACCTGTATATCCAATATTCCGTAAGTCCTTGCAGATATTGTTTTAGAGAGGCACTGTACGTCGAGAGGAAAGTTGACGTAAGATATTTGGTAGAATTTATTATAACCCACCCCTATTCCGAGGTAAGACAAGCAAGTACAAAACCGTACGCGTAAGAACTTTCAGAACTTAATTCCAGTTCGAGAGAACGTGAGTGAAATTCTAGCGAAGTATTAGAAACGAATTTTTAATAAAAATGAGAAACCTGTACACACATATTGTGTGTACGTGGAAATCAGTATATGACAGAGGCTTTGGACTTGCGGATAGCCTGGTTCTGTCAACTTATTCACTCGTATAAGATTTATCGCGGAATAGATAAGGGCTATCGGATCTGATATGACGTCATAGATAGTACCTAGTATAAAATGGAAGTTGACGGACGTATTGATAAATAGTTAAAACGGATTAATACGTCGGTCGGAAAAATATCAGACGAGAATGATCAAGAGAGAATCTCGAAGATGAAAGTTCAAGCTTCAAAATCATCGCCGCAAAGAGAAAAAGAAAAAAAAAGTTTGAATAATTGTTTTCTCTGTATATTCAGAAACGAGTAAAAAACGTAATGAGCAGAAAGTAATCTTGAATTGCAAATTCCAAACTTTGAAACGCGGTTCTTAGTTCATTTCATATTGTTTCATCATTTTTTTACCGAGTTATTCAAACTTTTGAACAGAATTTCATCGGAGAGAATCACTCGGACCGATCTCATTGCTGAGTGGATGTGAGGAATTGAAAAGAAAATAAGCCAACTGATTTTGTGCATGAGAATGTATAGAGATATTTGATTATATATTTCATTTGTGCGTCACGGATTACATATGTTCATATATATACATATAATAAATTTTTTAAGAAATAATGATATTACTGTGCTTTCATATAGTACATCTTATTCCCTTTACGTATGCCATATATTGTTCACTTATTTCTGATTTCCATTATTCTACATAATTGTGGGCGAATTATAATATGGTGTAGTATACTACGACATCGGGCTTGATAATAAGGGCTATTGTCTGCATTTTGTTCCTGCGGCTGATGTTCGCCGTCGATTTCTGTAATCATGCGATGTTATACTCGTTAATCGAGTCTACAATTCATTATCTAAAGTCTGTATTAATTAAATTATAAAAAAACTGTTCATCTGATTAAATTCTTGCGAAATATCTATGCAAGGAAAAAAACTTTGAAGCTGAAATTTTCAATTTAACAAAATAAATACTGAACGAAATACAGGCGTTGAAATTAAGCGACTATTTTCACACCGTTTTAACGTCTATACAATACTATAATTCAGCAGCTCGTTCGTATACATTCTAAAAGTCAACACAATTGAGTTAATCTACCTGACTTGAGTATAACTAGAAATCCCTCGTCAGCTCTTTGATCAAATTTACATTCAATTCGTATGAGATATTGTCTCTTGCAAACTGCTTGAGGATCCGTTATACTAGGTTTGTATACACATTATATTTCACATAATGAAAATACCGACTTGGATAATAATTGTATTATCTATAATGAATTATACCTACCCATTAGAATTCTATAGATTTCTACGTCTTCTTCCTCCCGAAATTGTTTCACCAATCTTCGTAGCTATTTGTTGTCCCTTCTCTATCCATTTTCTTGGGTCTATAGCTTCAGGCAATTTATCAAGGCCAGAATTTCCTGAACCTTGACTATGCCCGTCACCTCCAGACATTGAAAAATCTGCAGCTTCACGAACCACCTTAAGGAAATGCAGGATTCATTTCTTCATATAAAAATCGTGTATGTAATTTTCTTTCAAATCTCTAAACCGAGGCTGTTACTCAAATGGAGGCATGAATTTCCACCTCCATATATGATATATATATGCTTGCTCGTAGACGGTTAATTTTAACATTACTGCATATTGAATACATGGGTTCATGGTATATTTAATTTGCTTACCCTGCCCGGTAGGGGAGGTAGTGGAACTGGCAATTTCGGCAATTCGGGAGGAGCTGGAAGTCCTTGGGTCATCTAAAACCAAGTATCAGTATATTTGATAGCTCCTGAATGTTCGATTGAACAAAAATATGAGTTCAGAGGAAATTGGAATTTGAAGCCAGAATTTAATTAGACATTATAACATGGGACTGCATTTCGAAAATCCAATTTGATAAACGAAGGAAAAAAGTCATTTCATTTTAAAAGCTAAAAATAGAAATTTAATTTTCTCTAATATCATATTCTCAACACGACGAAAGGAATATAACCGTGAGATAAAGGACACCGCCGTTTAATATTCACATGACACGTGCCAGCTGTGAGTAGCTGGAGAAAACTGTGGCAGAAATGAGATTTGGTAAAATTGGGATTGAGGATTTGAGGGTGACGTCAGATTATCTAAGAGATACTGGAATAAAAAGAATTTCCTTATTCTTACCACGACCGTGAAGAACGCGAGTAAAACTATAACGAGCTTGAACATATTGAATCCTTCGGAATGTTGTGCGGGTTGTTAGCAGACGCTGAACCTTTATATCCCGACTGTTATTATAGATATTTGAAAATCTATACATATAGTAAGCTTACTGTTCGCGTGTTTGCGATTAAATCATTGCAGCATGGTAAATTCCAATTATCGCCTTACATAATTAACATATACCGCATATAATCTTTTCACACGCATGACGAAGTTCAATTATTAACTATCGTATAGAATAATCTGAATCTGAACAATCATCCTCACTATCATCATCAGTAATTTATTTATTTAACGCTGTTACACCGATAACTATGATACGAGTATACGATATATTGTCTTCTTCTTCGTTCTGTCGCGTTACTTCCTGTTGCAGCAAAACTATCTGCTGTAATTGCAACGCAATTATGAAATACAAAAGGTCGAAGGCGAGCGCGTTGTTACATAATAAATTGATAAGAAAATAAGAAAAAAATAAGTCATCGTATTATAATTGTTGAACATCTAAAGATCTCTGTTGAAAGATATACATGCGATATGACTTTCAAGTTTTTTCTAAGAACGAAAATAACGAGAAGATAATAACGGTCATCAAACAAAAAAATTAAACAAGCCTTTTGATCTTATTTAATTTATATTTTCACGATTATTTTCCTTTTCGTATATAGTTTTTCAACGTTTTCTTAGTATTCTTTGATCATTTGTTTATTTTTTTATTTTTATTTTATAATAAATGATCACTGCGCATTACACTAAAATTACGTATGAAATAAAACATCTGTTTGAAACTAAAAGTAAATGCTTCTCTTGAAGCTCTGAAAAATTTAAGCCAAAGCCTATTCTCCCTATTTTCAAATACTTTTCTATGAATATGCATGCATTTATAATAGTAAACTAACATGATGGTAGCGATAATAATAAATAATTAATCAGCACGTATTTCAGGTCATCAAATTTCCTCTAAATGTATCATTTGTTGATTTAAAAAATGGTAGAACTACAAATACCGAGAGTGTCGGACATATTCGAAGATTCAAATCAAATAAGATCGATCGATTGCGATACTACACGCTCTCGAGTCTCACCTGACTTCAAACGTTATTTCGCATTTGATTAACTGTCATGGCGGCGGACCCATCGTGTAATAAATCGTGAATAAAAATACCCCCGAAATCTGTTAAACGATTCGTTTATTCTCTGTATAATAAACGGAATAAAATCCGCGATTAATATCCGCGCAGTGTGATGTAAGTTCGGTATTAAATCGAGGCGTAAAAAGTGCGAATACAAATCTCCAACCTAAAGCTAACCTCAGCTAACCTAACTTATTCGAGGTACTGTGTCAATAGCATATTTCCGATATATCTTACCGCGCAGTGATTCTAGAAGTTTGAATTTCGGCTTAGCAAAAAAAAAAAAAAACTAAAATAATTGCGGCCGTTTTTTCATATCGTATATTTTTCATCATTTCATTTTCTTTCTAGAAGAAGAAATGTGTTTGTCGCAACGAGACGTAACCCACGCCACGGCCGTTAGCGTAAGCGATTCTATTTATTTTCGTTATTCAACATCAGCTACGAATAACAACAGGAACTATACTCCGATATTTTGATCCAATTCATAGTTATCAAATTTATTTATACTCATATATACACGATCTCCCTTTTCTCCATCAACCTAACCTTTAAATTCGTCTAAACGGCCTAAGCTAACCTCAAAAATGCGACTTATAAGCTCGGAAAAGCTCCACGAGCTTCAATCAGTCCCCGATCATATTCGCAATATCTGTATCCTGGCTCATGTCGATCATGGTAAAACAACACTAGCCGATTCCCTCGTAGCAAGTAACGGAATAATATCTAGTAAGCTAGCGGGAAAGCTTAGATATCTGGATAGCCGTGTCGATGAACAGCAGCGTGGAATAACCATGAAGTCTAGTTCCATAGCTCTTTACCACATCGAAAATGGACAAGAATTTATTGTTAATTTAATAGATTCTCCTGGGCACGTAGATTTCGCTTCTGAAGTATCTACCGCAGTAAGATTATGCGACGGAGCCATAGTGGTGATCGATGTGATTGAGGGTGTTTGTCCTCAGACACGAAGCGCCCTCTCTATCGCTTACATCGAGGGGCTCAAGCCTGTATTAGTCTTCAATAAGATCGATAGACTCATTACAGAAGTAAAGCTTTCGCCGTTAGATGCTTACGTCCATTTAACGCAGGTTTTAGAACAAGTTAATGCCGTCATGGGGGAGCTCTTTGCTAGCGATGTAATGGAGCGAGAAGGTAAAGAGACCGAGGCAGTAGTCGAGGAGCGGAATAATGAGGAAGAGAGAAATTTCAACGAGAGAAATCTCGCCGACTGGCAATCTGCCTTGGAAGATGCTGACGATTCTAATATTTACTTTTCTCCCGAAAGAGGGAACGTCCTTTTTGGCAGCGCGGTAGACGGCTGGGGTTTCGGGGTAAAAGAATTCGCCAAAATATTTGCGGACAAGTTAGGATTCAGCGAAAAAGTACTGCTCAAAACTCTATGGGGTGATTTTTACCTCAATAATAAAACAAAGAAGATAATGAAGGGTGCACAAGAGAAGGCTAAGAAACCGTTGTTCGTTCAACTCATTCTTGACAATGTTTGGGCTCTGTACGATACTGTCGTCGTGAGAAAAGACAAGGAGAAAATGTCCTCGATTGTTGAAAAACTTCAGATTAAGCTGACCACCAGAGACCTTAGACACACCGATTCGAAAGCACAACTTCAGGCGATTTGCTCCCAGTGGCTTCCGCTTGCTAAAGCTTGCCTCGATATGACCTGCGCCAATGTACCTCCACCGAATAAATTAAGCGAAGCTAAAATCGAGAGATTGATGAGCGGGAATACAGACTTTTCCGCGCTACCGGAAGAGACTCAGTTACTTAAGGAGGCTTTCTTGGCTTGCGATAGCTCCCCAAATTCCCCTGTTATTGTTTTTATATCGAAGATGTTTCCTGTAGACAGAAAAATCCTGCCTGAAAATAAATCCAAGCCTTTAACCCAGGAGGAATTAACTCAGAGAAGGGAAATAGCCAGACAGAGACACGCCGCTATATTGGAAAGCCAAAAATCAGGGACCCCAGAACCAGCTGTTGAAAAAATTGTTCAGACTTTGAATAGCGACGAGGTGCCTAAACCGGCGGAAGAAATATCCGAGGATGCTCTAGTCGCTTTTGCCAGGGTCTATTCAGGCACTTTGAGAAAAGGCAGCAAGGTTTTTGTCTTGGGGCCTAAGCACAACCCGAGAAATGCCCTCGATCGTCAACAGAGCGGTGAAGAAGTAGATGAGAATATAGTCCTGAAGGATCTAAGGCCAGGGAGACATGCGACGAAGGCAGTCATCGACAAACTATATCTTATGATGGGAAGGGAGCTTGAGCCGCTGGACAGTATCACCGCGGGCAATGTCGTAGGCATTGGCAATCTAGAAGAACACGTCTTGAAGACTGCGACTCTCTCGTCTACAATAGCGTGTCCATCTTTTGCTGAACTTACTTCATTAACGGATCCAATTCTTCGGGTAGCATTGGAGCCCAAGCAGCCAAACGACTTACAAAAGCTCATAAAAGGGCTCAAGCTATTGAACCAAGCGGACGCCTGTGCAGTTGTTCATATACAGGAGACTGGGGAACTGGTTTTGAACACCGCGGGAGAAGTCCACCTGGAGAGATGCCTCGAGGACTTAAAACTGCGCTACGCCAAGGTTGAGATCAATGTTTCAGAGCCGATAGTACCGCTTAGAGAAACCGTTGTTCCTCCCCCAAAACTAGATATGGTTAATGAAGTTATAGAGAAAACGGAGCAGGAATCAAGCCTCGAATCTTGGACAGCTAACAGACAATGCAGCTTTGTAATCGACGCCAAACCACTTCCTGAAACTGTGACCAAGGTCTTAGAGAAACATGCGGATCTAATCAAAATCCTCGACAGGCACGTCGATAATCTCGGTAAAGACACTGAGGAGAGTCTGGCGACGGATATTGCCGGACTTTCTTTGGAATCCTCATCCATGCTGCCGGAAAGAACCCAGAAAGCAGTGGACACTTTCAGAGCGGAACTTAAACAGGCCTTTCAAGAAGATGGGGAGGACACGGATATCGATAAGATATGGTGCTTCGGCCCCAGGAAATGCGGGCCTAATATTCTACTCAATGAAACCAACTACCAGAGGCGACCCTTTTGGGAACGACAAATCAAATCGACTGATCCTAGAGCAACGTGAGTGTGGATTATTGATTTATTTGAATTAAACATCGAGGATAGAAGATTCTTTGATCAATTTTAGAGTTTTATCTTAGTCCCAGATTTCCTTGGAGTATTTAGTTTCACTCTTGGCCTTTTCAAAAGTTTTGCTCTATGAAAATTAAAACCTACAATTACATAGTTCGCTGATATTATTATTCGGAGCTTTTTATACCCTCAAAAATATCACCTCGAATTTTAAACAGTAATTTGAACTACCGACTGGGGACAGGTACGACAGCAGTCTAGTTACCGGCTTCCAAATTGCTACCCTGGCTGGACCTTTATGCGAAGAACCTATGATGGGTGTTTGTTTCGTCTTGAAAAAATGGGAAATACATGAGAATTGTTCTAGGTAAGTCTTGCTAAGGATTAAAGGGATTTGATTCCTTTCAAAAACTTCACTGGATTCAGAAGAAATTATTTATATTATTACGTTTCAAATGTTCCTTCGTGTTTCTTTTATCAATAAAATAGAATTTTCGTATTCAGGATTTATTTTTCCACTATTTTACTATGGAAAATTATTAGTCAGTAAATTGAGAAGATTTTCGGTTCTCCATTAGTTTATTTCATTAATTTTCAAGCCTCTCCATCGATTATCCAACAACAATTTTTTCTGGCTATTAAAAAAATCTTATTATCAAACTTTTAGTAACTTTTTTACTTTTGATGATACGTTTTTTTTTTTTCTTTTTTTCTTTTTTCTTTCTCTATTAGGCATACATTCTGCTATACTGATGAATTTTTGGCATATAGTTTTTCTTTATTTTTTATTTCGGTAGTCTCCTGAAAAATGAATAAAAAACTTTTTACATCATTTTCATACTAATTTTTTTCTTCAGCGACGGAGGAGGTCAAAGTCAAGGCCATTTAGGGGGTCAATTAATATCAGCATGCAAAGAAGCCTGTCGACGTGCTCTCAGCCTCCGAACACCGCGTCTCGTCGTGCCTATGTACTCATGCAGCGTTTTGGTCAACTCCGACGTTCTCGGTGAGTGAAAATGATAATAATAATAATAATAATAATAACAAATAAATTGATAAATAATGATGATTGTCTCTTGCATCGCATGCTGCATGGTTCTGCGAAATATATGCATGAAATTGCGCACGTAATTAAATTGCGATTTACGATTCGCGAAATGAAATTGATCTGCGGCTTACGAATAAAATGAAATCAACTCGTTCCTCTCATGCGATTGCCTTTTTATTTACACAGTTGACAATTTATAATTCTATATAGTATATAATTATCGTATTATTAAAATACGGTGATTGTTATAATATTATATGCGTTTATATATATCGGGTATATAATTTTATATATATATATATATATATGTATAAATTAAGATATTATTATTATTGATATTATAAAAACTATTATTCTGCGTATCTATCATCGCTGATTAAACGTTCAACTATAAACTTGAGATATTAGTCAAGTCGAGTTCAGAAAAAAAAATTCGCAAAAACACTGGACCATATTTCCGCGCGCAATCGTTAAAGTCGTACCAGCTCTACGTATAATCTAAAAACTTTTGATCCTCCAGTCAGTATCAGTGGATTTTGCTCATAAACTTGAGCTGCATGACCGAAGGGTATTCTATTCTTCTTAATATTCTTATTACTCACGAGTATATATCGTATACTATGAATTATCATAAAATAACGAAGTAATCGATTTCCTTCGTCGTCTATTCAGTCTCCCGTCACACTTTTCATTAATTTACCATCTCATGATATAGAATAAATATAAATAACATAAATATATAAGTAACTCGGTTTTCACTTTTTTTTTTTCTAAATAAATAATCCGCGGCCTTCTAATTTTTTTTTTTCTTCTTTTCTTCTTTTTTCTTTTCGGTCAGAATTAATGGCAGCTTTATTATAATAACGCACAATCGAAGATTATCAATTAATCCATCTACAGTGAAGCTAGTTTCATTAATTCTGGTACCTTGTGCCATGGGAATGATGGCTTTGAGTCTTCCTCCCTCTCTGCTAGGTCTGAAACGATGAAAAAAAAACAAAATAAAAGTATTAATAATGAGTAAAAAAAATAATTGAAAACAAAAAAAAAAAAGATGGTAGAAAATACGTATTCACCGAGAAGACTGCGAGTGTATCGCAGTGGACGACCTCGCCGATTTCCCTGCACGCACATCATACCGTATACTCGTATCCCAGGGACACTTGCGTACATTGGTTGATCGTGGCTCATTGGACCCTCTTGTCAAAGGAAAGTAGAAAAATATGGAAAAGACAAGGGGATTGAAAATATAGATGATTTTTTAAAGAACCATCAATGTCATTTGCATGGTTTTATATATACTCACCGAGGATATTGGTGTCAGGACAACGACAGATCACTAGATAATGGGATTTTCCTGTCCTTACATTTTGCAACGCTAGGAGCGACCAGTCCTTTGGTGCTCGGCATTCTCTCATATCCGCTACTGGCTCGCATGTCTTTACCAGAGTCAGAGCCTGAAATGAAAATTTTTAGATTCATTATCATAGACGAAGATAAAATTTTTCACTCGCGGTGACGATCCGTCGATATAATTATCACTCTTCTTGACATAACTTAATGATATTTGGAAAAAAAAACTATTCAACATCGCAACCCACGTACTCGGCAGAATTTTTTCACAATTTCATAATCTCGAAATACGATATGACAGCCGAAATTCCTCTGGCTCTAAAGAGCTGGACCTTTAAATAGTTGAAAAATTCACAACATTCGCGATTCTTGTGATAACTGAATGAACTTAGGAACCAAACTCCGTGACATCAAAACCCACTCTCAAAAATTTTCAAATGTCGAAATCTGAGACCGCGGCCGAAATTATTTTTCTTTATTTTTAGTTTCTACAATTTCCTATTTATAGTCTTCAGTGGCGATTGTCGGTGCTTTTAAGTACCAAGTTATGGTTTAATGAAAGGGTCTATCTTGTCTCACGATTTCCACAATGCTATCACGGCGATTAATTTCGAAACAATAATATCCCTCTAATGTACCGTTAACTTGACCGTAGACCTAAACTTTCCAAGTTTCTGGTTTTACTCGCTGTTTAACAATCGCACCGCGAATAGGATAGATGGATGGATGGATAGATAGCTCAGCCAGCTAGCTATTACTTAAATATATAATATGAAATCTCATATTTTCGACTAACCCAACGAAGTATATATCCATACACCTAATGAGGAATTAATCTGCCGGTAAACTGATTTTCGGTTTATTTGCAATCCGAATTATCTAAACCCATAAAAATATCTGGGTAGAAGAATTCCTAAGATTATATGCCACTACCTCGCCGTTACTTCTTACACTGGACGGTATATCAGATTTTTTCTTTTTTTTTTACACCGTAATACAATTTCATACCACGGCCAGGATCCTCCGTCTCTGTTACTCCTCAGCGCCGGTTTAGTTTCGCTTATTTCTCTCTAGCTGATTAGCTGTTCGATCAGTTCTTAGTCGCATTTTACCCGGCAAGAATAAGAGTTGAAAAAGAAAAAGGATAAAAAAAAAAAAAAAATTTGCTAAAAAAGGGAAAGAAGAGGAGAAAAACTCGCTCTCACAACATCGGGAAAAATCCATCCTGCTTGAGTACATGTATATACTGAAGAATAACTAACCTAACTACACATAGTAGTAGTACCTAGATAAGATAAATACCGCACTCGTCTTCAACACGGAGTTGTCACACCAGCTGAAAGTGAATGGTGTATATATGTATATATTCAGTTTCTTCTTTTTCTAATGATCTATTCGGTCGGTCGATTGATTGATGTCGTTATATATTATCGGGTGTTCTTTTTTTTTTTTTTTTTTTTTTTTTTGTGAATATAGGAATTCGAAATTTAACTCTCCCTCGTTTATTAAATTTTTTTTTTTTCATTTTTTTTCTAATCGAGGATCGTCCAGTCTTTATTTTCATACTTCTGACCAACCGGTTACTATATAGGATGCTGAAGATATATGCAATTCATCTAGCCTCTAGTAGTAGTAGTTTACCTCGCAAATCACTGCTGCAACAGCTAGGCCCCGGTTATGGTAGTTAGTCGAGATCATCGCACGAGGCGGAGGTAATTGCAGATGAAACTTAGGTACCGAGGTAGAGGATGGTAGGTGGGTATAATACATGGTTAAAAATCGGTATATATATATGGATAGACGTGTATGTATGCTATGTACATAAATATACCGTATATGTACGATGAAAAACGATAGAATAAATATAAACGAACTTGAGTGCAGTTCAATCTGCATATAGGTATATCGTGTATAGAGGAATATCGATGTGGCGATGATATGCACTAGATATCGATTTAATGCTCAACCGTGACCGGGAAAGTTGACGAAAAAATAAAACTACCTACACACCGTTCTATATTTTAAATATAGGTACTATATAAACTACACGTCGTCATAGGGGAACTAAAAATTCACATCCGTTTGCTCCAGATCCCTACATATGTATCTATATGCATATACGTATAATATATGGGCGTCCTGTAGAACCTCAATTTCCATTTTACTAATCGAGGAGAGATCCGGGATTATTTATTTACTCATTTTGCACAATTCTGTTCCATTACGTCTCAGAGACTATACGATGGGAATAAAATATCGTCGTGTCTTGTTTCATTCGAAGATTCGCTTCTATCGTAAATAGAAAAAATAAATAAAAAATAAACATTCAAATTTCAGATTTTCATGCTTTCACCCGAAAAAAAAAAAAACCTTTTTTGGGGGTATGTGTAAAAATGTAATTTTCAACGAACACCCTAATATATGTATATATATATGGATACATTTTTTTAACTGACCTTGGTACGGGGGTCGGTGACCAGTTCTGTAGTATGGTGGTCATCGCTATCCAGAGAAGCGCTGCACGGGTCTCTGTACCGTCCAGGACAGGCGCATAGAGGCTGGGTGAAGTTAAGACGAACGTATACGGCGTTGCAAACTTGCTGTACCGCGCACTCCGGCAAAAGATATATGTGTTGATTGTGTGGATAGTAGTGATACTTCGTTGGTTTAGCCAGGGCAGCGCTAGCACCTTCCGGAAGTTTCACACCGGTCTGATGAAGAACAATGAGAGAAAAAATAAAGTAAAATCAAAGTTGAAATAATTTTTCAATAAAAAAAGAAAAAATAACAAGCCAATAATTTTCACCAATTAAAATCAAGTTTCTAATCCGCCTAGAATATCCGGAGAGCTATACTTATGTCTGTCGCGGAGAATTGCGTGGGAGTACCGGGCAGTTCATGGAATATCTGTGTCAAACGAGGCGAAACCTCGCCGCGACGCGTGTCGTCGCCTGGATTTTCCATCGGGGGAATTGAAATAGAGTCATCGGCTCCTTGGTCTTTTTACTTTTATTTTAGGTTTTTATTTATTTATTTTTTCCATTTCCATTATCTTTTACTCCTTTTTGATCGGCTTTTTTTTTCATTTTGCACGAGCTACGTCGTTCGCTATGGACTGTTGGGGCTGTGTTTTTTCCGACTTTTACGCCCTTTTTGCACTTCTCTTCTTGCCACTGGTCAAGCCGAGTAAGTGGAGCGTGTCCAAAGTCACAAACACACATACCTTACATTAACCAGTTTCAAATCTATTAACCGACTATTTCGTTCCTTTCATCTAATGACCTGCAAGTAGGTATCGAAAAAAGTACTTCTCTGTTTTTAAGACCCATTTCGTTTCTCTCCCAAGCATTTTATCGGTATTAAATTTTCGATCGAAAAAATTGGGGAAACATTTTTAGAAAACGAATATTTTCACGTATTTTCTTATTCAGAAAAAAAAGAGAGAGAGAAAAAAAAAAAACAAATTCACTCGTTTACGTATATCCTACTTTCTATATAATAAATAAATGAATAATTAAATAGTCGAAGACCAGTTCATGCATCGCGTTGTAAACTCTGTCTCCGATCAGTGGGCAGTGGACAGTGGGTCAAAAACCTCTCTCCTACTCTCATGCATATATGTAGGATAGTTTGCAGGATGCAATGCATTTATCGGATGCATTGATTTATCTGTATAATATGGATGTAGGATAATCTGCATGTGTATATATACCTAGCTACTGTTACGTTATATATTATATATTATATATGTACATAGAGGTGTAGATGAATATTCTAAATCTCATTCCTGCACTCGCTACGGTTGTGCAGATGAACTATAACGTTCATTTTTTAATCCGATAGAAATATTTAACACGGGTGCATAAATCGTTATACCTACGTTTGACCTAAGCATGAATCGGCCTAGATAGGTGTAGGCACTTACCTACATCGAGCCAGACCACCTTTTACCTATATCTGTATCAAATATGCTCTATAATGATGCTGAGAGAAGAAGATAATTATATAAGATATACCAGCTGCTGCTTCCGCGAATTAAAAGAGCTGGGTAAGGAAATAGGGAGAGAGAAAAAAAGGGGTGGGGGAGATTGTGAGAAGGAAAGAAAAACGCGGTGCACTGTATAATTTTCAAAAAAAAAAAAAAAATCCCCTACGAATGAATAAATGAGGAGGATTGGAAGAAGCGGAAATATCGGATTGAATTTTTATCATAAATGAGATAAATGAACCGTGACTTGGTAACTTAGGTCATTCCCTTCTCACTCGCGCCATTGTGTGGGGATGCTGCAGGATAGCTTAGGTGTTTACTATTTGCGCGGAAATATATATCGCGAGGTTTGATATAACAAACGGAACCATGCGGTACAGATATAGAGATTTGGGTTAAGCTGTGATGGAATTTAAAATTTAATATCGTTTTTAGTACTAAAAGAAATTTATGAGAACTGAATTTTGTATTTAATTTAAATAAATTTGCGGTGGATGGGTGTGATCTGTAAATGGTATATCGCGGATTAAACGTGACACAGATATTTGTGAAAGATTTTCTCAAATCTATCTGTGGTCACCCAAAATATTGGGGGACAGTAAATCTCGCAAAAACCTTGACTGTGCAGACCACGAGACTTCTTCTTATTCTTATTCGCTTAGTTTGGTCTAAATTCTTTCGCAGGTATATACCATAAATATGTATGGAATCGATTCACGTACGAGATTGTTGCATCAATTTATTCTTATTCTTATTCTTATTTTTTTTTTTCTTGCTTTTTTAATGCAGAAATACATCGATAAAATATAGATTCGCATTCCTGCCAAACAAGTTGGTTATAAGATTGACGACGAATTTTGAGGTCGTTCTAGATTCAGTAGAACGAGACGGTGCAGGACCGATGTTCAACCAGCGTAGCAGTATCGTCGCGACTATATACCTTGTTGAATTAGTTTTAGTTTTTATTTTTATTTTTATTTTTATTTTTATTTATTTTTTCTCTTGTAAGTTTATAATAACTATTAAGTTCACAAATACACTTCGCTTACTCGCTGCTGATTTAAGTAAACCCCATTATAGTCATCTCTTTCTTTCTTTATTTAGTCGTCGACGGTATATATATATATATATATAAAGAGATTGAAAATTACTCTCGTATTTTAGATCGAGCTTTTTTGTCTTTTTTTTTTTTTTTATAATTAAAATCCATCGAGACACTTTCATTCTTTTAGCTGATAATCGCTACCGATCGATATCCCCCCCCCGATCTTTGTTTCTCTTGATTTTTAACTCGGATTTAAACCGCGCACTCATTTCTCGATTTCTCGATTCCTCTTGTAACTACATCAGGGATATATACCTGTATGCAAAACCAGTGAAAATCCGTTATTTCTCTTCTCTTCTCTTCTCTTCTCTTCTTGACTCGACTTGACTCGTCTCGAGCTCTATCTTCATCGGTAAGACGATTTACCGCTAACAAACACAGATGTTTCTTGAACTGGGCTTGTCGTTACATCCCTGAATTATTATACAACCAACGTTCATTAAAATACACTAAATTATATATAAAAAAAAAAAAAAAAAAAATTCATTCATTATTCTTCACGATCATATAGGAAATAATTAATATAAACGCGTCACACGTATTTCTTATAAATTCTTTGTCCATTTCGCGATGTATAAGCAACGTAGTTTATTCTCAAACCCCCTAATTGTTTGTTTAATTATTTTCTACCTTTACCCCATCATCCCTTTAACCCAAAGATCTAAAACACCATTGATATATCGACACGCGATCTGACACGGGTAATGGATAACCCCACGATGCATACGTTCTGTTACCTCGATAACTCGGCTTATATATCCTCATCATTGACCGCTACTACATATCCTATCGGGTTTTATGCCTTTACCCGTATTCTGTAGACCATGGATATACGATCTATTCTTATTCTCATGATATTTCGTACCACTTTGATTATATCAGGAAATAAAGAATGGATTAAAAAAAAATTGATTCCAAAATTGGGTAGCCCGGTTCTTTTCTTTTCTATACTTTTATCGGGTTTTTTTTTGTTTTGTTTTTTTTTTTCAATAATTTTAAATCACGTCAACTCGTTGTATGCGATGGATATTGTTTAATTTAATGAAATGGATGGATGGGATGGACAGGGGAATAAATTGTGGTGATATATCAAAGACTGGTTGTGCCTGTATTTCATTACTTTCTCTTTAAAGATGCCTCGTGGCCTCCTATAAGATGACTAATGCAAGCTTGCAATTTCAAATGACCTTTAATAATAATTTTAATGCGCCGATGCACCGGTAAATTTAGGTGAAATAAAAATGGATAGAATTAAACGAGAAGGGAAAAGAATTTGAAAAGAAAATAATGAAATGTCTAAAATTGAAATTCGTCATCACTCTCAGGCCTTGAGTCTTGAGTCTTTTGAGGTAAGTGAATAGGCATACACCTATACGTACTATATACGAAGAGAACGACACGAGCTTCTACTCTAAAAGACACACGAGTAAAAAAATAAAAAAAATTCAAATAAAATGAAACTTTTTATTTCCCACCGTTTCGGAACTGGAAATAATGCCAACTCGACTTTAAAACCTAACGTAGTACATATACTCATTATGTAGGTAACCCAGGTCTATGCTCGACATTTAACCTCGCTCCCATTGTAATATAACTATATACATATATTTATACACGGTATATAAGAAATTTATCATTTTTATACATCAGATTAAAAATAATTTAACCCCGATTATCTGACTCAATAGCTATATAATTTCTTGTATATATATATATATATATATATATAAAATTATCGGTAATTACTTTTGAAAATAGGATTAATCCACGCCTTCGATTCACCAGTCATTTATAATTTAGTGTCAAACAAAAATTCGAATCACCAAATAAATGAGAATATACGGATTGTAACGGTGATATATTTCGCTCTATATTTTTGGTAACAGTATTTCCTAATTTGTTTATTTTTATTTTATTTTATTTTATTTATTTTTTTTTTCTTAAATACATTTTTTTGAGAGTTTTATGTATGTATGTATGTATATAAATCATTTTTTTTCTCGATTTCTTTCTTTCCTTTTTTTTTTTTTTTTTTGGAACTTGAAACCTGAAGACTAGCGTAGGCCATGGTCGTTGTACCTTGACGACGACGACGACGGTCTACTACCTACTACCATATCATTGCGAGCAACTGTACCCTGTGACGTCACTTGCAACAGATTCTCATACTCTCTCTCTCTCTCTCTCTTTTTTTTTTTTTTTTTATTCTTTTTTTGTTATTCCAAAGTGGTAGTATATAAATGTATATAAATGTATATAGTATATATATATATATATATATACGTTATACATGCACACAGATACACAGATATACGTATACATACATGCATACATACAAGTAAAGAATAACGAACGGCCTTTGTTAAAGGTGGGCGAGTTTTCACGGTGTACTTTAATGTCGTTGTAAGTAACTACCGTTTCGCGGTCGTTTCTTCGTTTTTTTTTTTCTTCGGTTTTTTTTTTTTTTTTTTTTTTTTCATTGCTTTTACCTTGTTTCTTTTCTATCTTAAATTTTCACAAATTTCGTCGCGTAGGCCGTAGGTACTCCGGTATGCCGACATGCGTGTAGAGAATAAATAGCACAACGATTCCTTATTTCTTTTTACGTATACGTACGGATATTTCTCTTTGCTTTTATTATCCAGTTTTTTTTTTTTTTTTCTTATTTTCTTATTATTCATTTTTTTTTTCATATCTATTTCGTATCATTTTTTGTTTCTTTGTTATTTCTTTATCTATATTCTATATATACTTTACACAGAATTTCATATCACGTATCGTATGAGTTCTACCTACGCTTTTTTTTTTTCTTTTGTACTCACGAAATTTATTATTATTATTATTATTATTATTATTTCTCTCTCTCTCTCTCTCTCTCTTTTTTCTTTTCTTTCTTTCTTTCTTTCCTTTTTCCCTTCTTTTAACTTAAATTTAATTAAAAAATTTTTTTTTTTTTTTTTCTCTATTTTTCGTGATAATTTTCTAGAAAGTGATTGTTTCAAAACAAAATAACCTTCTAACTATTTATACATTTATTTATTTATGTATTTATAATAATACTATTATACCTATGTGAATATTTTTTAAGCGGGAATTTTTACTGTTTCATTATTCATTTCGTATACGTTCACACGCAATAATTTCGTGTAGAACATAAATTTTTATCATCATCATTTTATCGCACTGGCTCATCTATACTAATTACTATAGCGCACTATAGTAATAATGAAAATGACGCGAAACGTCACTTACTTAAACGATTGTTAAAATGAAATTATAATAACGGTTCAAGTAATCTTTGTAGATCTATTTTCTTTTTTTCTTCTCTTTTTTTTTTTTTATTTTCATCACGAATTTTGTAACGAATTTGATAACTTTTTATATTTGTAGATATTTCGAAGAAATATAGGTGAAATTGAATGTCGAATATTCGTAACTCACATAGCAAATAATGACGAGAAGAGGAGAAGATTTAATATTGTCGAAATTTCTACATGTCTCGGTTCCTTCTTCATTTTCTTTTTCTTTTTCTTTATTTTCTCTTCTTTTCTCACGAACAAGAACTTCTGCACACTTCTCTCGCTCCACTTTGCTCTACGTATTGTTAAGAGCTATGATCGCTATCTCTGCGTACGCAAGTATATACATATTGTTAATATTATAGTTTCGAACCGCGCGCGCCGTATGCATTGTTATATCTTTATATTATTCTTCATCGCTTAACTTCCCGCACATTTTAAGAGGCTACTATTAACCTTGATTAGCTACCGCATAATATACATGGATTCACAAGAGTAGTCTATCTACCTTTTCGCATCTTGGAAGATTCAAAAGAAATTAAAGTCACAACGAAGACAATTGTTTTACGTATTTTCTCATTTCTCTTTTAAATTTAGTTTACTCCATTTTGATTAATTTCATTTCATTTTATTTCATTTCATTTCGTTTCATTTCATTTCATTTCATTTTATTTCATTTCATTGGCTGCTCGTATCTTCTGTTTCAACAGATCATCCTCCTCCTCTTTCACACACATCTCACATAACTTACTGTTCGATCCGTGCTCCGGGTTTTTATACAGATAAGAAAAATTCATTTGACATGTGAACCTGTTTGTCATTCGATCCAACGTACGTTGAATGACAAAACGTATTTTTAATAAATTTAAATAACTAACTCTGCGAATTCATTAATTGAGAAATAATATCAATTGAATTATTGAAAATCGATACATTTTAGTCTCTCATTAATTATTCTAATCACCTTTTAATTACGAGCACTCACAGTCGTTTCCCTGTTACTCCACCCATCCCTAATGTTAAATATAAAAATTTATCTAAATAAATTCGTTCAACATTTATTCCACTCTACTTATCAATCTGATTCGGTGATCTGGGTGACGTTTGTGATCTCTTTAATTGATAGACGGATGATTGTTTTAGGTATTTGTCAAGATGAGGTAAAAATGTTAAAATGAAAATAAACATTTTTAAATTGTAAAGACGAAATCTTGCTATCCGATAAACCCGTCTATTTCAGATTTTTGTTAAAATCAAATATCGAGGTAAATGAGAAGAAAATTTTCGGGTGATAACTATATTTTGCGATAAACCCAGTCTCTGCTGAACACCAGACAGATAATTTATTCGAACTACAACTTTGAGGCTTTTAATTAATGGAATGAACTTTTGTCTCGCTTAAATAAAAGAAAGAATAAGGTATATATAATTCAACAAACTCACCTCACTTGCGCTCGTATAATTAGTTGTTATTTTAAGTTGCGGTCTTATTTTTCCCAAAGATTCGCGTGTCTCTTTAATTCCGTTAGGATCCTCCGGGTTCTTGGAGTTTGTGACTTTCTTGCTTTCCGTTAATGCGGTAAATGTTGTCGTCGGAGTTGTAGTCGGTTTTATCTTCACCGGTGTTGGAATATTTTTGTATTTTATCGTTTCATCAGAATTTATATTACCCCTCAGTAAATTTTCCGCTCCTTTTTCTTCTACTCTTCCCCCTCCTCCTCCTCCTCCTCCTCCTCCTGTTTCTTCTTTTTCATCTGTTTCCTTTTCACTCAATGACACTGATATTGCAGACTGCTTAGATCTCATCGATGACAACAACGATGACGGTGGTAATACTCGAGTTTCCCTATAATTCGGTAATCCCATAACTCCGTAAATTACGACGAGGAAGAACAAAAAAAATGACTTCATCGTAACGAAAATATTTTGTATTTTTTCTTTTTTTTTTTTTCTCTCTCTACTCGTTCTTCGTTTTACTTCCCAATACGATTTTTCTTTATAACAAATCTGAAAAGAGAAGTACGAAATAAATGTGTAGGTATGTGTAGGTATATAATAAAAAAAAAAAAAAAAAAAAGTAAAACAAAATAAATTTTTTTTTCTATACAATTTTTCAAACATATTTTTCAAAAAAATAAATAATAATAATCAAATATCTGGATACAAGTTTAGTATATGCCTCTGAAATATGCAGTTAACAATGCGTTGCATAGGTATATATATTACGGTTATCTCCGCCCCACCTAACTCTAGGAATCGGGCTTTGAAACGGTTATAAATATCTCGGATGCTGAGCGTGCTGAAGAAGATGCGAGACATCGCGAGAACCGAATTTCTGATTGAAAGTAAAGATGAAAAGAAAAATAAGAAAATTAAAAAAAGGAACGAAAAAATTTATCGACGAAATTGACCTCGTCGATTATTCGACACTTTATAATATACTAAATCCAATTTCTAGGTGTAAATAACACGATTAGCGCACGAGCAAAGCGAGTAACCGCATCGCCAAGTGGATGCTAAACGTTATACATACCATATATAAGTAAATGTATCTCTACGTCGGATTTCTATTTTTTTTATTTTATTTTTTATGTATATATTTGGGTACATACTACATACCTCCATAGGGATACTGTATATATATAACATTACATTTAATATAGCAAAGATATACCGTTCGAAGTTTAGAACTCCGTTCTGTAGATTTAAGCGATCAAAAAATTTCGAGAAAAACTGGGAACAAAAAAAAAAAGAAAAAATTACTCGTCGAAAATCGGAAATCAAACTCTGCCGAGAATTCGGGTTTTCGAAGAAGAAACATTCATATACCGACCACGATCCTTCGCAGGATATCGGAAGGAAATGAGAGAAACGAAAAAAAAAAAAACAAAGGGGCAAACGGAATGTAATTGAAGTAAAAAATTCTAGCCGAAAATAGCGATTTATATAAAAATTTTCAAAATTTTGTCCTCGGTTTTTTTTTTTTTTTTTTTTTTTCTTTCATTCAAAAATTCACCTCTTTCTTTGTTATACTATATAGTTTGTACAGAAATGGTCGAAACTTATATGGTGAACTTTAAAACGTGACTGAAAGTTCGATAAAGGGTAGAGCTGACTGTGAGCGAGGCATGAGATAGAATTTATATCTCTGTACCTCTATAAGAGAAAATAGAAGTACAAGGTATAGGTCGTTCGGTGTAATAATAATCCTACAAACGTGAGCCGTTATCCAGCTCGGTCGATTTGCAAGGCCGCGTTTTAGCACTTTGTGCAGGATCCTATACCCTAACCGTATCTAGGAAATGTTGAACGATACATCTCGATTTGAAATTCGTTTTTCATTCGAATCAACATATTTTACCAATTGAAAAAAAGAAAAGAAAAAAAAAACGAAAAATTTCATTCTTTTACGTTATTAAATTCCTCAATTCCTTGATATCAATTCTTCGACCCCAATGACGCGGGCTATAACCAACACCTTAACGCATGTGTGCGCGTAGACGCTACCGCATCGACGAGGCGATCGATACCTGTACCTACTTCAACCGTTATACATTATTACATATATTTCGTATGTTAGAGAAGAAAGAGGCGGAGAAAATAGGCCGTATTGGAAAAACGTAGAAATTGAGGGAAATTGGATATACGAACGTCAGGTAAAATAAAGAATGAGAAAAAACCACCCAGACTTGTAAATAGACGAAGAATCAGAAAAAGTTTATTCAAATGTTTGGAATTATCAGTTTTCAAAGAAAGTCTTTACGCCGAATTTCATCAACACATCGACGAGTAATTTATTCAATCGTAAAGTTCGATCGAGATTTAGCGAACTATCGGCTAATCAATATAACCGCGTTAGAAAAATAAAAGCGAAAAAAAAAAAAAGAAGAAATATGAATGAATATAATGTCTGGGAATTAATTTACCTGATAGACAAAATTATTGGCGAAGCGAATAATTGGGGGGGTGGGGGGGGGGTCTCCGCAGCAAACTCAGACCACTGATTAGTTCACTTCTAAAATGACATCGCGTCGATTTTTCTTCTTGATTTTTTACCCCGTGATATACACTTCGTTTTTTCTTTCTTTTTTTTTTTCTTTCGGTTTTTGATCGATTTATCAATCGGGTAAACTAGATACTCGGAGTTATGATTATAGCAGATGGATTAATCTCGAGAGAATACGCGAGATGATGGGGTTCGGGTTTCGACTCCGACTGCGGACTCTCGTAGGAGGTATACTGCCTATGAGTCCCCGTTGGGCCCACTTACTAACCAACCAGAATGATCTACCTCCACTTTACTACCGTCAGCTAGGTACTATAACTATACCTAGGAGATAGGAAACTAAGCCTGGTTATTTCCGTCGACGAAGTAATTCGCGTTTCTAATGCCAAAAAGGCATAGAGATAAAAAAAAAGAAAGAAAAAGAAATAATTTTTTTCACCCCCAATCGCATTAGAATAACTTGAAATAGATATTTTGATGAGAAAATAAAAATGAAAAAATTAATCAAGACCAAAAAGGCCTATAACTATGCACACGCCTTTTTGGTTTTTATAAAAATGTTTTTTTTTTTTTCTTTCTTTTTGTGCTCTTCTTTACTTTTTATGCTATTTTCATGTTTTCAAAATAATAGACAAACTTTGCGAAAATTATACGCCTTTTTGGTTTTAGTATAGCATAAAGTCATACACATGGTTATATACTCAGAGACGCGGTACATATTATTCCGCAAACGTAAGAAATTTTCACGTATTTTTACCATTCGCTTATATTCCGGGGATTCGGAATCATTAGATAGGAAAAATTGGCATAGTTTACGTCGGTCTAATGGTCAATGCGCTTCTATCTTGCTTCAATGATCGCGAGATCAAACCGGACTAGATAAAATCAGCTGAATAATTAACGATCGTTAGTATTTCGCGAATTTCTTTTTTCTTTTAATTTTTTTCTTATCCTACACGCGATAATCTCTAGGGAAAAAATCAAACGAGAGGAGCATAAGCATAATATATAGATCATAGGTATATATGCGCGAAATGAGTTTGATGTAGACTAACTGGACACTCCCATATATATGACGGTGGTTAAAAATCTTTTAAACTGCGTGAAAACGACGCGATTTAATCCGCGCGGAAATCAGGCTGTTCACTCGACCAGGATTAAAGTGTATTGAGCATGAAATTGCTCCAGTTCTCAGGGCCCATCTCGCTTGATCAGATTATGTCGATTATTTTATATCTGGGTTAAATCTGCGTTTACCTAGACCAGACGTCCGGAGGGAGTGACGAAGGAGACAATATCGATGGTGGAATAATATCGCGGAATTTTTTGCCCCACGGATTTTGCCGAAATTTAAAATTTTCTAATTTTTTTTTTTTTTCTTTCACCCTATTTTCACAGTTTGATTGATTAATACAAGTCGAACCCCTTTTTTTCCGTGGACTTTATTAACTCGGGTAGTCAGCAAAGGATATTAAAAATAAAAGAAAATGAAAAAAAATGAAAAAAAAAAGGATCCATACATTCCGAACCGCTAATTAGTGGTCAATTAATGATAAAGAAAAATTCAAAGTTTCGTAAAATGAGTTCGGTAATGAAGAAAAAAAAAAAAAATTCTGATTTTTAGAATCAAGTACGCGGATTTGAATATCCAATACGTAATTCTTTCGTTGACGTTCGTTAATCGGGTGAAAACAATTAGTTTTACCCACCTCGATACACTGACCCATTTTACTCGGATACGAAAGCGTAATTAGTTGCTGGTTGAACAGCATCGAATAGCTGCTGGGTACTCCTCTAACTTCATGGATTATTTCTAGGTGGAGGGTATCCGTAATTATAATTTATATTCACATTTATATTTATATTTATTATTATAATAATTTATGGTATTATAGAGATTGAGATTGATCTCCGTGTATCAGATGCTATTCTATTTTTATTATTTATTTTTTTTTTTAAATTTATTTATTTATTTATTTTAAACAAGGTATAAAAATAAAATTATTTTATCACCAAGTCATGGAAAAAGTTTCTTCATACGGTTACGGATTAGATTTAAACGTGAAACGTTAAGAGAAGAGAAGAGTGTTTCTTTCTATCTTTAGTTGGAAATAAATTACTCACTCTCGTTCATCACTTTACATTACCGTAAACTTTCTGTAACGACGTGTGATTTTTTATTTTTTTTTATTATTATATACAGTATAGTTACAGATCTTCCATAATAATCATTTGTTTTATCTCTAAATCGAGTTGCGGTCGATCAGGGGTTACTGAATGAATAATAATCAGAATCGCCACAAAGTGTTTTGCAATGAGTTTTTTTTTTTTTTTTTTTTTTTTTTTGTGATAAGAGATATTTCGTCGATACGTAAGAAAAAAAATAAAAATAAAAAAAAAAAAGACTTTATCTTTCTGTTCTGTGAATTATATAGAAAAATCAAGATTTTTTTTTTTTTTTATTTCGCCAAGATGTATTTATAGGGTTTTAAAATTTACTCTTTGAATATCTCTCTCTATATTTTTGTTCTTTCTCTTATATTTTTACGATATATTTTTTAGTATATCGCCGTGAATTATTCAATCTTCAGTAAAGTCACTCTTTTATATATGAAAGGCAAAATGCCGTGGGAGAGTGTGAATCTTATTGGCACGTGTACCTACTATATGTAGATACGAGTGACGTTACTCAAGATTGAATAACTCGGTGAAAAATACGGTCGTATAGTAGGATTTTAAAAAAAGGGAATTTTAAAGGGGAAATTTAAAGCCCGGAAATAATTGGTGGTAAAAATTTTGAGCGATTTTTTTTTTCTTTCTTTCTTTCTTTTTTTTTTTCTACAGTACAACGATGTCAACATTTTTTTTTCAGTATGCCTATATTTGAAATTTTAGTATCTGAAATTATGTGTTTCTTTGAATTATTATTATCCACGTTGAGATCCCCCACTTTCGTTAATTTTATTTACTATATACGAGGTTCTAGCTTTCTACGAATGACTTGCTAACGTAGTTTGCCAAAAAATAAATAAATGAACGAACACAAACTATCTAGTGAAATTGCACTTTGTGAAACTTAGGCTGCAAGTAGAATGTCGGACGAATCATGACCATGGGGCACGGCACGTATTCACTTGCAGGCCGTCTACTATATACCTATCTGCCTATTCTAACTTTGTTTTCTCATCTTTGACGTGGATTTATTATACGCGATATACAGGCAGAAATGAACAGCGAAAGCTTCATGCACATATATACGAAACTGCTGCATCATACGGACACACACACACATTATATCCGTATATTTTATTATACTATGAATTAGAATTTTTCTTATATAGCCCCCTTAACCCCCTTATTTTCTATATTGGCAACGATATTATCACGTACCTGCGCATAAATTTTTCACCGCAATTTCATTCGCAATTACTCCAATACTCAAATATATCACGTATTATACATAACTGCAGCGTGTCATATAATTTCCCTAGAGAAATGCACAGATATATTATATAGAAATCGCAAAGAATAAGAAGAAGAAGAAGAAGAAGAAGAAGAGGAAGAAGAAATGCGCTCGAATCTAGGAGCTGTTTCTTCGATTTGTACGGAATCTGCATTCAATTTCGACAATTTTTTTTTTTTTTTTTTTTTCACGCGAATTCATAATCACGTTATCTTCTTCCTTTTATCTTTGTCCATTTATTATATCATTTCGCCCTTCTTGTATACTTCTCGTATTATTCTTCTCGCAATTTACGATATCACACATCGCCGATATACACTAACCTGTCTTAAAACCACAATATACGAGGCTCATCTCGGCGATGGTACATCGGAGATACGTGATAGACCGCGACGTTCCCATACGGAATAGATGATCGCAGAAAACTCTATATCTTTCTCGATTCAATCGCTGAACCCGTCTTTGAGAGCTGTCTATCAGTCACCGATCCACGACTACGCGATCTGCGGATATCTTGCTTCCACATATTCATACCGATATCCTTTTTTCTTTTTTTTTTTTCTTTTGTTATTTCAATTTTTTTTTTTCTCATTTTTCTCATTTTTTCTTTCCACAACGACTAGCAGGTCATTAAAATTAATTATACTTTGGGTCGTAATTGAAACACATTTTTTTTTTAATTAGAGAAATTTCTTTGCTACATTATATTCTCATATCTCTCATCGCGTGATGAAATTCCCTTTTTTTTTTTAATCATTTTTCGGAAAACTCATTGATTCGAAAAAGTGAATTGGACTTTAATGAATTTTTTTTTTTTTTTTTTCTTTCTTTTTTATTTATCCGTTTGGTTTGAGTCAGTCAGTCAGTCAGTATTCACGGTTGAACAAAGTGTCGATATTAGATTTGATTCGGGGCTTATTACGTTTCCCGGGTATATGAATAACCAAATACGCGAATTAATCATTCGTGGAATTAAAAATTCGAACAATCTTCGTTTAGACAAATAATCTTTCAATATATATATATGAAAAAAAAAAATATATATATCGATATGAATCGAGAGGTATTTCATCTCCTTTTATACACGAGTGTTATAACTTTGATGAAAAATGACTAAAATTTGTTGATAGATATTTTCAATGATCATTTTCTCAATAAAGTAACAAATTTTTATTTCATTCGGTTGAAATAATAATTTTTTTTTTTTTTTTTTCTTTATAGACAAATGGATGAATAATGATAAATTATGTATGTGTGTATGTATATACCAATCATTTCGAACAAAGTTTTGCCATTAACCGTAATATATGATCTATATACCTAAATTATATCCACGTAAACCTATATCTCATTCCATCAGCTCGAGTCTTGATTAGATAGATTTTTTTTTTTTTTTTTTCTTATTGCTAGTTACGTATGTATGCATTTACCTACGTTATTCCCACTAATCTTAATTATGGAGTAGTTACTCGTATGGAAGATTTTCAAATCTATGTACATACTTATATATACATACACGTAGGTGTATATATGATTTTAATGAAATTTTATATACCATATTCATATACAGCATCAAGGAGAGCTGCAGCTGTCCAGGTAAACTTTCCACTGTTTTATGTATTGCTTTTTATCCACATAGTGGAATTGCAATTAACGCGTTTTAATATAGTTTCTCGAATGCTGACAGTTTCGCACTCTGTATAATTGCGATCATACTTCCACGATGCTGATACAAAGTTTCTCGATTTGAATTTACACTTTTTTACTTTCATCTAATCATCGTCGCAAAATTAACTTTTAAGTTTATATCAAGTTTTAAAACATAATATATACAAGCATCGATATTATATGTAATTCAAATTACATAGCTATACAATAGGAATAAATTAAAAAAAAAAAAAAATTCATTTTCATTAAATTATTCATCAATTATTAATCTTTTATCTAAATATCTTTTCTTTCTTTTATCATTCTTTTCTTTTTTTTCTTCAATTTATTGTTTTCAATATCAATATAATTTTTGTTAATATTATTGCTTCGAATCGTTTTTTTTTTTTTTTTTTCTTCTTCTTCTATATTCCGTAATATTATTATTTCCACGCTACATGGGGCCCCGTGTATCATTGACATTATTAGTAAAAAAAAAGAAACCATTGATATATACCCCAGTGTGTATGGCAACTCGACACACAGGCGAGTGCTGCGTTTTGCCCGGGGCTTATTTTTCAACAATATAATGCTTACGTAAATGGTACGCGAATGAAAAACATAATTTTTTATTTAAACTTTCATCAAGCCTTTATTGTTATTTTCATTCATTTTTATCATTCATTTTTTAAGTTATTATTATTTTCTCATATGCCAGCGAAGAGTGAATGAATCTTTACGTTCTATTCGCTTTTTATACCTCTGTAACCTTTTTCCACGCATAGTCGATTATCCGAATTAATTGGGACAGGGCACCTTTCGGATAATCGCACAGCAATATTCCGTGGCCGAAATTAAACGCTCGTTCTTTCAATACGATACAATATATAGTATATTTAAAAATACGATCAACATCAATATCTTAATAATACAAGCACAAAGTCATGCGGAAAAACTGATCACCGGCGACGTACCAGCATCATGTGTTTCAACCATTTACCTTCGTTTAAGAAAAACGAAAATTCAACAAAGTCGAAGTCCGTTTTTACGACGCGCGTCTTTGTACGAATACATACCAAAACTCATTCCTATTCACGATTGCGAAAATATATATATTTGGTTTTTACACATCTGTGGGAAAACTGAAAAGAAAAGTTATTACGGAATTTCAAAAAAATTTATTCCAAGACGATGTCGGACAGAAAATATCACGGAATGATCCGCGTTATGCGAGAACGAGAGACGTGGGTCATAGGCCATAGTCAAAGCCAACGTTCTTCGCTCTTGGAGGCGTTTAAATTTCAGAGTTCATACGAGGATATGTGACAAGTCCGCTAAAGACGATTCGAAGACGCCTATTTCGATCGCGTTCAAGTATAGAATCGCGGAGAATGTTACGATCGTATAGTCGCGATATGAATGAATTCCTGCACGAGACAAAAATTGTGTAATCGATGCAATTACGAATGTGAAACGTCTCTTTCGTCCCATAAATATCAGATTTGCCGAAATTGTGTTATCAAGTAGGAATCGATATGTGAATACCGGAATTAAGGATCAATATATCCTACGTTTTGCGCTTGTATTAAATCTGACGGATTTGTCGATTCATATAGTAATCGTTTGTTACCCACATCGAAACTTTCACACGAGGATCTCAAATATACCTTTTCGTTGAAAGGTCTATATTTATACATGATCGTTTCAACGTTTAATCGTGTATATAGATTGTATACTATATATATAACAACATTAACATCAACAACAACAAAAATAATTTTAATTATAATAATAATAATAATAATATTAATAATAAAATAGTTGATTAAAATCGCTTAATATTCTATAATACATTTGTATAATACATTTAACAAATTCTTATGGATTATATATATATATGTCTATATATATAATATGAAGTAAGGAAAATATAGAGCACTCGATAAATTATTCTCAACCCTGAGGTAAAAATAAAAAGTATGATAAATCTGTACTTCCGGTTAGGAAAAAAAAAGAAAATAGAAAAAAAAAAAAAATTAAAAATTTGAAATTTTGTATAGATATTGAAAATTTTTATCTTATCTCGATTGTGTATTAGAATAAATTTGCCTTTTTTTTTTTTTTTTGTTTTTTTTTTTTGTTTTAAATTGTCATCAGCATTTTCGAGGGTTGAGATCGATAAAATGCAATTCAGATTTTCGAGGGTAAAATAATAATGGATTATCGATTATGGTTTATATATAATAGGTATTATAGCTACATGTACAGATTCCTATAATTATAGGATTAATATTATTTCGTTGCTCTATTATATTATTATCTTATAATTAAAGACCTTTATAAGGTTCTGTTCTACGTATACTTGACTAATGAAATAACTATACTACAATAATATGATTAACTATCGATTTCAGGTAATCTTAGCAGGTCAATGAAAATTGACAAAAAAAAAAAAAAAAGAAACAAATTAGAAGAAGAAGAAGAAAAAAAAATAAAAATAATAAATGAAATAAATGAAAAAGAAAATGAAACATAGAGAAATAGAGAATTAGATAAAGGCAAAGTGATATGAAAACAGAGAAAAAAAAAAAAAAACCACATATACTTTTTACACAAGAAATATACACGATACATTATAATTATAATTCTTCTATGAATACTGTAAATATTTATACTGCAGAACGTATGTTTAATAATTTCGTATACATATATACATATACATATATTACAAGCCTCACAGTCATTTTCTTAAATCAATCCTTAAATTGTTGATTGAAAAAATAATTTTTATTTTATTTCTTCCCCCCCCCCCCCCCTTTTCTTGTTTTCCGACAAATTTGGTTTAAACTTTTTTCACTCCACCGAATTAATCTGATTCAATAAATTAGTCGACATTTTAATTTTCTCAATTTAACACAAAATAATTGTTTCCAGCGTTCGAAGTTTGATTAAAAAAAAAAAAAGAAAAAAAAATCTATATATATGTCTCATTCTACAATTGAAAATACGCATTTTTCACTCGAGAATCAATTATAGATACATATGGTTTTCTTTTTTCAACGCGCAATACCAGCTTCTGGAAAATCAGATTTCGAAAATTTTAACGTTCTAACGAAATTTGATAAATAAATTACGGAATAGTGCCACTCTATTATAACCATTGTGCAGGGGAAATAATTTTTTTTTTTCATTTTTTCAAATCTCATATTCAGATACAGATTTTTCCCAATTTTCTTCTTTTTTTTTTCCCCCTTCTGCGCAAATTTACTGCTCCGAGCACTTTGAGGCCTGATATTATATTATATTATTTTATATATATATATATTTATTGGTGAATTTAACTGATCCGAGGTAAAGAGAAGAAAGAGAGATAAAGAGAGAGAGAGAGAGAGAGAGATAAAAAAACAAGACAGAGGAAAGGGCGGGTGGGGGGCTCAATAATTTCGAAAAAATGTTCACAGCGTATATACGGGTTCGGAATGATGTGACGGTACGCAATAACCGCTGTAAGTTTTTATTTCTAAAACACCTGAGTAAGATCGTGCCGGTAATGATCCAGGATCAGTGTGTCGTCTAGGACATCGATGACCCTTAGGGCACTGGCATAATGGCGAAGCGTTGACTTCCTCGAGTTGAGAACTTCGTCTCTTACGTACGGTAAATAGACGGCATGGTTCTTTGTGCTGGCATCTTAATCTCTGTTTTTATGTAAAATAAGAAAATAATATATTTATATATATATATATATATACATAAAATAATTTTATTATATATAGTATACAGTTAGTATCACTATATATATATATATATATATTTTTTTTTCTAATTTTACGGGCCATCTTCGAAATACATTTTTCCTAATTCATATATGTATATAGTATATATATAATAATAATACTCACACTTTGTGGTGAACAAGCGAACGCGTATATAAAACCGGGATTTCCTTCCGGGGAAAGGTGCTGCTGTCTTCGTACCAGATAGGGTACACTTCCTGGACGACATCGGCAATGGACACGTTGAACCGTCGCGTTATCTGGACCTCCACCTGGAGCCAGAGTCCACGTTACGTCCCTGTTTGGAAATTTTTTATGTTTTTTTTTTCTTTTTTTTTTTTTCTTTTAAATTCAATGAAATGGGGGAAAAACGAAAAGATAAAAAGAAAAATGAGAAAAATTCAAAATTTAAAATCATTTTTGTTCTTTTGATTTTGATTTTTCTTTTATTTTCTTTCATTTTTTTAACTCACTTAAAGTATCGACATATCGGCAGCCTCTTAACCGGCTCGCAAAGTTTATACTGTCGGGTTTTATCCACTATTGTATGTCCGTCGTCGGCGTGTAGACTACTTGGACAAGATCTTCCCCCAGGACATCGACACTGTCTTTCAACCCATGGTGCTCCGTAAAGATCTACTTTACTGCATACTTCGCTACGGTCCGAACACTCTGGTAACTCCTCTTCGCTTTCCTGTATAAAGGAAAAAGAAAAAAAAAAAAAAAGAAAAGAAAGAAAGAAAGATAAAAATTAGTATAATAATTTATTAAAATTTAATTCGAAAGAATAATAAACGAATTTTTGTTCTCCTAACGAAAAAAGAAAATGGAAAGATCAGATCTATACGGTGAAAAAAAAAACAAAAAACAAAAAACAAAAAAACTATCTATCCTCTTAAATTATTGACAAATATTTATATAAGCATAGGTAGATTTTATAGAACTTAATAGTTATACCTATTCTTTCGACAGAATACGGAAATACGCGATGAAATAAAATAAGAAAAAAAATAATGATTAAATATAGAAAAAGATACTGAATGATCAGAGGGATAAAAGGAGAACGGAGATTCGAACGGAAGAGCTGAGGTGAGGCGCAGGACGAAAGAGTAGTAGTAGTATAGTAGTAATAGTAGTAGTAGTAGTCGTCGAGTAAGGTGTTTTTGCTGGATTGCCTCCGGGGCGCCGAGCTTCCGGTCCAATAACCACCTACCTACCTATCTACCTATCTATCTATCTCAACGAACTCCACTTACTTCGCGTACAGCCTCCGCGATTCGAACGGCGCACTACTATACCTGTCGCGATAGTTTAGTTATCCACTATGAATCTTACGTGGGCGTAATAGTTGCAGAACTCTTGACGATTTACACACGCACACAGATATGGGTATATATTATGTATATGTAAGAATGTGAAAATCGGAAGATGAACGGAATAATTTTCCAAATTATATGTGGAAAAAAAAAAGGATCGTTACTTTTTTTCTTTTTTTTTTTTGTTCATTAGGTAGATAATATAATACATATATATATATATATATATACTATAAGAAATCGTTGCTGCAGCTGCTGCTGTATAGGGATTGTAAAATGCGTATTTTTTCGCTTCCCACATCTGTCTTTCGTGTGTGTGTGTGTGTGTCTGTATGTTTCTCTGACTCTCAGTCTGTATGTAGCTTGGTGTTGCAGCAGCAGCAGCAGCAGCAGCAGTAGCCTGCAGATATATATAACGGAACAATCTTTTGCAAGAAGTCTTAGGCAACTACGTGGCGGACATTTTTAATTTACTGTGTTTTACGGGGTATGGGGGACTTCCGGCGAATCGAATATATATATATATATATCAAGGTGAGGTCCTTTATTCGGTTATATTAGAATTCCAATGCTCCCATGGACCAAAAAAAAAAAAAAAAAAAACTGTTACTGTAGTCGAAACCCCAGGTTCCGATCGCAGTTCTAAGTATCGCCCCAGAGCCTTTGAGCTTTCCCATTTGAACACACACCCCATAATAGGTAGCCTAATGAATTGTAAGTTCTTCGATTTTCGATTTTTTTTTTAAATTCGGTATCACTCAGCCCCCGGAATGATTCTATGGTAATACTGAATTCCGCGGATAACGATTTTCCTAGAAACCTAAAATCTCTGGAAAAAAAAAAAAAATAATATCCATATAATTTATAAATTTAATGTTTTACAAACTTATAAGCGTTCGAAGTATTGACCTTATCTGAACGATTGTCACGTCTAAATTGTTTATTCGTATGGAATTCAATTTTCCAGAAAAGTATATAAAACAGAGTACATCCTCTGCGATTAAAAAAAAATTTGCATTATAAAACTCGGCGTAGTATATCATGATATCAATTATAGAAGAAAAAAAGGAAAAAAAAAAAAAAAAGCATTCTCGAATCAGAGTGAAGCAAAAAAGAAATCAATATTATACCATAGAATTGGGTGAAAATTAATTTTTGTTTTTTTTTTTTTTTTTTTTTTTCTTTTTCTGCTATACCGATTTTAAACGATGAATTGAAAAGATAAATATAAAACGGAAACCACATCCCGTATCTTCTTCTCTTTATATTCGAAAGGTATACTTTATTCGGTTCCTTCGATGTTTTTAATGCCGCATATATACCACCCTCACACACTGTATGTATGTGTATATATATATATATGATAAAAGAGATGAAACAAACAAGACTGGACCGAATTCAGCTACCGGATTTACTCAGGCATTATGGTGGGAAGATCCGGACGAGTAGCAGGTAGTCGAAGTAACACCCTTCGACCCCAAGTCCTGAATCCTCTTTCCCTCTTTTTTTTTTATTTTTTTTTTTTTTTTTTCTCTACCTGTTATTATTATATTCCGTAAAAGCTGGGCCACGTGTCGTTTTTTTTTTTTTTCTCTCTTTTTTCTCCTTTTTCTCTTTTTTCAATTAAAAAAAAAAAAATAAGAAATTTTTTTTTTTTGTTTTTTTTTTTTTTTCTAAATAAGTACTTATGAGAGAGAAGAACGGAAATATAAAAATCAACAAAATATTGTGTATGTAGTATACGTAGTACATACATCTCTGTATGTGCTTATTTTATTTGTGCGTAATAGGCAGCTATTATATTCTAAGTTCCAATATGTACTCGCGTTACGGTGTACATACCTAGTTACGTTCTAACACAATTACCTGCACCTCGTGCCGCAGGCATAATGATGTTCAATTACCAATAATAGTGCATAAATAATTTAATAAGAAAAAAATTTTTCTTTTTCTTCTTAAAATTTCTTTATCATATTTCGCAAATTTCAAAGTAAAAATATATCGGATACGAAATTGAATTTTCTCTTTTCATACTTTTCAACATATTTCAACTTTTTCCACTGATCAAAGAAGATGAAAATATAAATAAAATAAAATAAGAAAAATTTAATCGTTCCTCCCCCTCCTCTCTCTTTCTCTTTCTCTCTCTCTCTCTCTTTCTCTTTCTCTCTCGCTCTCTTTAAATTAAATAATTTTCCACAAGTGGAGCCAATCGCGCAAATAGATATATACCTAACTCTGTCTATACTATATTAAAGAGGTTGTGGGGTTGCGTTGTTGGTTCGGATGTTAGCGGTATATAAAATTTGTGGCTGCAAAAGAACAGCGGTTCACTTGGTAATGGCTCTATTCAGAAGTAATCAATCCAGCGAATGAGGCAATCGCCAACGTCCTGTCTCCTCTCTATTTCTCTTTCTCTCTCTCTCTCTCTCTCTGTCTCTCTCTATAAGATCCCCTCTCCATCCCCTGCGGGAAACTCTTCTGTCAATCAATTATATCTATAGTATATACATAAGTATATATACTATGTATAAAAAAAATAAAATATATATATATATGTATCTAGTATACGGATTCGAAGATATGTTCCATCCCTCAGCTCTTACGCATATATCTCGTGTGAAAAGATCGCTCTCGCACGTTAATTTCGCATATATATATATATATATATATACATACCCACGCACACAAACTGATTTCCCTATATAGATCCTTCCTTATATGAATACATCTACATAGTTAATTCGCATTTAATCGTCGGCTTTACCACCACCACCACCATAGGTATAACCATAGGTATAACCATAACCATAACCATAACCACGACGACGACGACGACGACGACGACGATCACGATCACGATCACGACGTAGTTTACGGATTGACCCAGATTTCTTCATGAATGACTTTTACGAGAGAACGCCAACTGACATGAACGGTAGTATACATATACTATGTAAATATGTATATGTATACCTATCAGTATCCTGTATGGTAGCCCAACTAATGAATGAATGAATGAATGAATGAATGAATGAATGAATGAATGAATGAATGAATGAATGAATGAATGAATGAATGAATGAATGAATAAATGGATGAATGAACGAATGAATGAATTGTGTACGTTGAGGAAGGAAGGCGGATATATCTTAAAGAAAGAAAAATAAAAAAATAAAATAAAATAAAGAAGAAAGAACCGTGGCAAAAATAGGGTCGTATTCTGAAGTGAAAAAATATAATGTATATATGGGAAGCTTGGGGGTAGGTTAGAATAAGAAACTAGAAAGGAATATAATAGAGGACCGGAAGTGGCGATGAGCCATCCGGAAGTTCCCACGCGTCTCCCAGTTAGCCTTATATATATATATATATATATATATATATATATGTATAATATTATTATATACGCGAGAACGGAGGCCAAAAAAGAACATGACACCTGGCAGCGTGCCCCCCCTCCCCCTCCTCTGCCCCCGCATATCAAAATGCGCAGAAAAATTTGAAAGATCATTTTAGCAGTAGGGAGGAAATAAATGATCTGTAACTTTGCTTAAACGTACGTATTTTATCTCTTCTTCCGCTCTCTCTTTCTTTCTCTGCGCTCTATATACATTCATTATATACAATTATATACTTTTTTTTTTACCTAATTTCATCGTTTCTTTCTGTTTTATATACAAAAAAAATAAAAAATAATATATACATATAGTATATGGAGGAAAAATTCTTACGTCGCGATCTAATGCAGACACTAATACATACCGTTAATATACCTATACATACATTGGTATATACCCACCTTATGAATGAAATGCCGACCTGCCAGTCCGCTTGCAACAGGTTCCACCGTCTCGTGGGCGCCACTCGCTGCCTACAGCGTTAGTCGCTTTTTGTGGTTTTTTTTTTATTTTCTTTTTTTCGAATTCTATCCTCATATTTTTTTACTAATTTATTATGATACATATCATGCTATATTTATTTAGTTATAAAATAATGAATAATCGCCTTTCAATTTGTATCATATACCCCAAACCTAAAATATACCTATACTTCCCTGAAATGTTAATTATATACCGCGCGATTCAGAATCAGGGGGTGTTACGTAAAGATTTATGTATATACTATATATACAATCGGTAAATAAACTCGTATCAGAATTAATAAGTAAGTAAGTAAGTAAGTAAGTAAGTAAGTAAGTTGGTCATATAAAGGTAGAAATATATAGGTGGTATATAGGAGACCCAAGAACTAAGATACAAAGTTCGTATCTGGTTTCAACTTCCTGTTGACTGAATCACTGTGCAGGCCGAAGTGTCGCGAGAGGTATGATGATGATGATGATGATATACTCTTGGGTATATCTACATACATATATAAATATACATATACTCTAAAGTATACTATACACCTTATATACTATATAAGGTATAACACCTATATAAGAAACGTTAGCTATGAACGGTTAAACTCAATTTACTTTTACATTATGTATATATATATATATATATATATATTATATGAGATAACGCGCATATTCTCATCTCTCTAATCTATGTACATGTGTATATCTGTGTGAGTGTATATATGTTGACTTTTAACAGTCTTATGTAAATATTCACATACCGCTGCGTGTTTGTATAGTTAAATATTATAAAATACCTGAGGGGCTGACTTGATACGCGAACAAATTCTGTCTTTCCAGTTTCTATAGAAAATAAGAAAAAGAGTGAGGAGAGAAAAACAAAAAAAAAATAAAATTCATCACAAATGCTCACCCCGACTTGATAGAGAACCCTTGGTTCCTGGTGCGTGTGACGGTGTCTTTTTCCGTCTATTAAATCGATCTCTATCGCTGTATCTTGAAACTCTTGTAGTTCAGCCAAGTAACGACTTTCGTCAAGAGACAGATACTCGTTCAAAAATTCTTCACCCTCTTCGTCGAGCTGGACTCCTAGCATACTGCTATTACTCATTGAGGTACTGCACCAAATCGTTAACACGGTTATTACAATCGAAAGTTTATTTATCTTAACGAAATTCGGCATCTTTTACTTTTTTTTATTCAAATATCAAAGTATTGAGATGTTGAAAATTTTTGTCTCTTCGTTTTTTCTTTCGTTTTTTTTTTTATTTTTTTTATTTTCTCGCCGATCTATACGATGCGGATGTCGATCACTTTTATATTTATATACATAGGGAGGGATATATACATATCACTATATATTATCGTTCATGTAAGTATCGAAGAGATAAAATATATTGAATATGTAATAAAATAATTCAGTTCTTCGAACTTTTGAACTGTTTATATCAGTTTATTATATAAATTTAAACAGCTATATGAGAAACACGTGGGTTGCATGCATGCGTGCATACAACATCACATCTCTATGTATCACATAACACTCTGTATAAATCTGACAAACAACAACGACAACATAAAATACAGTATTAAAAACGTGGCGTAGAAATAAATCGGAAATTTTTTTTTTTTTTTTTTTTAAATTGAAGGAAAAATAAAAAAAATTTAAACAAGGTATGTAATTGTTCAAGGATGAAATTCCATTTTTATTATGATCGTCATTATAGTCCTTTTTTCTTTTATCAAAAGCGCGGGATGTTTGAATTTTTTTAAAGCTATATCGTATTAGACACTTTTTTCGTTTTTCGTTTATTTATTTTTGTTTTCGTAACACTAATTATGGCTTAGACTTAGTCCTTGATGAATTTTAGGCCCTTTTTTTTCTTTACTATCGCGAGTTGACTCTTTAAACGCGAGTGTTTGATCTCGCGATTGGTACAGCGCTCCTGGTACTGATCCAGACTTGGTACTTGGTGTAATATGTACTCGTGGGTGAACGCGAGAGGTGGCCCCGCGTGCGAGAGTGTCGAGAGAGGAATGGCGCCCACTGGGCCCACGAAGGTATGCTTTAGGTATGCCGTATACCGTCAACTGGACTCTTAGGCTAGAGGCATGAGGCGAAGCATGAATGGGTGCCCCCACCTCCACATCCACCTCCACATCCACCTCGATCTCCTTCGTTTTCTTTTTCTTTTTCTTTTCCTTTTTCTTTTTCTATCTTACTCTTATTTTTCCTACTCTTTTCTCCTTCTGTTCATATACATATACATACATACACATATATATATACATATATTCATACTCGCGTCGTAGTCCTCATGCAATTTAACCGCCATATCTCGCCCCGATGACCATAAAGCGATTAAATTTTGTGTAAATTTCGATTTTTCTTTTTTTCAAAATATAAAAATCGAATGATTATATTGATATTCATTAATGATATTTATATATATATAGAGAGATATTAATTATTCCTGGTTTTCGCCATCCCCAAAGTCATCCCCTAGCTGATCGGTACGAGTATAATCGTACAGGTAGTACCTATACGCGATGGGATTGAAGGATCGAGGGACCGGGTATAACTGCACAACTGCCCTCGCAACTGCCGCAGTTCTGAAAATTCGTTAGCCTATGTAATTAGTCGAAGATGTTGTCGCCGTGCAAAACTATTATATGAAGTCGAGGGATTCCGGAATCGCAGAGAATATACTAACGTAGTACATAAAGATGTATAGGAGATCGGGTCTTTAACTTATCATCGTTTTTTTTTTTTTTTTTTTTATAACCACGCGATACACGATTCTGCGACGTTCTTCAAAGATTAATATACGATTTTCTATACGTATACATAGGTACATAGGTACGTCTTATATACTTATATCTATATAGTAGCGTGGGTTTATTTAAACTCTGATCGCATAGCGTATATATATATATAAGTTCGTGAAACCTGTCGTGCAATTCAGATATTCGCGTAGGTGTATAGAGCGGCTAATGCATATAAGGGGATAATATACTAGCATCAACTCTCGATTTTAATAAATAAAATTTCTCTAGATATTAATTATTACATTTATCGTAAAAATTTGATAATAAAAATGAGAAAAAAAAAAAAAAAAGAAAAAAAAACAAACAAACGAAAAGTTGTATCATTCGTCTAGTTAAAAGCGCAAAGCGTTAGAAAAAATGGAACCTATAGATTGAAGCGCGCGGGGGCGAAACGAACTGATCGGTGAATGGAGACCAGTCTCCATCAATGAACCAGAGGCTGTCAACCGAGTCGATATACCAACGTATAACTCGTACGTAACGTGCGTATGGCCGTTCTTCGTCTGAATATCTTCGACGAGGCGTGTATATCTGTATCCGTATATGGATATTTTCTTTATCGTAAAATTACCTATATACCTATATCTTCGTATGACCTTATGAGTAAATGGGTAAATCATTCATTTCTGAGGTAAAGGGATTTTCCTAAATATATACATACATAGGTATATGTATATAGTACTGGAATAACCGGGTAATATATGACAGGGTGCAGGCGAAGACCGTTTCCTCGAGATGGCATGGCCCCTCGACGGCCTCAACGTGGCCTCAGTGGCCTCGGTGGTTCAGGGGGGGATGCAGGTGCGCGCAGGTGCCCCAGGGCGCGACCGGAAACCCGAACGCGCGGCGCAGCGCGCTGCGTCTTTCCACTTTTCTCCGCTCTTTGCTCTTTGCTGTTGAGGCATAGGCTGCTCTTCGAGTTTGCTGCTGCTGCTGCTGCTGCTGCGGATCTACTCTCGACGAGTCCCCTCCGTTACGTCTTTTTTTTCCCCTCTCTCTCTCTCTCTCTCTTACTTCTGCTGCTGTTTTCGTTCTACCAATAATCGCGTGTTTGTAGAGAGAGAGAGAGAGAGAGAGAGATTTGTTTACGTGTGTATATGTATAGTATAGGTATATACCTATGCAGCCGGTTACGTAGCGGAAATACGAAACAGTATGAATAGTGCTGGCAATATAAGGAAATGAGGTCGAGTTGAAGTTCCGAATTTCAAAAGTCTTGAACGATAGAAATTCCGCAATTTTATAATACCGAAATATCTTTTGTCTTCACATTCTGAGAAATGGAATAAAATTTTGGGATCGTTGATCCTTCGGGGGTCTGGACTTTTCGGAATTTTAATATTCTCAAGTTGAACGTTTCTGAAAATTTCAAATCGGCTCAAACGCAACTTACGCATGTTTCAGGTAAACTTTACGCCGTATTTGGACGTAGACAAGGCAGAGTTGTAGCTGCCGATAGTACCTCGGGTTTTGGTGGCCAGTTTCGCGTCCTAGCTACGCTACCTGTTCCAGAGAGTTTCCAGCTAGCCAGAGAACTCAGAACTCAGACATCCGGCCTGGCCAGTCCGCAACTAGTATTTTCCCATTGGGAGGTAAGTGTCCAAAGAATAAGAAGAAAAAATAGAAAGAAAGAAAGAAAAAAAAAAAAAAAAAATCAACAGAAGACACAGCAATTTGCAAATTTTCGAAAAATCATTTCAAACCCATTTACACCTCGTAAATTATCCCGTATCCTCAAGACAGACCATACTACCCTGCTGCACTGCAGGTCGCAGTTCTAATATGAACAATAAATTCCAATGTCCCGTTGGTTAGACTGTTTTCAGAAAACACTGTCGGGGTCGTACCACTCCGAACAATATTTCTGAATGAAAGTTCGTACTCGTAGTCGACTCTTCCAAGTAACTTAAAATCGATCCTCTTCCCCATTCCTCATTCCTCATTCCACTTTTCCTTTTCCTTTTCCTTTTCCTTTTTCTTATTATTTTCTTCGGGTATGGATACCTAAATGAATATCAGTACCTACTCGCCCCGGCCCCTCTGGGCCCCTAAGGTCCCGAGGCAAATCGAAGTGTAAGTTTCAGGCCCCCACTGGCCCATTGTACTAATAACAATAGAGACAATCAACCTGTGACGGGTCTACAATACCGCAAGCCTCTTGGCAGCCTCTCAATGGCCTCTCAATAGCCATAGCTGCTAGCTTCGTGTAAACCTGCGGCAGCCTAGGCTAGAAGCTGAAGATTTTAACGGTCGAAACGTCGGGCTCATCGTCATAGATATATATATACCTACCTTTAGACCGACGTCGACACTTTCGGACGGTATAATCACCTCGGAGATCTTAGATCCTCAGAAAAAAAAGCTATGAAGATAAGGGAATAGAACAAGAATAGAAAAAAGAAAAGAAAAAATGAGCGAGAAATCGCGGCTAAAGAAAAAGAAAGATCCTGATTAGTGATACTGGGATTTTTTTCACACGGTAAATATATAGAAAAGTCTGCAGGTATATACGGGACGAATTGAATAATATCTGCTACTATGCTGCGCAGGTTTTAGCTCTTGTAGTTCTATATACGATTTCGTGACGGTTTTCTACGGGTCTGTGAGGAACGTGCGCCTTCCTAGAGCGATCTTTTAGAATCTTTTTTATCATCCATCTCATCACGCGCGAGTGGGTTCAGCATCCACGTACCACGAGCACCCGCAGTATCTTAGTCACGAGATACGCGTTAAGCGCGTTTTATACTCTTGTTTAAAGGGTGGGCGAGAATTAGCGAAAATTCGATCTATTCTAATGCGGAGACGAGGAAATCGCCTTTCATCAGCTAGCCGAATACCTTTTCAGGTGAATTGTTTAAAAACTAGTAACCTGCGGCTGCCAATAATCGTTAAAATACGATGCGAATACGAAATAATCAAAATAAGAAGTAAGAGTGAATATTTTACTCCTTTCGATTCGGCCCAACGTAGAAGACCCTCTTAATGTTAGGATTTCCTATTTGCAGATGTTAACCGCGACGGTTGAGGTAAGTGTGTAAAAATGGATATAAAAGAAGTACCTACGCGCGCGGTAAATGAGAAAAATAAAAATAAAGTGGGGAAATGAAGAAAGAAAGATAAAACGAGACTCCGGGTATAGGGAAGAACCACATCTGACCGGAAGATTACCACGCGATAGTTGTAGAAAAAAAGTTGACGATTTTATACAGAAGACAAGTGCGCGGAGATTTCTGTATCAAACAAAGTGCAGCAGACCTGCGCTCGTGCCTAATTAATTCGGATAAACAATACCGTTATAAGTTCTAAATATTTTTTGATTAAAATATATATCCAAATACGCGGGGGTTGGAGGAAAAAAAAATTTAGAAACGAATATAACAGAGAAAGAAAGAGAGAGGCAAAAAAGAAAGAAAAAACTAATACGAGATAGGGCCAAGAGGGAGGCGTAGCGCCTCGGACCTACGCAACAGGTTCCCGAAGCCACCGAAAGTCCCTAAGAGCGAGATATCCCTTGGCACCAGCTAAGCAGCACGAAAACAAATCTGGCTGAAACAAAAACCGCTGGCTACCATCTGCTCGGGTATAAGACGGTAGAACTAATGTCAATATAGTTGCCTAGTAAGATGGTAGTATTTTAGTCAATATGAAATCTTTCGTAGTTAGGGCCAGGTGTCCACATCTTATAAATTTCAATACGGCCGAGAAGAGAAAAGGTAAAAAAGCCTCCTCGGAAGGATCGAGAGCGGATAGAGCAAGAGGCGGTACGGGGCAAGGGCCGAGAGACGGGAGAAGACCGACTACACATACGCGCGCGATGCCACGCTATACCTACCTACCTACCTACCTACCTACCTACCTACCTACCTACGCGCTTATACCGAAAATGAACCACACTGCCGTATTTCAGAGGGGGAATACCCTCAGGCATATCGAGCAAAGGAGAAAAGGAGTGACCGGGGAGTTAGGGACGGGACGGGTATACCTCACTAATTCAGAGTGCTACCGACTTACGCAATACCTTCTCTTATACCCAACAAAGCGGGGTTTTAAAAGTTTTAAAGGTTTTAAAAGTTTTGTCCAAACCCCAACATTTTATATACGGGCAGCTACAATTTACTCGGCTGAATTATACTATACAGATGTTTTATTATTTTTATATAAAATTGTTCATACTTTCATCAATTGTAATTAATATCATTTTTTGTATTTATAAATGAAAGAAAATTTATAGATTTATGCGAGAGTTCATTAGGTTTCTCTTATTGGCATATACGCGCAGGTGATCGAGCAAAATCCTTACTGGGTACCGTCAACGGAAGAGGAGTATCTCCACTTTGGCGAGAAACCAGACAGTGGTAACCGAGCCAAGCGGTACATAGACCTGGTACGACGTCGCAAAGGACTTCCGGTCGACTCTCAGCTTGTTACACACGGTGAGAAGCAGCGAACTCTTCATAAGAAAAAATAATACCTCGTAAAACGAGTATACGGTTAAAATACATATTATAGTATATCTATATATGGGGGTGTATAGATTATTTATCATTGGTTTATTCAATTAAATTATTCACGAAATATATACATATATATATATATATATCATTACGTTATAAAAGTAACGTAATAATAGTCTTGATAAAATTATCGATATATTTTTTTCTTTTCTCTCGGAATTCAAAAAAAAAAAGTTTTCTTTATTTTTCATACCTTTTTCTCTCTCTCTCTCTCTCTCTCTCTCTCTCTCTCTCTTTTTGTTTTATTCTTTTTCGAGGGTGTGAAGCGGAAATAAATATTCCGTAATGTGAAAATATATATGATGTAGATAAAGATGAAAGAAAGAAAGAAAGAAAAAAAAAAAAAAAAAAATACCAATACACGTAATATATGTATAATAATATTTTGTCAGAAATTTTTACAATAAAATAAAATATCATTAAGTTTATCGTTATACCTATATTGTATATATATTTAATTTAGTACGCACTCATTTATGCTTCAATTACTTATGTACTTAATATTACGATCGAATTACGTCGCGGTGGAAACGGAAATTACGAACCTTATACGCGTGACATTTACGAGAGGATTATTCGTAATGATGAACGGATCCTGATAAACCGATTCAAAAACCTTCCGACTACACGGTACAATTGGTTTCAAAATTCGCTGGGTATTATACGTATACATGGATATTCGCTGATCTGTAAATATCAATTCCGCATTATTCACGTTGGAAACCTATTATTATTATTATTATTATTTTTTTCATTAATAACTTGTGCGTTGCCAATTTTTTTATCCCATTTTACGTTATTGCTACTACGTTATTATTATCTATGCCATTACTGGATATAGAGACTCAACGAAAATTTTGGGTAAAACTTTTCGTGGGATGTCGAAATATTTCAACATTTTTTCAGGATTCCGATCTCTTTTACATTTCTGCCAAGAGCCAATCTCTTTAGGGTACAATTTGAGTCTCTTTTTATTCTCGGCTTTTTCACGATTTGTACCATCATTGTATGACAAATATTAATTACGCCTCGGTATCAGGTGAAAGTCGACCGGCTCAATACGCCTCGGAAGCTAGGGATCGAGCGTTTCGTTCCGGCAGGCATGTCTGTCCAGTAGCTCGTCAGTGTGCCGACTGATGCTTAGGACAGACACGGTCTTTTATTTATACTCTTCCGCGGCCTTGGCGCAGGCCATTCACCTCGTAACAGGCGAGTCTATTCTGAGTGATGGACAAGGCGATTATTGAGGGAGGGGTGGAAACAGACCTCCCTCTTTCTTCAGGGCGATTTATTTATTTATATTTTTCCTTCGTAGCTAATAGGCACGCAATATGCAGAATAAAACCTAACCGCTTGACGTATGAGTTGCCTGTATTCTGGCGTTTTCTGTGTCCTATGAAGCGTTTCGACGGATTCTCCCGGTATATTTTTTAACATCAAATAAACAAAAGGGATGTCGACCGCGGACTGCTTCAGGTCGCGCGACAGGATAAAGTCTTATGCACAAAATCAGCTAAAGAAATCGAAAAACTCGAAAATTATCGAAAAACGATATTTTCACATCTCTTTTTTATTATAGGATAGGAAGATTTCAGTCAGAAATATACGGACCATTACTTCGGTTCTCTCGCATTTTAATTCAGTTTTTTTTTTTTTTTTATCTTTATATTACTCCTAAAAACCTCCTTACAAACCCGGAAACTTTATTGTCTACTATGGTCAATACATTATCAAGACACCGCGGGGATGTTTCATCTATCAATCTTCTCATTTTCAAAGTAATACAATATTTTCAAATTATTTCTCAATTTTTAAACATTTTTTTTTTTTTTTTCTTTTCATTTTTTCTTTCAATCATCGCGAACTCAATTTAACAGAATTATAGATTTTTAATAAATGTCTAAAACGCAAAACATGTTTTCAAATAGACAAATTTATTTCTGTAATTTTTTTGTTTTTATTTTTTATTTTATTGTTTACAAAAATGATGTTCATAATGAACCCATTTGATTTAATTTAAATCATATCTACAAAGCGTCGTCGAAAACGATTTTCTTTCCCTGAAAACCAAGCTTCAATATTTCCTGTTGTTTCTTTTTCGCTGCCCAAGATGGGTGCATTTCTGAATTTTCGTTGGACGATTTATCCAAGCTTTTGAAATCTCCCTTTCCTCTCATATTCTTTCTCGAATTATTAATATCGCGAGGTCCGTTTCTATCCGTCTTAAATCTATCTCCTCTGGAAAAATTGTTGTTATCTCTGAAGCTTTTACTTTCATTCCGTTTATCGTATCTCTTGTTATCAACTTTGTCAAAGAATCTGTTATTCCTTGATCTTATAGACTCCTGATCCCCCATCCCAATTTCCGATTCTCCTTCATTCTCAGTTAACTTCGACTTAGGAACAACAACGCTCAGGTATTCCCCTCCACCATCCTCAGTCATGAAGAACGAATCCACTTCTTTTTGCAATTCAATTACACTTTCCTTATTCCCCAACTCATCACCAGCTGGAATTTCATCTTCATTTTCAGTTTCATTTTGCTTTTTCTTCTCCTTTTCCTCTAAAAATCTCATGAAACTTTTCACCGCAGCTTCTCTATTCGCCAGAGTCATTCCCGCTAATTTATCCACCTTTCCTCCAGCTTTTATGAGCTTCAATTCCTTCGGTTTTACTTCAGGTAAAATTTTTTGCTTAGTTTTCATTCTCTTACCCTCCGGGCAGCTGCTCTCTGCTTTCCGTTTACTGTCTACGATCTCTTCCTGCAATTCAGGCTTCACATTTTCCTCAATATCCGATAAACTCTCCTCAAATTCCCTTCCGCTTTTTTCAGAATCGTTATCCTCGTTTCTTTCACTCTCCAAATCCTCTTCATCGGCGTCTTCTGGACCAGAACACTGCGCAGTGGCTTTTGCCTCTTTCTTAGCTTGTTTTCCCGCTTTCCTTTTCATTTTAATTAACTTTCTTCTCCCAGGTCCGAGGTGCTCTTCAAAGTTTGGAAATTTTTTTTTAAACTGTGCGACTCTGTCTGTGATTATTTTGTCGTTTGATATTCTGGCCAATGCGCATGTTTCCGGGTCTAAATCTTGGCCGGCTAAGATCTGCTCCAAAGTCCTCTGGTTGGTAATAGCATATCTCGATATTTCATCGTCTCTTATTTTTTTAATAGCTACCAATTCCAGCCCCAATTTATCCGCCTTTCTTTTGTACTTTTCCCGCTGTTTATCGTCGCCCTTTTTCGACCCCAATATCTTTATCTGTTTTATCAACTTTCTTACAATATGAAGTTTGGCCCGACGCACGTGTTGCCTCATCAAAACGATCTGTAAAACCAGGTTTGTGTGTGAATGAATAAAAACAGAACATAAATTGAATCGTCGGTCATAACCTAACCTATAAAATAATACGAAACTAACAGTTTCGAGTTTTAATGGGCCGCGAAAATCGCTGTAAACTCTACAGAATATAGCTTGTATGTTTTCCAATGAAGTAATATCAATTTTCACGGTTTTTAGAACCCTGATGGGAAAAATACGGGTAAGAAATGTGGAGATTTTATAACCTAAAATAACCTAACCTTAATAAATTTGAATTATAATCGAATCAATGACGTAACGTACCTCGTTGTTTACTTCGATTTTAGACATTTCGTATAGCTAGAACAGTTCGTGGAAAGGATTAATAAATTGTATACAAAACACGAAATAGGTTTGAAGAAAGGAGTATATTTTATTATTTTTTCGACTTCACGTGAGACGATATTATGATGAATATATCGATTATCGATGATTGTTACAATCTTAGACAATCGATATATACACAATCGCACAATCCACAATCGTCGTACGCCAGTGGCGCCTCTAGCGGTTAACATTTTTTTTTTTGACATTAGTAGTTTATCTATGTGTCACGTAGTTGCGGGATGTTGGTTGGGTATATTTCCACATATTACAACTTGCATTGTATATTATCATCCATCGACACGACCAACCGCAGGTACACAACATAGAAACGACGAGTAAAATAGTGCTATTTCGGTGGTGTATTGGAAAAAGCTAGGTGACGTGTGTGTGAGTTTATTTGACAGTTTGTGGGTATAAAATAAAAGTGAATGATTAAATTATATTAACAATTATTTATATTGCCACCTGGCTGTTCCCCCTGACCTTGACTATTTTATTCACGACGATAGACACCGCGCGATTGTTTTCCCTCATTTTAACCGAGTTACCAGAGAAATTATATTTTATTTCCTTGGGTGTTTTATTTAGTATGCGTATATTTCGCAATATTACACATATCAATACGTAGTACGTTAAACAATATTATATATGTAAAAGACTAAATTACCCCCGTTCAATTAGTATCGCAAGTATTAAAATCCGTCTTTTATTTACCCCGTTATCTCAAATGCCAAATGTTTAGGCAATAATCTACTACGTCAGCAGCTCGCTCTGTGCTGTGTCTGTTGTTTTTTCTTTCTTTTATTTCATTTTCTTATTATTATTCTTCTTCTTATTACACGTATGAACTATACTTCTCATTTCTATGACCCACATATTAATTTTCTTTATTATTTGAAAAAACAAAAAAAAAAAAAAAATTTACGAAACACATTATCAGAATAATAATAATATAGGTTAATCGATTAAACGAATAATAAAAAAAACTTGCCATTCAACATCATCAAAATATCTATTCAGTTATCAATTGTTTTATTAATAATAAAATTTGAAATAGAGTCATTTTACGCTACCTATGTCGATAATCTCTCTGTTTCGATCTAAATTACTTTTTCTTGTTTATAACCTGTTCAAAAATAACGAAATTATTTTAATACCTCTATTTTTCTCTTTCTCTTTATCTTTTTCTCTATTTCTATCAACTCTAATCTTATTTCCAAACGTAACAAACAACCAAATAATATTACTTCGTGTTTCTTGTATTTCTTTTTTCATCATTTTGTATCTTCTTTTACTTTTCTATTTTTTTTATTAGCGGTTAAAATCTTAGCGGTCAAGAAGACAAAAAAAATAAAGAAAAAGAAACAAAAAAACAACCAAAAACCCTCTAATATACAGAAACACCTATCTGCCTCTACCCGTTAGAAGAGGTTATATCTAGGATGAGCTGCGTTCGATGTTGTCTGGTCAGTGCTGGTCGCTTAGCCTCCTCGAACAATGTTACCAATCATGGTGAGTTATTTTCTCTTTTTGTTTAGTGTTTTTTCCCTAATTTCTTAGCTTTTAAAAATTTATAATAACAAATAAATAAGTAAATAAAAATCATTTTTCTTCATTTGATAAACTGGAGTTATCAATGCCGAGAGAAACCAATCTGCGGTTAGAGAACGTGGGGTCTTCTATCATTTATCGGGAGAGGGGGGGCAATCTACGACGTTGATTTTTAGTTAATAATTTCCTCAGTACACAAAATTGTCAGAGTCGTTGCGACACGGTCGTTAGTCACTTCTGTCACGCTTGGAAAATCAACTAGCGATACAAACCAACCACCTACTGCTAACAAAGATGTTGGAGGTAGCAATACAACGGGTGGAAATACCACTACTGCTAGTAGCGGAGGAGGAGGTAATGACGGGGGTAAAAAGAATACTCTGACTTGTCCAAAGTGCGGTGATCCGTGCACACATGTTGAAACATTTGTATGTGAGTATAGAGAGATTGTTTATCTGTTTTTTTTTTTTTTTCTTTTTTGGAAATGATGGGATTTTTATTTCTCTTTATTAATTTATTCATTTTTCTTCCTTGTTATTTTTTATCTTTCAGCTTCGACTAGGTTTGTAAAGTGCGAGAAATGCCATCACTTTTTTGTCGTTCTTTCTGAAATTGATTCCAAAAGGAGTTTAAAGGAAGCTTTAAGGCCTGAAGAACCTAAACAAGGATTTTACAGAAAACCACCACCTCCGCCCAAGAAGGTTTGCATAATAATCATCGATTATTTGTAAACAGAAATGTTTTTTATTTGCTATAATTTTTGTCAGGGTAACCATTTGACCCTCCGAACCACTGCCATGACTTGGCGTTGTTTTCAAACACTTTTTTTTTTCTCTCGTTAGAGATTGTTGTCAGACGTACCATTATGACTCTCTGTACAGTCTAGGAATAACTTGTTGAATCTTAGCCAAGTGTCTTGCTAACTTGACAAGAAAGTCTATAGTTACAATCCTCATTTATTCATCATTTCAATACTGACCTATAATATTATTCGGGACATTATTCTGGCAAAACTGAATCTCTCACAGAATAATCATAGCTTTCAGGTCTTAGATCTTTGCAATAATACTTTCTTCCTTCTTCTAGATCTTCGAGTACTTGAACAAGCATGTTGTGGGTCAAGAATATGCTAAAAAAGTTTTAAGCGTAGCTGTATACAACCACTATAAACGGATACACAATAATTTGCCTATGCAAAATGCGACCCAGGTCAGCGTTAGCCAGGCAACAACGCAGGAATCTAATCACCCCTTCACACATAGAGGTCTCAAGCCACGTAAATAACAATTTGCCAAATCAATCCTATAAGTCCTGATTAGTTTTTGCACCGATTCGTTTAATTTTCGACCTTTGTACTCTCTCGCAGTTCTAAACTGGCCCAAAACTCGTTGGACCAATAAACAAAGCGTCAATAATTTGTTATAAATTCTCCTCCGCAGACCTTCTTCACATATCTAGCATCGGTAACTCTCTGGGAGTTGGATCCCAGCATGTTTCACCCGGCGGTGAACAGCAGCAAAAATCGCCTGGCAGTCAGTCGAACATAGGGTCAGATATCCTGGACAGTAAACAGCATCAATTAAAACTAGAAAAGAGTAACATACTTTTACTGGGACCGACCGGTTCAGGGAAGACTTTACTAGCCCAAACGATTGCTCAATGTCTTGACGTTCCTTTCGCTATTTGTGACTGCACTACTCTTACGCAAGCTGGTTACGTCGGCGAAGATATCGAAAGCGTTATAGCCAAGCTTCTCCAAGACGCAAACTACGTCGTTGACAGAGCACAGATGGGAATTGTGTTTCTCGACGAGGTTGATAAGATCGGAGCTGTTCCTGGCATTCATCAGCTACGAGATGTTGGCGGGGAGGGTGTGCAGCAAGGAATGTTAAAAATGCTTGAAGGCACGATTGTAAATGTTCCCGAAAAGAATAGTTCGAGGAAACTTAGGGGAGATACGCTGCAGGTTGATACCACAAACATTTTATTCGTTGCATCTGGGGCATACAACGGACTTGATAGGCTTGTATCGCGCAGAAAGAACGAAAAATATTTAGGATTTGGAGCCACACCATCTTCCGAAAGCCCTGGACGAAGGGCAGCCAGTCTGGCCGACGTAGCTAACATGTCTCCTTCGACTGATGACGATAATAAAGAAAAAGATGTACTACTTAGACAAGTCGAAGCTAGGGATCTCATTGACTTTGGTATGATACCTGAGTTTGTTGGCAGATTTCCAGTACTTGTACCCTTTCACACTCTGAACAGAGAAATGCTCGTCAGGATTCTTACCGAACCAAAGAATGCGATGGTTCCGCAGTACAGAATGCTTTTCTCTATGGATAAGGTGAAGCTATTGATAATTCCATTATAATAAACACCCTGATTTGTTATTTTGCAAGAGATAGCCACATCTTTAGGTCGCCTAAAAAATTCTTTAGATTTTCCCCATCTATTTCTTAAATTTTAATTCACTTTCCACCTAATTCACGATGTTAATGATATTCCAGGTGGATTTGACATTCGCTCCAGATGCTTTGGCGGCTATTGCAGCTCTAGCAATGGAAAGAAAGACTGGAGCCCGAGGTCTGAGGGCAATTATGGAATCCTTGTTATTGGAACCGATGTTTGAGGTGCCGGGAAGCGACGTTATGTCTGTCCATGTAACTGAGGCTTGTGTACGTGGTGACGAAAAGCCGCAATATATGCGTCGCGGTGAAGCAAACGAAGAGGAACTACCACAAGCTCAACACGTTCAGAATTGAAATAATATTAAATTATAATTTGTTGATATATAACATTATCACATCATTCAGATCAATATCTTGGCTCTAATCTCCCTCGTCGGGTGGATAAAAGTATCTTAAAAGAAAGTGAAACACATACTTCTGTGTTTTCTAAAGTTTAAGTAGAGGAATTCTTTCTTTCTTTCTATTTTTTATTTTTTTTTTTTTCTAATGTCAGAAATATCTGACGCAAGAAAAATAAGAAGGAAAGAAAGAAATTTAAAAAATAACTAAAATAGATAATTCACTTATAAATATTGAAAATATAATAAGAAAAAGAAGTATCTTAGAGTAAAATTATTATTGTCTTGTCATAATTAGAGTCGAATTTTTAAATATCACATGAATAAATAAAAACGATTAAAAAAAAAGTAAACGAATACTTGTATGCGTTGAAAAAATTTCAGTCTTAATATACTGAATGTAATTTATTTGAGCTAGGGAGAACAAAATTGAAAAATTAATTTTCACATCAATTAGCGTGAGTTACATTGAATATCAATGTATCTACTAGCGAATGAGATAATAAATTATTTTTACGTGACCATATATTAATAGATCCTATAAAAGATTCTTTGTAATATATTGTAAATAGGAATAATAGCTTATTGTTAGAAAGAGTGATAGCTAAATGGATAGATAGACCGCATAAAAGGCTTATATTAGATTCCTTTATTAAATAACTCCGAATTGATTCCATAGAATCGAAATATTTGGGTTTACGAGAATTCAGCGCACTTAGCGTGTAAATAAAGTTCACATTTCGTGTATCGTTAATTGGAGAACTGCAACATACGCCCCTTCGTGAGAGCCATAGGATCCTGAGCTTGAAAAGTTTCATTTATTCAAGGATACTTTGATAATAATATGAAAATTAAAAGTTTTATAAGTTTCTATAGATTCGGAATGAAAACTTCAGCGGTTTATTATCTTTTTTTTTTATATTTAGTTAGGTATTATCTATATTATACTAGTTGTTGTTCAGTTAGCGTGTGATAAATTACTATTATTATTAATCAATTTATAATATGTTGAAGTTTAACGATGCCTAGGTATGTAGTAATATGGTCAGGACCATATGGCGCTCAGGATGATAATATATATTAAAAAAAAAAAAAGGAAGGATATTTCAGATTATAATATTATAGCTAAATAAATTTACATTGTAAAAGGGTATATTTAAATAATAAACCAATAATTAAATAATCATTATTAATCATCACCGTTTTTATTCTATTTTAGAATAAATTTTATATTTATAGCATAATTAATAATACGTAACTTTATCGATATATTGGTATATCGTAAACTTTTGATAATATAATTACAACATACATACATACATACTAAGTATATTTTATTATCAAGATTTTTAGTTCGCCATACAAGCAGACTATATCAACTAAAAATAATAAAATCCTATCCGATTAGATGAATTTAAAGTATGTACATACAAGTGAATTACATAATATTAGAGATCTTGAAACTAGTTCAATTTACTATGTCAAAGCTCAATATTTACAAGATATCAAATTATGGATAAGTTTCCATAAACAATTTAGTTTTCAAGATTTTAACGAGATCGCCAATCCCTGGGAGATCGTATTCTAAAACAGATATGTGTGTGAATCAGCTACCAGTGAAATTTACTGCTTTAAATCCGCGCAGAATATCATTGCTACTTGTTTTCTTTAGATATTTATTATTATCTGACTAGGGAACGACTTGCAACATTTGGCAGATGCCTCATTCGTTATTTGAGATCAATGCTGAGTAGTAATCATAAGCAGTAATTCAAGAAATTAATCATTTTCCCAAAACTTATAGGAGAAAAAAAGAGAAAAGACAATTTGTTTTTTAAATAAACGAACTTTCTAATTATTGAGAAAATACTTGTAGTATACTACTTTATCAAATCGTTCATCAATTTTGTACAGTTATTGGTATATCAATGAAATAAATAACTTAGTTATTATACCTATATAACAGATGACTATAAAATACAAATTTCGGTGTATTAGCTCGTCGTTACACGATATTCAACAATCAAATCATACAATTTTTCCCCTTTCAATTAATTGACAAACTAAATGAAAGGAGAAAAAATTCATAGCAAAACAATTGATACAAAGATTATAAATCCATTAAAATCTATCAAAATAGAAGTAACAACATCCGCTTCATATCCCGCTATAATAACTATGAGGCGGGGCTTTTTCTGGCTTTGTTTTAGGCCTCATTACCCCCGTTAGTTCTGTAAGTATCCATTTAGTGGCTCTTATAACTAATACATGTGCTGCGAATTGCAGAATCAATGAGCCAAACCCTTTATACAACCCGAAAGGACCCTCAGTGGAAATTATCGTACGATAACAGTCAACGGCTCCGCTATATCCGGTCAGCAAAGGCGTGACGCTCCGCCCGGTGTCTAAATTATCAATTATAGTCCTAGTTCCTTGTAAATGTAATCGATGAATGACAGTCTCTAATGGATAGAAGACTATATCAGCTGCGCACATCGATACCAGTATAGAGTGGAGCTCGATGTCTTGGACAACAGATTCTGAGACCAAATCCCTGCTGTAAGCACCCTGGAAAGGGGAGTAAATTTTCTTTTAATTAAAAAAACGATTGAAAAGAGGGAATCAACCCTCACCCTTAATTGCTGAGAGTGTTTATGTCTGATGTGCATTATCCTGCTCGTTACTCCTCTGACTATTAATGTGAACAAGTATTTTGTGACCCCGTAGACTATTGTAGGTGGTAGAAGAGCGTAGATAGGTATAAGTCTTCCCTTATTTCCTACTTCAAGAAGCCGTATCGCACCATCTTTAAATACGTCTAAAATTCCTGGTCTCTCTGACGCTATTTCAGACTGTACTGTTTCTACCAATGAAGCAGAGTAGAAGGGAGTCACTATGCCGATTGATACGCTGAGAGGTAAAAGAGTTAGTTTGTTTATCTGAATATGAATTCTCGGGGCTTTTATTCTCTAAGAGAAACCAAAAAGCCAGAATTACCATTTAAGTATAAGATGTTGTCCGAATGATCGCAGAGAACTGTTGCAAGTGATTTCCCTGTAAGAATATACAAGTAATTTATACTTTTTTTATTCTTTTTACAATTAAGTTTGCTAATTGATAGCAAGAGATCCACCTTACTTTGGCCAGGGTGTTATCTTTGATACAAGATCTTCAACGGCAAGAGTTAAGCCTCTGACTAACAACGCAGAGCCAATTCCTTTCCACAATGTGCTAAGCCCCTGTGTTTGATTCAAGCGCATGATAACAGGCACCAAAGTTATAGGAACTAAATGGTACTTTACTGCGCCAGGGTTTACTTGGCATTGTCTTCTTAGCACGATGAATGGGTGAATCAATAAATTTTCGGTTATTAAACTGGCGAGGCCACAGCCTAAGCCGACGTATTTTTTAACTGTTAAATCTGAAATTTTGAAGGTTTTTAAATCGACTTCTCGGTCTTTCGACATATAATTCTCACCGTCGTCAGGGGGCGGACTATCCTCGGCCAGAGGATGCACCACGGGGATATCTAAAGGACGTATAACCTCACGGCCGTGATATTTGCTCGGAAATGAAGAGCCGACTTCCCATGGCTCGGAGGGACGAGCTCCGTAATTTCTCTCGTATCCTTCGAGTCCTGCCATTTTATTTACGCGGATTATCGGAATCGAAAGTGATCGAAATTAGGAAGATTAAATTTAGGGTGATGATTATTCGGACACAATGATCACTTGTGCTCGTGCATGGATACAAGTTGAGCACCTTTCGCGGAACAGTTTCGTCATTCATGGTTTCAACCAATCGAAGACGTCGGGCTCGTAGCGACGCGTTATAGCAGACGACGGAACTAGCCGAACCCTTCATGTTGTTACGAACGAATTCGCGTGTTTGGTTAAGTCGAGCTGAATAAAGTTCGGAATTTAGCCATTTTATTATATTTTTTCGGAGTTCAGTATTGCCGAGGTTAGAGCGATTGAAAATATGAAATTCAACTGATCGACGAGTGACTCGGTGAATCGGATCTGACTGGAAATCTTTTAACCGTACGCTAGATAACCTCAAAATATCTAACAGAAAAGATGTATAACGGGTGTAAGATGATACATTCTACCGGTGTAAAACTACAGTTGCAATCTAAACTACGTGCCGGTTTGAGTACCCTGACTAAAACCGAGGTGAAAAATAAGCGGAACGAGATATTCGACAGCGAGAAAAAACGACAGAGATCTTCGGTCGGTCGTGTAGAAAAGATTGAGGTTAAATACTCCGGGCCATCGGACGACGTCACGCTTGTTATGAACAAGAATATTTCAACGCCTTACGACTGTGCCAGACATATTTCTGAGGGTGTTAAAAACGTCGCTGCTCTTGCCGATGTTAACGGAACGCCGTGGGACATGCACACGCCTTTAACATCGGAATGCAATATCAAATTTCTTACGACAAACGTGCCGGATACACACGCTGTAAACAGAGCGTTTTGGCGGACGTGTTCCCTGCTTTTAGGCGCCGTTGCTGAGACCGCGTTTAAGGAAGATATAAACGTTAATCTCCACAGTTTTCCGGCGCCCAATATAAAGTCCGGAAGTTTTTTACAAGATGTTTCATTAGCGTTTGAAGACTGGAAACCAACGACAGCCGAACTTCAATCTCTATCGGCTTTATTCGTGAAATTTATTCAGAGTAAAACTACGATAGAAAGATTGGTCGTGAAGGAAGATATTGCGCTTCAAATGTTCGAGGATAACCCTTACAAGACTTTGCAAATACCGGACATCGCTAAAAACAATGACAAAAATGTGGTACTTTATAGGGTCGGAGATCATATAGATATCAGTAAAGGTCCGATGATCGGACATACGGGACTTATTGGCAGATGCACTGTTGCTTCTGTGCATAAATTGTCTACTGATCAATACGGGACTCTGTATAGATTCCAGGGTATAGCTATTCCCGCTGGTATACTTTTAAACCATTTTGCTTATGGTATTTTAGAAGAACGAGCTAGAAAGTTAAACAATTGCGTATGGATTCCTAATAAGATCGTTGAAGATTCTGACGACCATATCGCTGCAGCAATTAATTAATATCGTAGTTTTCTCATGTAATTTAAAGAATGTAAATAAAGAAATTTACCTACTTACTTATTTATGTAAGCGAATTATTGCATTTTCAACCTTGTCTAAAACAAAATTTTATTACATCATGTCGATTTATCAAATCATACATTTTTTATTGACGACATTATCGCTTAGATTATTTTCGTACATCTAGTGTAATTTATTTGTTGAATATAGCATGTATTTCATTGATTAAACAATGGAAGAATGAATTTAAATTGATTCCCGCTCGTTGCATGGATGCGCCTTATTGCAAGCAACCCGCATAGCGTTGTTGCAGTTACATATGACGAGGCGTAACAACGCTTACGGCTGGAGTAGTTCGTTATCCAGTTAGCGCTAGGGAGGCAAGGAGGAGCACTGACCTAGGGTAGTAAGCACTTCTCGTAGTTTCGAGGGGTCAGTGGCCCGCGGGGCGTCAAACGACGCGCAAGGGAATTACGTTAACGAAATACGATTGTCGTAAGAGAAATACTCCGAACTTGCTGATCTGTACCTGGTGATTCCTCTCCTACATCGCAGTGATTTGGGTAGCGAACCGTCAGAGCACAGAGTTGTATATCTATATATATATCATATATAATATATATATATAGCTCTTACGGTTCGCTACCCTCATCACTATCATGTAACCGAGAAATCACCTGGTATTCTGAAAAGCAAACAGAGAGACTGAGTCGATTGCGATAGGAACATTATTTATTACCAAGAAACAATTATGTAATTTGTAACATAACTTTGACAATTAGTAATATCGTATAGATGCTGTAACAATAAATTGCTAGACATACCAATAACCAATTACTTCATTATTTTCCACTTTCCTCTTCCTGCGTCTTTTTATTTTAGGTATAGAATAAGTGGGGAGTAATTTTTTCTTGATTTGGGTTACATATGAGAAATAATAAAATATAGACCACCAGATTTTTAAAGCAATAACGTGATAATCGATACTCAGAAAGTCAAATATGTCGATACCTTACTTTTTTCCCCCCACCAAAAATTTCAGAACACCTCCTCGGGTTTTATGTTTTCCTGATACCAGGAGCGTTTTTCGACTCAAAATTATTCTAACTCCTAAAAATGCTAGTATAGATAAGCTATATAGCGACTGCATGAAGCAGCGAATGCATGCCGGTGTCGATAGGCGACTAAAAATTTTAGAACACCTCCTTGGGTCAGATGTTCTCCTGATACCAGGAGAAATTTTTGACTCAAAATTACTCAAACTCTTAAAAATCATGGTATAGATAAGTTATGTAGCGACTGCATGAAGCAGCGACTGCATGAAGCAGCGACTGTATAAAGCAGCGTATGCATGCCGATGTCGATAAAAAGTCTCGACTGCCAGAAAAATCACTCCATTCTCTGGCAGTTGAGACTTTTTTCGGGGTGATATTTCTGGCAGTTGAGACTTTTTTCGGGGGTCATATGTCTGGCAGTTGACACCTTATTTTTAGGAGTTAAATTTGAGGTGTCAACTGCCAGACATACGACCCCCGAAAAAGTCTCAACTGCCAGAAATATCACTCTTTTTCCGGCAGTTGAGACTTTTTTCGGAGCGATATTTCTGGCAGTTGAGACTTTTTTCGGAGCGATTTTCTGGCAGTTGAGACTTTTTTCGGGGGTCATATGTCTGGCAGTTGACACCTTATTTTTAGGAGTTAAATTTGAGGTGTCAACTGCCAGACATACGACCCCCGAAAAAGTCTCAACTGCCAGAAATATCACTCTTTTTTCCGGCAGTTGAGACTTTTTTCGGAGCGATATTTCTGGCAGTTGAGACTTTTTTCGGGGGTCATATGTCTGGCAGTTGACACCTTATTTTTAGGAGTTAAATTTGAGGTGTCAACTGCCAGACATACGACCCCCGAAAAAGTCTCAACTGCCAGAAATATCACTCTTTTTTCCGGCAGTTGAGACTTTTTTCGGAGCGATATTTCTGGCAGTTGAGACTTTTTTCGGAGCGATATTTCTGGCAGTTGACACCTTACTTTTGGAAGTCAAGCTTAAGGTGTCAACTGCATGCATATGACGCAGCGTATGCATGCCTGTATCGATAGACTACTCTTTCCGCCACCAAAAATTTTAGAACACCTCCTTGGGTCAGATGTTCTCCTGATACCGGGAGAATTTTTCGACTTAAAATTATTCTAACTCTTAAAAATGCTAGTATAGATAAGCTATATAGCGACTGCATGAAGCAGCGTATGCATGCCTATGTCGATATACTACTCAAGCACACCTCCTCGGAAATTGTTCCTAGTATCAGGACATCTAACTCGAGCAGGTGTTTCCAGCGGAAAAGTGGATAGTATACATGCAATAAGAGATCGGAACGAGGGAAAGGTGGAAGGAAAATAACGAAGCATTTCATTATTATTGGGCATTCATTGTTGCAATATCGATACATCGTTATTTAGTACCTGCGTTATGTATACTACATACAATTTGTAATTGTTTTTAAGAAAAAATATGTACAAAATTGATCTAGTCTTTTATTTGCTCCCTAGCATATAAATTACCATAATATAAACCTCAATCGTATTACAATACCATAAAATCTCATTAAATAACTAATTTTACGGAGACTAAGTTCAATACGCACTCGCTTATTGCAATTAAAGCGCAGAATCCTTGTTGGAGGAAGATATTTGGATGCTGATGGAAGTTCATGTTAGAGATCGATTTACCCAAATGGTATCGTAATCTTGCATCTGAATTAACGAGCTACTTTCGCCTAAATATCGGTACGCCTCGTAATATGCAACTATAGGTTAGAGATCACAGAAATGTCATGCAGCTTGCGAGTCATAAGGCGTACCCATGCTGCCGGCAAAAGTAGTTCGTCAATTTACCCGCGAGATGGCGATACAATTTCTTACACCTTGTGCCATCAATGTGATTCCTAACTTATCCACTACCGGTGCGTCTGCTATCTCCTTGCGACGAATTCACGAACTACTTTTGCCGCAGACCGCGGGCGGCAAATAGTTTGAATATATATTCTACATATTTCTGCGTAAAATCAACGGTCAAAGCAAGTCACGCCAGAAAGATAAAGCAATAGATTCCTTAGTTATCAAAAATATTCATATGAACTAATGGCAACATAAAATACTTGTTAATTATTAATAACATTGTAATTACAAAATGTTCATTTATTTACATCGATGCAACAGATTATTATAGGTATATATAAATATAGTTATACACATGTATAGTATAATATGTATATTATACAAGTATATTATACAACTACATATACATACATTATATATACGTATATATCTAGCGAACAATTTTCTTCAACCACAATGTAATAAACATAGGTATACATATGTGTGTATAATGTCAACTGTATCCATATAATATCATAATAGTATAATGTAATAAATCATTTATCAATACCTAATTCATATTTAACTTTGCATCAACAGACAGTGAATAACGTAAACAACTGATTATACAACAGTTAAATAATTTAAGATGTGCGTATGGATATAGAAATTATTTTACTCGCGCGATCAAGTGATTATTCTTAGTTTAAGTTTTTTTTTTCTTTTTCTTCAACAGTTTATTAATTATTAAATCATATTAATAATTTACTATATATTTACTTACAGTTTACCTATAGTATAATAAATATCTATTCACGTGTCTGTACTTCGTTTATATCACTCTGTACCTATATAGTATATATTTATATCCATATTTATTTACAGCTATAAAATACATGCGTATTTATATTTACATATGACAAAATAATAGCCATTACCAAGTAACATACATGAGTATATATGTATATTACTTAAGCAACATACTTCTCGAATGTGTGAGCAGGTATAAATAGCTATGTCATATACCTATGTATAGCTGGTATATTTTTCTGCGATTATATTAATTGAATTATTTAGTACCGTATATAGTATAGCAACAGTGGTCTGCGTCTCGCATTCATAATAATATTAATATAATATCTATATAATTGTGCAGCATATTGCAAATCAATGCTTGCGTGAACTATTCTAAATAAATATAAGTATAACTCACTATAATATACTATATATATTAACATTGTTGTAAATATTAATATTTTCAATTATTTTTTCACTCGTTATTGGTATATTTGCATGATCGTATTTTTGTAATAGTTTATCATTTTTATTCTAATAGTATACTATTATATTATTATTATTGCTTTGAAGCACAATTATAGTCAAATTTGTGCAAATTAATCATCTTCTATTTTCTCTCTATCTTTCAGCTCTATTATGGTAGTATATAAGTAATATACTATATATTATATATCACGAAGTCTAGGCTATAATATTATCCGCGTGTTATGATAATTATCTATAACAATCAATATTCTATTATATCAATGACGTTTCACTACAGATATCCATATCCATAAAGTGGAATCATTATTAGAAACGGTTTCTTCATCAGGAAAATAAAAATAATCTATTATATCATGTCTCTATGCGTTATTTGATAAACCATAAGTTAATATCGATCATTATAGTAAACAATTATTATATCCATTTTTGTGAAGTTGGATTTATAATATAGTATATATCTATATATATATATATATATATATATATATAAATGAGACGCTCTATTATTTGATAATAACACAAAAAATTGTACGAATGATTAATATAACAGACTACACGAAAAATAAGTTATTAAATTTATAATATTGAAAAATCGACAATTCGCAGTAATATATACGATTGTGTCTAGAAAAATATAATCTCTTCAATAAAATGCGGTGAGATATATACTATACTATATACTACATATATATCTGTTCTTAGCAAAGGAAGAATAAGTAAAATAATAGAAAAAGAAGAAAAAAAAAAGACACAAAAAAAAAAACAATGTTATAAACTTTTATAGTATATTATATATTAGTATCTCTGTACAATATAATAATAAATATAGGAAGTTTGCTCCTCCAGTTATTTATGTCATATATTGTCCTCGTCGTCGTATATATTATATTTGCGGTATTATTTCTTCATTTTCTTCTTCTTGTTCTTCTTTTTCATATTTTTTAATAAGCAATGATAATAGCGCGATTTATTTTACAGACATAAAATATGAAATTATGTAATACATGTATTATATAGGGAATGAAGCGTATAGTTTTATAGCACTGCTGCAGTTGTAATAATTCATAGCTATATATATATATATATATATACTCAATACGATTTCTATATAGTAGCGTATAATTTCATATATCTTATTCGGAATTTTTGAAGCGTTAGAAAATGGTTAATTTTATTATTATTATTATTATTATTATTTATTTGTGTGTGTGTGTGTGTGTGTGTAAGTTGGAGAGAAAAGCCAAAGTGGATCTTATCAGATATTAATAATAGATATATATATATATAATTAGTACCGTTTTTATATACTGTTCAAAAAATACGATCGAAAATTAACGTATATTTAAATTATAGTTGAAATTTCATAAAAAGCAAAAAATGTTAATTATTATACACAATGCGAGTCATACAGCGTTATAATAAAATCTCTCTTTCTCTCTTCCTCACTTTTTCTTTCTCTGTGTCTCTCCTAGTTTACCTCACATCATTAATATTATAAGAATTTTTCTTATTTAAATGAAAAATTATTGGCCCATTCGAATTTAGAAGATAATTATAATTATATAGAGTTTATACCGTAAATAGTTATATTATAGTGTGTATTGGTATTATTAGGCAGTTATACGTATAGTTTATATACCATTATGATAATAGCGATACTAATAATAATATTAATATACCAGCAGTGCTACACTAATAATTTTTAGGATAATAATTTAATAACGGGGGAGAAAGAAATAAGAAAAAAATTATAGAAATGGGAAAATTATAAGAGGGAAGCATTCTAAAAAAGCCTTCAGTCTTTTCAATGAATCTATATAATAACAATAGATTCACGACTAATAGTATATCAAGTTATAATTACGTTAAACATTTTTATATAAGACAACAACTGCTGCATCCTAATATATTCTGTATCTATATGTGTATGTAAACAAGTATATACATATATATATATATATATATATATATATATATATATATATGTAATACAAACGATACGCGGCTTAGAATTGCGGTTGAATATATATATTTTTTAATATTTTTATATCTCTATAACGGAATAAAGAAACGCGTCAACTATATAATAATACTATACTTATAATGGGATTAAAGAAATATTATATTTTCAATTATTCTACAACTCGATGTAATAATATCATTCATCTACTATATTATATTAATTAAATATCATTTCATATAACGTTGTCTGCGTATTTATATACTCTGAAATTTTATATACTTAATAATCGTCGAAAAATTACTTACAAATCACATAATATATGTATATGACACGATATAACACGTGATCGTCGATCTACACGGTATAAGTTTATACCTATACATCGCGTGTATGTCACATGACGAATAAAATCAGGACCCATCCCAATGATTAGAAAGAAAAAAAAAAAACAGACGAATTTAAATCATTTTCATTTTTTCTTCTATCCACTGAGAAGGACATAATATCATACTGAGTATTAATTCTTATCTTATTATACTGATATATATATATATATATATATATATTGGCGATGATGATTGATACTTGTCAGATCAATCATTCGATCGCATCGTATCATATTCAATTATATTTACAATAATTTAAGCTGACGCGATTGTAACACGGATGAAAAAAGTTATTGTGTTAGAAAGAATTCTAGTGTTTATTACAATTATAAAAAGTCCATTTTTACCTTATTCAACTCCTACCTAGACCAATATAGAACTAGTCAAGCTACTGATTCCCTATCTCACCTTCGAACCATAATCAATTACCTCCTCGTTTGATCAGTCCGGATTTGCTATATTCACCATTTAATAAATGCCGATAAAATCCGTTCTACAAATCGATGTATGGAACGAAGGTAGGCCTGGCTCAGGATGGCTGATTATGATGTCTCGTTCCCTTTTTACTGCTACCAAATGTAAACCAAGTCCCAACTTTTCTTCCCAAAGAATTGGTCCCAGTCTGTTGACTAGCGAGCATTGATACTTCGTAGGCTGAATTTCTCTTATAAGTTTTATCTGTTCAAACGCAAAATTGTAGAAAAAAATAAAAGCGAGTCGTGATGAATTGAAAAACACAAATAGATAAATAAATTAATTAATTAATTTTCTTACTACTTGGTTTGCTAGGGGGTCTACACCGCTCTCTAGTAGCGGCTATTTTTGCTAGCTGTCTTGCTGCAGGTGGAAATTCCAAGCCATCATTTCTGTCCTGTTTAACGAGCCTCCGTTCCTCAGCCATGGCTGAAAGCCATTGTCTTTTATCTTCGGCAGTACGACAGCAAAAAAGCAACCACTTGTCCCGAACACAACTGTACACTTTGAGACAATGACGGACGGTTACTCCGAGCTGAGGATCTGCGGGATATGATCATCCAGATTTTAGAAAAATTTTTCAATTTATATTAATGGAGAGAAATGGGCAGGAGGAAAATAGCATATGCGGTTTAATCTGCACTCTCACCCTTTCCGTCAGGGACGTCTATGACTTCGCTGGTATCGAGGTATATCCTGCCTTTGTAAACGTAGGTGTTTCTCTTGAGTATGTCCTTCTTGCAGTAAACTAGCTGATGGTCGAATAAAAATAGCGTTATATTGTTCGTCCACATCCCTGTTGTTACTCTTATCACTTCACCCTGATGTATAAGCTGGGATGATACCTCGATAAGATCTTCAGCCTGTATTGATTTCGATAAGCAATATTTTGATTATTAGATCACGCGATTTGATAATAATCCACCACCATGATTGGGGTGAAAGTTAGGGAATTATGAAGTCACTTGCCTCCCATCCTTCTACTCTTTGCTGCCAAGCAGCGAGTTTCTCCAAACTTTCCATCCGCCTTTTTCTCTCGTTTATTAAAACGGCTACACCCCTCATCGCCTCGAGAGCCTCTTGTATCTTTTCGTAATCCGGATGTTCGGACTTTGTGTACTTTAGTAACTCCGCTAATTGCAAAGGGTATTTACAAATCCTTTGAACTGGTGTCAGCAAGTAACCGTCCAATGGGATTTCTATCAATCCTCTCATCAGTCTACAACCCTCAAAGAATTTACTGTATCTGTTATGCTGATAGAGTTCCTGCAAAGTGGCCATCGCCATTGGGTGGCTGTTGCAGTATTCCGAATACATTCTAAAGCCAGATCTCTGGAAGGGCGAGATTCAAGGTGAGAAATGAGAAACGTGAAGAGACATTCGAAAACGTATCAAAGCGAACTTACGTGGCTGATGAAACACTCCCCTAAACAACTTTTGTGGGGTGAATTCCAGTCGACGACTGCCTCAAGATCCTTGAGAAAATCTGACTGAAAGTCCAGGAGTTCTTCAAGGTTTATGAATATGGCTTCTATCTGTTCCTCGCTGAACATGTCCGTCCTTCTTCGACACTCTGCTATGTAGCCCTCGGCAACATCCCGCAGAATTTTAACAAAATCTCTTTCAGTCTGGACCAATTCTCTCACCACGCTAGTCCGCACTTGTTCATTAGACAGGAGGGAGACGCTGGTCCTCCTTCTAAGCTGGGAATTTGTCGAGACACCGGAAGCCATCGCGGCGAGACAGTCTTCTACGGTATCTTCTTGGCTGACCCGTAACTGTGGGAAATAAAACGAGAGAATTATTCGGGTGTGATGATTTTTCGCTTTTGGTTCTCTCGCTCAAGTTGATGGAATTTTTATTTCATTTTTTTCTTTCATCTCACCCTGACAAACGCCGCGGGAAACCATCCGTGTTCATTTCTACAGCTTCCCCACCACCAGTCTCTGTCGATGGTGTCCAGAACGTCGATTACGTCCCCAGCTCGAAAGGCTAATTCTTGTGGTTCCATCGCTACGTGATCCCAAACAGCTTCGGCTAAAATCGCGATGTCTTCTTCCATGGTTTGTTCGAAAGTTTTTTTTCTGTCGGTCAATGATGCGACTGATGACTCTGAGTCGGACATCATTTCGTCGTCTGATGTACCGCCTCCACATCTTCCGTCGTGCTCGTCTTCTGATAGCACATTTCCACCAGGCAATCTCGCACCTGTAATTTATCAGTTGGAAAATTTGTTCAGTTTTATCTTTTTCTTTTTCTTTTCTCTTTGCTTGATTATCAATTCACCTGCAGTTTTAGCGCGCATCAATGGTGATAGTTGATTAATGCCTAGTGGTTGACTGAGGGATCGTCTCAAATTTGTCCTAGAATTCCTCCCTTTCGAGTTACTAATGCATGAAATGAAAAATAAGTAATTTTTTTTTTTTTTTCTCTCGCTCTCCTTATAATCATATCGGGTGAAGAGGGATGAGTTTCGATGTAATAATAATACTATAAATATAATATAATGACGGGATGTTTGAAGGTTTGTATAATTACGGTTTTTATTACAATATACGTATTATTTTCATTTAGTTTATGTTTTTTTTTAAAGCATGATTAATATACGGCATTCAGCAAACGAAATACGACATCACAACGAGTATAAGTTACTTGTGACGATGATACAGTACAATAAATATACATACTATATAGTATAATATATAATTTTAATAATACGTAGTTTTCTTTAATACAATGAAAATAAAGAATTTGATACCCTTCTACCTACCACTATTTTCCCTCGATTTACTGGAAAGTTTAGAAGAAAATTTTATATTTGCCTCATTTTTTCTTTTCCTTTCTTTCGTTTATTTTTTCATTTTTTTATTATTATTTTTTTTTTTTATTTTATTTAAATAAATATACTGACACACCTAGATAGGATACGATCTAATAATTCAACCCACCAGATGATACGTATGTATATATAAAGGAAATAAAAAAAAAAAATCACAACGTCTTCTTGTATGTTATAATAATTATGTGTGAAAGAAAAAAAAGAATTACCGCATATATATACTGTATATTCAGGTTTAGTATTATTAATTTTTATTTTTTACGGTATATATATATATATAAGGTTGATAAATAATTATTAAAAATCTCTTACCTTCTAAGTGTAACTATATCGTTGGAGGAATGTCTTGGACTCAGTCTTGGAGGGCGAGTCTTGATAGGTGACGGGGTCGACAACATTCTACGATAATTATGAGCGTGACTATATCCCGACCTAGTATCCCATTGCAAAAGTCTTTGACCCCCAAGATCACTGTTCGTTCTTCGAACGTGATTATGTCGGCTTGCCCGGCTCTGGAGATCCGCCTGAAAAATGAAAATAAAATAGGAAAAAGAAAAAAAGGAAAAAAAAAATCAAATAATGTGTAATGATTGCATTGTAGGACAATTATTATAATTCTGACGAAATACGTTCATTGATATGATTAATGGAACTGTAAGGATGTCGGTCGCGGTATACCAGTATAGCAGGGGGAAACTTATATGCGGTTTTCTTTCTTTCATTATTATTACGAAAATTTCAATGAATTTTCTGACTATTAAAATTATTGATAAACAATAATCACAGAGACTATAATATACACACGTATACGGAATACGTATATCGTTGGATTGATATTCCCACCTGGCTGACCGCAGTGGTCAATTTTCTATCGAAACATCCGCACATTTTAGCAAACATTACATAGGTTTCACTCCACTTTGATAATTATCACTGTATGTTCGAGGTAACATTTAGTAACTGACTCATAACTGATCGAGGTATTTTACAACGTACGTATATATGTATACGTGTAATACGTTACGTTTGAAACGCTGACGATTTTATTTACCGAGAAAAGATCCATATCTATTGTATCGACACTGCATTCGGTCTTGTTTCGTATTATACAGTATATTTATAATTGTATCGGATTAAAGTTCGAATCAGAAAAGGCGAAAACTATAATTCGAGGAGAGAAAATGAAACGAAAAAAAGAACGCACATAGACACATACACGCGCAAGATATACGATGAAATTAGTTATTTAGTATCACTATTTAACACTGAGCTAAACGATATACTCGTCTATACACGAAATAGGAAAGAGTTTTACACCGCAATCGCCGCTTCTTGGTCAAGCTCTTGATATGAACTGAACAAAAGTGTTTCCTTCGAAGCATCCTGGTGTAGAATTGTGATACGTGACAGACGCGTCGCGACGTATACGCGATAGGATAAGCCCCGTGTGTATATATATATATATATATATATACGTATATATATGTGTGATTTATGCGAATGCTATTGTAAGTGATTTCTGTATATAGAAGGAAATATTTCTCTCAATTTTATACGAAATGGATAGAAAAAAAAAAAAAAAAAAATTAACAACTATTTTAAATGTATGTTTATATTTATCAGGGGATAAACCATAGGTATATACACGTGTTCGTATATACCTATGAAAGAATATGTGTGAATAATTTTCCAATTATGAATCATCGTAATTATGAAACTAAAATATAAGTCATTGTACCATACAAAAGTCTACATCCGTCGAGATAAAGATACGAAGACCATAGGCCCGTGTCTGCCTATGTCCTTTCTGTATAATGTAATCAGTGATGACCAGTCCACACGGGCCGTAATAATAATAAAATATTAACAATACGATGTACGAAGAGGAACGATGAGTGAAATGGAAAAGAAACGATAACGATGCTTTAAATCGTGCTTGAATCGTGATAACGAATAAATCCAAAATTTTATACATTCTGTATATGAATTATTGAATTCTTCATTGGTACCTTAAACTTGTCGATTAGTATCTGGTTGATGAGCTCGGACTGGGGTCGCGATTTGTCCGTAACTCGTCTCCGGAGGGCGGGAGGGCTGTCCATATCATCTGGTGCGTCTGTGTCGTGAGATTCTGAGCTGTCACCAGCCCCTGTAACGCCACCCCCGCTGCCTCCGCTGCCCCCAGTCAATGCTCCACCAGATACCATCTATAGAGCGAGAATTAATAATTATCTCTCGCACCGTAAATTTTATGGAGTTTCAGGTATGTGGGGGAAAAATTGGAAACAGTGATTACGGTTTTAGTTATTTGATAAAAGAAATGAAAAAAAACAAAAAAAACGGATCGCATAATTATTCTCACCTCGATCTGTATCCCGCTGTCACCGCTGTTACATTTCGCACTGCGAGCTGCTTTGCTGTTTTTCTTTCGCTCCTTGCTGGTCCTCCAAACCAAGGGACCAAATCTGATGTATGAAAATGAAAGATGAAGTAAAAATTTGAGTAAAGATAAAATGAGCTGGACGAGGGTAAAACCAACCTGAACTTTTGATCGTTCGTAGGATCCTCTTTGTGTTGAATTGTTTGCTGGTTTTGTTGTTGAGGAGCTGGGGGTGGGGGTGGTTCTCTGTCATCTTCATCGTCGAGTGGAATGGTGCTGGAGTCTTCCGAGGGTCCGTCACCACTTTCGAAACTTTCTTTGCTTCCCTTTTTGTGAAATCTGAGAGAAAAACTCTTGCGAAATTTTTGCAACACGCTCTCTTGATTATGGGCGTTTTGTCTCTGTAGTATCTGGCTCCCTGTACTACTTCCGGTCACTATAGAAATCGGAGATTCCTGAAGACGGACGTGTGATATTAGCGGTATTGTTGCCTCGACTATTGGGTGCTCTGTTGAAGTATGGACGACGTTTATTCGGTCACTTTCTTCAGCTGACCATTGCCGGCTATACACGATTACAAAAGAGAAAACCCCTGTGATTATCGGTGAGATTTTTTCGATAGAAATAAATGAATCGATCATTTGTGAAATGAAGAAGAGAGAGAAGAAAAAAAAAAAAAATTACAAAAAATTGCAAATTCATTATTTTAGGAATTATAAATTACTATTTATTTATTTCAGTTTTGTTTTTTTTTTTTCCCTTTCTTTCATGATCGTTTCAGCTTTTTCTTGAATTACGCAAATGAATGTATGTATTATTATATTTGTATAATTAAATCATGAAGAACAAAAGTTACGGTGAAAACCGAACCAGCTTTCTACCGCAGTGGAATTTCCCAGAACTTCCGGTTCCCGTTCAGGACGAATGTTCATTGCTAAGTAATAGTATAGCAACGCGGCTTGACAGTTGATCGGTAAATTGTTAACTACGATTAGTTATTATCCACTCGATTACGCACCACATAAAAATGTTCGTTTTTCTTATTCATTTATGATTTCTATATAATTTTATGTTGAAAACGTCACAGTTTTATAAAATAACAGTTGCTCAATTGATGTAATTGAGATACGAGGGAAAGAACAAAATTTCCCGCACGAATATCGAAAGGTGAGAATCCCACTTTACGTCGTGGGAAAAAAAAAAAAAAAAAAAAATTTCCGTCGATACATACGTTTCGTTCGGCTGTCTGAAAGCTACTAAAAGCTGACAAGAAAACTAATACGTCGAAGTAGCTATAGTCAGGAAGAAGCCCCACTTCCAAGAACAGATTTTCAAGGGTCACTACAGGTATAGAGTTCGAGGGTTGTAATTTGGCCGTGGTTCGAGACTCGAGCCATCAACCACCCTGTACCAGTATATATATATATAGATATAAGTATTGCGGTTCGTATTCTGAAAGGAAAATATTTTCGACAGACGGCATGTGCCGAGCAGATGAAGCGCACCTTTTCCCATTATATCTGTAGATTTGGTATAGCTATACGCGGCGGTAGACTCGGAGATTCAGAGAAAGTCTGAGGTATAAATTTGTCACGTAAAGCCGAAGGTCGAGGGACATTTGTATTTTATTTTTCTCTCTTTTTTCAAAGAATAGTTAAATTTTCTTTGAATAATTAAACCCTCAACTCACCCGTCCTGATCTCGGTCGAGAAGAGCCGGAGTACTGGACGCCTTCGCTCGTCTTTGAGCCTTGTTGAGGGTAGGGGCTCTCCGTCTTTCCTTTAGCCCATTGCCACCCAGCTGCTCGTGCAAGGGCTGAAATTGTTTGATGTAAAAAACAAAACGAAGATAAGGAGAAGAAAGGTAAAGAAAATTCTTAAAATACGAAGAATCGTGGGTCGATCGATATCGCTTGTAAGAAAAACGCGAGGATTTGATCGCGCAGCAGCAACAGCAACAGCTCAACAGCAGGAGCAGTAGAAATAGGAATTATTGATCAGGAAATTGAATACCAAAGCAGTAATATCGTTTAAATTTAATTCCCCGTATTTTCGGATGATCTCCCCTGTAAGAGACGATTGATAATGCAAATAAAATCGAATCTGGGATTTATCTCGCGTCATGTAGTCAGAATAACTAAGACGAGATAAAACGATGAAGTAAATTCGTTGAAGTAGGATAGAATTTCCCTGACGTGATATATATTATTCACGATTTAAATTACCCGGTAGAGTATGGCGATTATTCGAATTACAATATTAAATCGTCCGTAAATCCGTTATCTAACGAGTTGTTAAAAGTTGAAGAAACACCCAGATAACATTTTACCCTATAATGTTACATGCGGACGGTATAGAGAGGAGGGAAGTAATTATAGATACTCTATACAGTCCCAGCGTGAATAACTTACGCCAATTGATCCTCGAAAGCCCGTAGGGAATTGAACTTTACCAATTCACCTAGATATCGATTAGTCGTGGGTGATAAATTTTAATTACTTGAACACCAACACTCATACTGCACCGGTATATATCTATATACTGGGTTGAAAGTTTGACTTATAATTTTGGAAAAAATTAACTAGAAAAATTGTTGTAAATATTTTTTGAATATCTAGGGGATGATTTATGTTAGAAGTTAACATCGCCGATTAAATTTCGGCGTATAAACCTTAGCGACATGACAGTTTGAGTTTAGTTTTCGATTATAGAATTAGTAAACCGTTGAGTGGGATAACGAGATTCCAAAGGGTCGTACATCTAGACCTGTGGACACGCGTAGGCGTTCAGGTATATGGGTACTGAGCACAACAGTTTGATATAGATTCTTATTGAAATTTTGTTTAATGTTGTATATAATAGCGAGTAGCAGGTGGTGCGAGTGAAATTTAGGGAGCGAAACGAAACTGGGCTGACAGGAAATACTCACGGAAACCGGTGCGGTGTGAGGTGGCGGAGTTTCCTGTGGGATGAGGCAGTTCGGGCTTGGGGTAGAGCGCTGAGACTCAAAACCACGATGCCAAGGTGTAGATCCGGCGTTGCTGCTGCTACTGGAAGAAGAAGAAGAAGAAGAAGAAAGGATAAAAATCAAAAAATAAAAATGAAGAAAAAAAAACCGAGACTTCTTTCTCTTTGCCAATATTATAACGAACATCTAATACATGTAGACATATATAGTCGATTTATATTCGAAGCGTCGAGGTATGAATTCTATACGAAAGATAAATGGACCGAGGAGATTAGATAGTCGCCTGGTTGCTTCTTAAGTTCGAAATTCGATAGTCGTGTAGCCCGGAGTATCTGAGATCACAAAGTCCTCTTGGAAAGAGCAAGAGGTATGAGTGCCATGTCGTGAGGGCAGAGGATGGTGGAAACCAGTTTTCGAGCTGCATCACGGTGCATGGAAGTCACTGTCTTCGATATATCGGTACCGTTACGATTTCTTACCTAAAGCTTTCGCCTCTGCATCAACCGATACAGTATACACATAAGCGTTACAACTACGCGAAAGGTGCAGATCGGTATCGAAGCTAGAGGTATCGCATTTCGATAGAAACAAGATGAGATATGATTAAGAAGTAAGTTTAAATCGCTCGGTCTTATTCTTACTTGACAATCTTCGGTCGAGCCATATTATTTCATTATCCGAGTTCTACGATATAGATTCTCGACCTTCTTCCTTCGATTTTGTCTTCCCTCCTCAGCACAGCTCTGCGTTTCATCTCAAATTCGTCAGTCTCGTTGCTAGCTGATAATATCCGATTGGTGAATGGCCATTTATGTATACAAGTCGTGCTAATAGCAACTCGAAAAAAAAGTTAAAAAAAAAAAAAAAAAAAAGAAGCACTCCGCGTTAATATGATTGACGCAATAGCCAAATTCGTTGAAAATAAATATACTGTGTATAGATATACTCGGCGCCCACCACAGATCACGATATTTTCTGAAATCGAATTCTTATTGCGAATTTAAAAATTGAATTTTAAAAATCGGCGTGGGCTAAAATCGCGTGGGTATTATGGATCGTTGTGCAATTATAGCTGTACATTTATACACATAGGTATATAGGTGTATATATATGTACCTACGTTCCATAGCAGCACACCGAGACCGAAACTCACTGATGCGTGGGCATATCTCAGAGGTCAGAGGGATAATCGACTTATAGGTGTAACGGTATTATTACCGATCACTTTTCGCGCTATGACTTTATAGAAATTTTGCAAAGATCTAACGCGAACTGCAGTTTGGCGTTTTGCGACTAGAACGCGACCACTTGCCTCCTCTGAGTCGTCGCGAACACAAACTCGAAACCAAACACAAACCTGACATACACGAACCTGCACATGCACATACACATATACATACACATACACATACACATGTAAAAGGGAAGAATTAGCACGCGCGTCATAGAACCTGGTCACGTGACCGTTGCCGACCAAGTCACGTGGGAGACTCACTCATTCTGAAGTAGTAGGAGGAAGAGGCGAAGGAGGAGGTAGTAATATCACCTTTACCCATACATACGCAGACATAGGTGGTGGATATTTTCAGGTATAGAGTTCCGCACGAGAGAGGGATAAACACATCCCCATACCACCCCCGTTCGTTCCTCCTATAGTTCCGAGGATATTTGAGGGTGAAAACCGCGGATGTCGGACACATTTCCCAAGGGGTTTTCCTCCCGGTTCACAGACACGTTACATAGACCATCAAACTGCGACCGAGAGTACGGCAATAAATTTATAATCATTCGACTCAAATGACATCGCATATACCTAGGTATATACTATATAGGCTTACGTCTATATCCTCACGACTGAGAATGAGACTCCGACTATTTTATTCCATGAATTTTTTACTCACCGGTTTGAAATTCGACCCAGAAATATTTACAGGTAATTAGATGCTCCGGAAAATTGTATGAGATAACGATCAAAGGGATATAACGAATGTCGGAATCGACAAGGAAGTCGTTATAAAGAATTCGTAGATACGTATACGTGCGAAAGCTGTCTTTAAAATTTAATGAATTGTTTTTAGGAACTTGTGCGGCAATTGAATGCAGAAATATTGTTAGATTATTCAGATGCGCGTCATTGTATAATGCCAAATAATTAATTGGCGTTTCCGAAAATGGCAATAATCGAGTGCCAATCTTTTCAACACGGTTTAACACCTTCTCAAACTCTATTAGGACAGACCTCCAAAGTGTTTCAAGGCTTAGCCTCGCTTCACTTATGAATTTAATTACGAGTATTTGTGTAATACCGTTTTTAGGACTCGGAGACATTGAAAACTGAAAAGACAGGGTCAGAAAAGATTCTAGACGAACTTAAAGACTGGATTTTTTCGGCTGGAAATAGACTCGACCTTTCCATACTTTCGGTACATCGCAGCGAGTACCTGGACTAAGTATATCGGGAAATAAAGAAGAGACATTAAAAAAATGTGCATATTCCTTACCTTCCGACAACGTTGTGAGCCAGGAATGACTTGGGAAGTGAAAGCGATCTCTGATGAGGGTCTAGGGCCGGATCATTAGTCGTAGAATCCTCTCGTTGAGCTGGGGCGCTTCCGGGTCGAGAAATAATGGCATCTCTTGGTTCAGTGAGGGTGACGAAGGACCCGATCATGGCATCTTCCATGGGGGTTGAAGCGCCCGAACTTTTAGCGTTCCTTGGACTTTTGGTAACCGTTCTATCCGACGTTGTGACCCAAATATCACTGCTTGAAGAGGAGGTGGACGAAGTGCCGATACCACTCGGCGAAAGTTTATTCTGCAGGACTGAAACTACACCCTCGAAACTACTGCCGGCCGATTTGTGCTGAAGATAATCCCTGGCTTCTGGATTAGATCCGTTATTTCCCGATCCCGTAAGGGCTGGTGATTTCCGCGTTGGTTTTATCAACACGCTCTTAGACGGCTGGTGTTTTCCCACTACATCGGAGCCACTATCCCTGATAACTTCTCTTCGGTTACGATTCTCCCGATTTCTTACCGATTCCCTCTCGTCCATTTGCTCTAACGAGGCCGGCGACGACGAAGCGCTATTCCTGCCTCCGCCATGCATCTGTCCAGTGTCTAGGGTCAGTCTATTGTGGGCTGGATAGCTCTGGGACATCTTCATGTTTCCAGAAAACCCAGAGTTCGTTTGTCCAGGTAAATAGAGCTGCGAATCTCGCTGGGAACAGTACGGCCAGAAGCTGCAAGTACTGCTGTTACATCGAGACTGTGTCTCCGGACTCACGCGACAGACTTCCTGATGGCCTTCCGGCGATTTCAGATCGCTGCTAGGGGTTGTCGAGCCTCGCTGAAGCGTCCGAGGTCTTTGATTGTGTTGTTGAGGAGGCTTGTTCCCATGAATATGAGCCTGGGTGTTCGGTGGCACGAAGTAAACTTCGTACGAACCTTTCCCAGACCGTCTCTGATCCTGGATCCCTTCTTCACGGCGATCGTATTGCCGATTTGTTAACAAGTTCCTTGCAGCAGCACGGCTCCGGGTACCATAAAGAAACTCCGTTACTACTTCAGCTTCTCGCAAAAGTTCTTCGTTCAATGCGCTATCGGTCGATTGCGCCTTACCTATTGAATATAATAAAAACATATTCTTTCTATTATTCTTAAGTAATTGAAGATTGAAAATATAACTTACGGTGAGGTAGAGCGTGACGTTTCGATCTATCATTGCTTCGTTCGGCAGTGGCAATCTTTACGACGACTCTGTGCGGCTCTGCGGAGTCTCGGAAATGTTCACGAGGATGTGGAGTCGGGGGTGGTACAGATCCAGGCGATTTTCTTTCGGGTAACTGAAGACTTCGGGATCGTCTTACGCGAGTTTGGAGAGAGTCGGGCGAAGCGGTTGCATTGATTCGTCGATTTTGTTCCTGCCGATGGTTACCACCGAAATTATTGTTCTTCCTGAAATTTGGATTCGGCGTCGGAGACCTGCCCTGTCTGTCCCCGCTGCTAGACGAAGACGAAGAGGGCGAGTTAAAGGCCATTTGTTTTCCCGTATCGTTGGAACCCGGTGATCGCCGAGGAATCTGACCTCTGCTGCAATGGTACTGTGCAGCACGTCCCGGTCTTCCAGACGGCGAAATCTTGTCGCCATTAGTCCTGACCGAGTCGGGTGAAGAGTTTAATACCGCGGGTGCTATCGCGCTCAGATTTAGCGACGAACTGGGGTTATCGTCCTCGTCGCCGTCCTCGTAACCCTCGATCGATGAGTCCGTGTTTTCCGCAAGACGCGGCATTGCTACACCGCGATTGACGCAGCTATCAAGACTCCGGAAACCGAGCGAAGAAGAGGATGAAGATGAGGACTCCTTGTACCGTTGAACAAACTGCGATCTTCTACTCCCGCTCGGATCCTCCAATGACTTTGCCTGCGCCAAACGATAGGGTTGTTGTTGTTGTTGCTGCTGCTGCTGTGGCGTAGATGCTGGGGTCGATGTTTGGCGTCGAGATCTTCCGGAATTACCGCACGGCGTTGACCTGGTCGGCGATGAAACTAACGAACCCCAATTAACGACGTTTCCTGATGGGGAAATCGAGTGCGATGGTGACAACGAGGGCGAGGGTGAGGGTGGAGGACTAATAACGTCGCTATCAACGATCGCATTCGACCTTGGCAAGAACGGAGGTTTTCCAAAAGCAACTCTTCCGTGACTCCGCGATCCGGACTTCTTCGTTGTTGAATCCTGGAAGGCGGGGGGCGGCGAAATAATCGGAGTTATCGACGGGGGTGAAAATGACTCTGGGATATTATGGGGTGACGTTGATGCACCAGGTGTTTCGTAACCTCCCTGGCCATGAAGAGCTAGGAAATCAGGTCTCGACGAGGTATATAAATCCGGACAATTTCCCGGCTCGCTATTACTGCAATGATAGTCCGCCAGTTTGACAGTCGCTCTTCTTGGCAGAGGCAACGTTCCCGTCGATGTTGTCGCCACTCTTCCGCTCTCGTAGCTTGTCTTCCGGTTCTCATCCAGCGATCTTTGCTGGACTTGAACCCACCCTGATCTACCAAGGTAGACTCCGTCCACCTCTCGATCGCACCATCTAACCGGCGACAATTCACGGCTGCAATTACCACTCGCGAATAGTTCTCCGGAGGTGCCCCCACTTCCGGACAAAAAACTGTCCTCACGTCGACGTGGAGGACCTGAGTTCATCCTTTCCTGAAGAAGACTGTCCTGGCTTCGCTGTTTATTCGACGCCGATGAGGAAGACGACGCGGCGTTTGGTGCCGGATCAAGACGGCTTATACCGGGCACCGTCGTACCTCGGGTGTACGAGTTCCGGGACGTACCTCCTGAAGACTTGTTTGCCGTCTTCACCGTGGTAGGATACGTCGTTGTCTGCACACCGGTCGTCTCTCGGGTATCCGAGGCTCCCCGGAGATGCAGAATTGATATGTTTGGACCCCTGTAAAATTGAGGAGGATCATAGGACACCCTGAAGAACGTAGTTCGTAAATTTCTTTACCAGAAAGTAAGAGGAAGATGAAAAAGGGCAGATGTAAAGATCACTTTTCGAATGCTAGAGTATAAGGAGCGGTTTAAGGTCTGGATCTAGATACTCTAGATAAGGAAAGTGCGGTATAGATTCAAATAACGATACAGATATGGTCGGTATACATCGAGCGATCTTGACATTTAAGAAAGTTTCCCGACCGACAAAGAATTCGACGTTATCGTAGGATATCTTGGGTAGGGATAAATGGGTAATTATTATATGTTAGCCATAGCCCGGTAGCGGGGGCCCCGAAAACGGAGGGACGAGGTCGTTGTCATAGGTGGGGATCGACGACACAGACTCAACTCCAAATATAGTTGTGGCCGCCTTCGTTCCGCCGTATATGCGGCTAGGTATGAGTACATGTAAGAATTCCATGATGTGAACGGCGATCATTCCGCAGGTCCTCCAATAACAACGATTGAGTAACATATAAGCCGAACTAGTTTTGCACATGCACTCAACTCGTAGGAAATAAGAATCCTATCGCGATATGAAATGCGTTACAAACTATAAGAACATAAATAGAATGAAGATTCCGAAAGGAAATAAGAAAAAAATCGTTTTACCTCCTCGAAGACATTTTCATCCGGAAAAATATATGGATGAATAGAAAAGGAAAATTAATACTCCTATGTATTAATCCAAGTCGGAGTAGAAGCCTCACTGATTCACTATCCGATTCATGATCCGGTTTTATGGAAAAATCTATTTTTCTTTAACACTATCACTTGGTTATCACAACTGCACTGGGGAACGAGAACCTTTTGTTAACTAAAAGCGGGAAAACCTCATAAGGAAAGAAGTGAGAAACGAACAACGACAGAAATGATCGCGTTTTACCTGTCCGAGGAACGCGGTGCGGCTGTTGGGACCAAGTGCTCAGCCGGGTCCACGGAGGGACTGAGACGACGAGGGGCCTTAGCCGGCCCACTATTATCCCCCCGGCCTCCGTCCTCCATAGAGTGCTGGCGAGACGACGGCTGAGATGGTTGTTGGTTGTGCTGTAAGGAGTGCTGAGAGTTTTGGGCCGTCAGCCATCGTCGGTCACCGTTTGTTCCTGAACGACTAGTACTAGTCGTCGTCAGACCAGAAGACGAAGAGGAAGGAGCAGCTGGAACGGATTGTCGTGCACCAGTTGCACTGCTGGTTGTACCGCTGTCCAAAGACACGCTCTGGAAGAGGAAGGAGCTTTTTAGAGTTCGTTTTGGTTTTGCGGTGTTTCCTTCAGAGTTAGGAAACGGGGATAAAGGCACCCCGCGAATTGCATCAGCGTCAGCTTACGTTTACGTGGTTTTTTCGAGATGTTACCGACGAGTCCTGGGACGAGCCGCGGGCGTAATGGCGAGCAAAGACCTCGGCGAGCCGCGACATTCCCGAGGATGAGTGACTGCCACTCTTGGTTTTACTAGGCGGAGAGCCTCCCGGCGCTAGGTTTGGGTTGCTGTTCTTACGCTCCGGAAATACCAGGTGCTCTATGTTCGTTGTATAGCCAGGATCACTCCTGACAATGTCCTGGAGCGTCACTCGAGAGTTGGAGCTGGTTCCACCATTGCTAAAATAAATTAGGGTAGAGGAAACTCGCTTCTCTCTGCTCTTCTTGTATGTCTTGTTTCACGCTGGAAAATTCAAGGATAACAGATAAGCCAGGATTATATACTCACTTCGGGCTCGAACCTTGCCCTGATCTCTGCCCACGACGTTTTCCATTGCCACGACCTGGCCTGATGTTCGTCACCTCTACTAACTGCATCAAACGACTGCGGTGCTGCCGCAAAAGCGGGTCTTCTCGGCGATTCATTTTACTCGTGAACACCGGTCTCCGATTCGCACGGTATTCTGGACCGAAGAGATATAGACTCATAAAATACCATAGATGGCGAAATGTATTAATTTGGATCCAGAATCCGGTCTTCTTGCCGAACTTTACTTGCTAATTACTTCTACATGAAAAAGTTATCACATCAAGATTTGAAGTATGAATCTCAATCCGCAGATTCTCACCCTTATAGAAACTCGCTTTTCACTTTCTCCGAATCCCAGCTGCGAGATTTCTCTTCAGTTACTTCGGATCAATCCAAATGTTTGAGGGTTGATTATTTCCCATATACTATGATCTTTGATATGAAACTTTGTACGATCAGAGATGCATTTTTTTCTTTACTTTGATATAAAAACTGGCATATTTCTTACGATTTTTATTTTATCGATAATCCCAACGGTCAATCTATCGGTTATTATGTCAGGAACGAAATCAGCCCTTAAGCAATGTAATCGGTCTATCGATATGCACAGGACAGCACTGTATCCAAAGTCTTGAGGATGGAGATAAAGCACAGCTTTTTATGATGTTTAATCATACGGCACTTACCTGGTCAAAGTAAGTGGCGTTCTCACTGATGCAGATATAAATTCCGTAGCTTCCGGTATCTGTGGTGTCAGAGACGACCCACCAGACTGCGGCAAGTGGTCAAGCATGGGGAGGATTTGAATGGGATAAAGGCGACACCCGACCAAATGCTTTATCATAGTCCCACACTGACAGTTTGCCATGTTAGCTTGGCAGCTCCACCATCTCTGTGCCATTTTGAATCCAAATTTTTCAGCCCGTAAGAGCTGCATCGAGCCACGAACCTGTGTTCAATACATATACCTATATCTATTTGGATAGTGTAGCCATAGAATAGGAACAATTTCCGTTTTGTGATTGAAAACGGTGATTTTAAATCTCGACGGTGATAAAAAAAAGTAACATAAAAAAAAAAAAAAAAATGAAAAATCGTCTATAGAATTCCGCACCGAATGAACCTTAACGAGGTAAAAAAATATTCATGATTTAAACAGGTACACGGAACGTGACGCGCGTTTACCAATATCGAACCATTGCAGGACTCGGTACCGTCAGACAGGCTAAGAATAACGATAAAGTGGAAGTTATTGACTTTCGATACTCGCCGACTGAAATACACGCGCCTCTCAATACCCAATACCGTAATTCCATTTTACAGTCGGTATAACGTAGCGTTGGAAGAAGAAAAAGAAAAATAAAAAATGTCAATATTTTACCCGAAATACATGGAAAAAAAAAAGAAACGCAATTTATTTCTTACATTAACTAAACTCCAGTATTTTTTTTTTTTTCGAGGGTCGAAGGGGGAGGGCTTACTCGTCCTTCAGCCCTTATTAGTATCATAAGAACAAATGAAAAGCGATCTTTCTGAAAAGAGCGGGAAATTTTTTTTTCATCAGTGAATCAGTACAGGCAGTTTTCTCCCTCTTGACCATTCTAAGATGGCGAAGGGTGTTTGGCGGTCGATTACCCCTGCGTCTTTTGCATCAAGGACATGCCGCGGGTCTGTGAGCCGAGGTCCTTTCTTAAAACCGAGGTTTTCCTTTCATTGAAAACTTCTCTGTATTCCTGCACCAAAGGGCACCCCTTGTTTTTTACAATTTCTTCCCCTCGTTCTTTCCCTTCTTTTTGTTTCTTCTTTCTTTCTCTTTTTTTCCTTTTTTCCTTTTTTGTTAACCATTCATTCCACACTTTGACCGATAATAATTCATGACCCGATCCCTGTGACCTCGCTTCTTGACAGCCGGATTACCGCGCGTTACGTTCTGCGCAGACAAAGACCGTAGGTATTTCCTCCGATATTCTGTACACACATAGGTGTATAGATAAACTATATACCTTGTCACCAATTCCATACATATATTAAACATACGTATCATATACGTGATGTGTATATGTATTATAACGGATACGGCTACAGAGTATACAGAATGGGTTGTATAACAAACCGACAAATTAAACAGCTCCTTATTTATACCTACTGCAAACCTACCCTTATAGATATAATATATCAGAGTACTAGTGCTATTAGGGGTGAAAAGGCACGTAAATTCAAAAGCTTTGTGTTCACGTGGTATAAAAACCTCTCAAACGACAAGTAGAGAACCCTAGATATAAGTGATTCGAGTAGGGGTGGCCCAGGGTTAGCCAAATAACAAATTTTCAGGGTTATTAGAACGCGATTTTTTTTTTCGCTCCACAGTAAATAAAAACTCTTCAAAAATTTGACTAACCGTTTAACATAAGTATTCGGCATTTTTTCATTCGCGTAAATTTGAGTCTGAAACATCGTCTAGACTCGAGATATTAGCTAAGTGTGTCTGACCGCGCAACGACCTATTCTACTAGTTTGAGTACGCTTGTAATTTTCGGGGGCTGCTCGGTAAAGAGTCAACGATCTTTTTCCTTTTTAATTTTTTTATTTTTTTATTTTTCCATTCCGGAGGAACGTGGATAAACGTGAACCGATTTTTATGAAATATCGAAAGTCCTCGTACTCGTTGGCTCTATACCTTTTCATTAATTTTCTTTACTGTTCATTTCGAGTGCAGTATTCGTATAGGTATATTGTAGTACAGATATATATGTATACACACTCACCCATGTACCTATATTAAAAAGTGAGAAATAAATAACGACCGTCATCGCCAGACCAAGTTTCACATTTTTTTTTCTTTTTACTCTCGTTCTATTTTCCACTTCCCATTTTCCAGTATAATAGTAAAAAATAAAAGCTCTTTATCAAAAGTTCTCAACGTTGTAGGTATATGGCTGTACCTATAATATATACTTGAACGACCGATTAGAACACGCATAAACTAAAACTCGATTTTTTTTTTACAAGTTTATACTATAGTATATATTCACAGTGTATTTCTTTCTCTTCTTGTATTCTTATTTCTTTGATTTTACGTTTGTTTTTCTATCTATTTTTTTCCAATTACTCTACATACAGATGTTCAATCTTTCATTCATCACACGTAGGTAAATCTACTCTTCTAACATTTTTTTTTTTCTTTTTCTTTTCTTTTTTACTCTCGGTGTTGAAATTTTCTCTCGACACAAACTAGACAGGGGCTGCTGCCTTGCGACGAAATGTTTTTCCAACCAAACTCGAGATAATATTTGCACGAAGCGACGGTATTTTTTTTTTTTTCTTTTTATTCCTTTGCTCATTTTTCGGTTTTTTTTTTCTTTTTTTTTTTTTCGTAATTTTTTTTTTTTTTTTTTCTTACTCTCCTTCATAATTTCGTAACTTCACGTTGTTTTCTCAAGTCCGCGATGACGAGGGGGATGAAAAAAACACGTGGAAGCTAAAAGTTTGCGCGTCGAACCGCGCGGGGGTGAGAGAGTTATGGATTTGTTGCGAAATCCTGCGCGCCGTTTACGTGCGTGTAGACCAACGTAGCAATGTATTAGAGCCAAGTCAGGTGCACACAAATAAACGTTAAACGGGATAGCCCCGGGCCGGATTAAAAATCAGGAAACGATTAAGAGGCGACTGAGAACGGCGAAAAAACGCAGGAAAGGAGAGAAAAAAAAATTATTTTTAACAAATGAAGAAGAACGAACCAAATCATAGAACAAAAAAATCGCAAATTCTCATTTCACTTTTAGCACTTTATCGCATGCAAAAAAAATTACCCTAAGCTGTGTCATTCGATGCATGAATTTTTTGGTTCTTCGATTTCCTATTTATTGTTTATTTTTATTTTTGTTTTATTCTCTTCATCTGAATTCGAAATTATTTCCTGAATCACATTTCCGCGAAAATATTAACGGCGAGAGATGATCCTGCGACAGTGACATTGAATTTAAGCTAATTGCGCTGCGCCAGCGTCCGGTCAAGTAGCCGGATATTAAAAATTGTTATTCTTACCTCCGTGATCAGGTGTTCCTCCCACACCCCCAGGAGTTCTGGCCTGACCGTGTTCATGGTTTCATGGATCCATTTTTTTGTTCAGAAATAACGTTGAAATTATCCAGGAAAAATGACGCCGTCATAAACCGAAGCTGGGATAATTTTATTCCAAATTTACAATAATTTAGAAAAATATTTTCGTTGCCGGAACCATTCACGACGTCGTGTTGCTTCTGCGAATTAATGCACTCTACTTCCTCTTCCTCGCTTCCTCGCTTTCTCGCTTCCTCTTCCTAGTTATATTACTACGCCGACGATATCGGGACCAGATCCAATACTCGGTTACGAAAAAATTACGATTATAGTTACGTTATTGAATAATAAAAAATGAAAAAAAAATAAATAAATAAAAATTTATTTATCCATTAACTCCCATTATAATTCACGTCGAAATCGTCGAATCGATTCGACCCCGTGCGTATCATCATCAATCGCGTTGTTGCACTTGTTTGTTAAGCCCCTTATATCAGGACGATAAAATCACTGCACATTCAAAAATCCTACTCAAATAAATGAATAGTGAAAAAAAAAATTGTCCAAGTGTTTAATTCAGTATGGAATATAATTCATGGTACTACTGCATGAACGAAGGGGTATAAAATAAAGAAAAAGCGATAAAACACGAGACTAATTCATAAAATTTCTTCAATCAAATGACACTAGATTCTTTTCTCTAATTCTAAGGTACTTATCATTCGATTGAACAATATCACATCCTGATAGCATAGATGGGAAAAAATACTCCGTTATTTTTTGCGTTCCGGTTGATTTCGTATACACACATATTGCGCGTAGTTTACTTAGCGAAATTTCAGCTGGCCGAAGAATTGCTACATTTTTTGTGAATATTGTTATCCAATCAATTTTCTCTATTCATTATTGTATGTTACCGTATTCAGTAACAGTGTGCCTCGTACGTGTAAAGAGTTGGCTAATCGAGAGTCGACGCTCGAAAAATCGCGTATGTAGAGTTAATATAATGCGCGTAATATATTTTCAGAACTATTGCTTCATTCCTTATGAAAAATTTCTCCATTTATAGGATACAACGGATTAAAAAATCTGTCACAAGCGTCTGGTGGACAGGTAAAATTCCAAGGGGGTTAGCGGAAGGGGATAAGAAAAATAAAAAAACGCGGGCTTTACGGAGATTCGAAATACCCGCCTCCAAAATCCACCAAACTCGTTGTGTTTCGGGTGCCGGTTCGATGGTGACTGTTTCACCCGCTACCCGCCGCCGACGTAGCCGCTTACCGTCGTCTCCGTTTCTGGTATCGATTTTTCCGCGCAGCCTCAGCGGCTGGACCACCAGAGAACCGCGTCTTCCGTCGAAGCGACTGTGTCTGATATTTTTCCGAGAATTCTGTTTTCCTTTTTCCTCTCTCTCTCTCCCTCTCTCTTTCTCTTTCTCTCTCTCTCCATCTTTTCCCGGAAATTATAGCACCTTTGATTAACAACTCGATAATATACAACTCTGATTTTTACTGAGGTTGCTTTCTCGCCAGCACCCCAAAGAAGTCCTTCTCATTCTCTAACTCTTCGCTTCCTGTTTCGAATAGATAAAACTCCTGGATATTATATTTCACAGGAAAAATTTCTCCTTATACTCTTCGCGTTTTATATTTTTAAATATATTATTCGAAAAAATAATTTATCCGAAAATTTTTCTTCAACTATATAATTAAAATCATATCGATGATTTTATTTGAATAATAAAGTATACCTATGTGTAATTGAAATTTTCTTTTTTTCTTTTTTTATAATTCCTTTTTAACTTTGTCAAGTATATCTACACCGGCTTATATTCACTTCAACGCCTTATTATCCTTCGTCGTAATTTCGACCCTTGTTTCTGAGGGTCGGATCCAGATGAGACAAAAAAAAAACATGATATATAATATATATATATATATATATAGTCCCTTTCTTCATTTCGGGATTAGGGCTGGCTTAACAAACTGGCACCAGCCATATCCGAACATACCGGTCTGATAAAATTGGAGCAAGGAATTGTTCTGGCAGTTGATTTACGGCGCTAATTACATAGGTAAAAAAATAAAATAAAATTATACGTCGATATTACGCAGTGATAAAGAATGAGATCAATCATAAATAATATTTGGTTCAATTTTACACCGAAATTCAAAATACATAGTTATAGTATATTTAATTTTATAATGAGAAGTACACCTAATCAAATATACAATTTTTAGGTAGTTTAGTTCGCTGATATGGGAAACGAGTTGCCTATAGTTAGGCGGATCCTGATCAATTTTATACACAAAATTTTGTAATTTTAATTCCTTTCTTTTGATTCGTTTAAAGTTAGAAAAATAAGTAACAAAGTCGAAATCTTTTTCAAAGCTGTTTATACTCCTTCCATTTTCGTCGTTCTCATATGTCTTGGACAGTTTGAAAGATATATAAGCGGTTTAGCATAATTCCAAATCGATATACCTTTACCATGTAAAACTCGCAATTCTTCTTCGAACTGAGTGCAGATTCCGATGCTTATTTCCCAGTGAATGGTAGAGATTTCAAGGAAGCTCAATACGTCAAAGAGACAAACGGATTTTCCCGAATTAACACATGATGAATAACCACAATTCGATTTACGTTCAAGTGCAATCACGTTGCTCGATTATACGGAGAGACGCCTTTCATATTCATGAGTAGAGTGTGTTGATCTCGTTGGTACCAAAATGTCAAAATGTTTGAATCTAATCACTGGAGTAATTAGGTCAACGAGTATGAACGCTGGTTACATAGGTATACGTTGTTATATAAAACTACGATGAATCGTCTGATATAGCAATACCTAGAGCAGCAATATTTGCCTTTGGTTTCGCAATTTGATCTTCATTTGATTGCGTATTCAAAAATACGCAATTCTGGTATTAAGATAGACTTTTATCCCATCAGCAAGTAGCACGAGCAAATACTCACGTCTATCGTATAATCATTCGTTAATTATTACCACATGGATGAATCATGCCTAGCTCCTATTTTTTTGTTTTTTTTTTCTTTCTTCTTCAAGTCACAACTTTCAGTCATAGTTTTATAACCACATAACTGGGTCGTATTTTGATGCAGGCTTTCGAGAAATTAATATACCCATATATCAGCAAACGGAGCCACCTGTTTGGGTGTGCCAAGTATCTGCGAGACTGTTTCAAAGCTATGATCTAGGAATTTGGTGCAGTAAAGGCATAAATTCTATCTTATCTCTCGAACAATTAATCTAATTCAACTTGTCCGAGTGTGAATCAACTATATAACGAAGCATTTCACACTAGGTACCATAATGTAGTTCAAGATGTGGAAAATCGCTGTTCTCGTAGCACTACTATCAGGTATTGGTCCGAAAATCTTCCACCTTGTCAGTTACTAAACCATGACATCCCCGATTCATAGCCACCCAACCGACTATCGGTGTTCAAAAGCCCAGAGAATGTTCTCCCAGGACTTCGAAGTCGATTTTTAGCACCAGCGTTTACTGCGTGTGCAATTCCACCTACTGCGACGATGCACCACAAATTTTTCGGCCAGACGATAGTTCGGCATATACAATTGTCTCATCGAGTAAAGACGGTCTGAGGTTCAACGTTTCGACTGGTACCTTCAGATCCAATGTAGAAACTGGAGGTGGGATTAGTTTCACATTTATCCGATTGATGCCGTAGGTATTTCTGCTCTTATCGGATTTTTTTTCTTCTTCTATTTATAGGATCAGTCACGACCATCGACGTTGATCAGAACACCACTTATCAAGAGATACTCGGGTTTGGTAGCTCCGCAAGTGACGCTGCTGGGATAAATATCAAAAGTCTATCCGAGTCTGCGCAAGAGGAACTTTTGAAGTGTGTATATAAATGACAAGGAACGAAATCTTACCGGGATTAACATTTTTGTTCATTTTTATCTTTCAGATCATACTTTTCTACCGATGGACTGCAGTACACATTGATCAGAGTCCCGATGGGATCAACGGACTTTTCAATTAGGGGATACAGCTATGCTATGACCAAGGACGACGTACTACTAAAGCACTTTGCTCTGGCGGACGAAGACCTCATGTACAAGGTATAAACCGAGGGCTCACGATTATTCTCTTCTGAATCAATGGCCACGGCACTAACTCGCAATCAATTTAAAATGCGAATCCTAGATTCCGTACCTCCAGAGAGCTCGGGAACTCAACGAACGACCCATCAAATTGATTGCTTCGCCTTGGACTGGCTCCCCTTGGATGAAAACGAACAACGATTGGATCGGTTCTGGTTGTTTAAAGCGTGAATACTGGCAATTATGGGCTAATTATTTCGTGAGGTGAAAATTTTCGGTCAAATAAATCGCTGAAGGTTTCACAAGTTGGGAGAAAATTTTCTGACTCTTCGATTTACAGATTTTTCAAAGAGTACCAAACCCACGGTCTGGACTTCTGGGCCTTGACTCCCCAGAACGAACCTCTGCTAGGTGTTCTTGCATCTCCGATTAACGCCATGGGATGGTTAGCCACGGACCAGCGTGACTGGATCATTAATTTCCTATCACCAATATTAGACGAAAATGGCTACGGAAATATAGATATTATAACAGGAGATGGTATGAGGCATCTTCTTCCAGACTGGCCAAGAACTGTCATGAGTGATCCTAGAGGGCGAAAAATTGTATCAGGGACAGGAGTTCATTGGTATCTAGACACTATCAATCCTGTGAGCAAACTGGACGAGACCCACAATTTGTTTCCAGAAAAGTACATCCTGTATACCGAGTCCTGCGCTGGTACACCGGCAGGTGAGTATAAACCGATCTTCTTCATCATATTTCGTATTCCAATCTGACCACTCGACTAAATGATTGACCAACCATGACATATTCAAGCGGTCGGTGGAGTCAATTTGGGGTCTTGGGACAGAGCTGAAGCCTACGCACAGAGCATGATAGAGACAATATCGCACTGGGTTGCTGGTTGGGTAGATTGGAACATGGCATTGGATTTAAACGGTGGTCCAAATTGGTTAAAAAATTACGCAGATTCACCGATAATCGTGAACAGTACAGCAGACGAGTTCTACAAACAGCCAACGTTCTACGTAATGGGTCACTTTTCAAAGTCAGTTTTAATCCTGGCTATTATAAAATCGTTCAGAGCTTTAGCTCAGCGTTTTAATTTCATTTTTTTGAATCATATTTAATTGCAGATACGTTCCTCCGGGTAGCGTGAGGATCTCAACATCAAATAAAGGACTGCACAGGATACCAACGGTTGCTTTTCGGAGACCAGACAACGCGACAGTAATTGTATTCCTGAATACGTAAGTTACAAGGATAAATCGAACTTTGGTTCGACTTTGAGCTGCTGAGATTCTCGCCGGCTTAAATCTCTGAACTTATTCCTTTTTTTTTTCTTTCCTTTCTTTCTTTCTTTTCTCTTTTCTAATCCTCTTTTATTTTTCTCATGTCAGGTATTCTTCCCAAAGGATTATATCCGTGGCTGATACGAGGAAGGGGACAATTCCAGTCAGTATTCCAGGAAAATCGATACACACTTTAATTTACTGGTAAATTCTTGCCCAACGCGAAACCTTTTTTCCGCTACTTTTATCTCAACCGTAAGTAAACGGTAGCGAAATGGTATATGGTCGATGACTACGAACTCGAATAAGGGGCTGTCTTCTCAAGGGATGCATGAACATTCATTTTATCTACTATTTTTACCACCTAATATCGAGCATGTATACTGCAACACGGATGAGAAAGATAGCTCGCTACCAACCAGATCATAAATAACCGATCATGATTGCATTCTTAGAATAACTACCTATACTGTTCATATATTAATTGCCGTGTATTGAAACGGCCTTGTCAGCACTTAAGAAGGAAGTTATTACAGGTTGTTTCATTCGACAATCTGCATAAATCTTACGGTCATTAAAATGAACGGCTGATAATAATAGCTATATTAACGCGCGTTATATGTATAAGTGAATGGGTCCAAATCCTGGATCGCTTGAGCAAATACCTTTCCGTTCCTTGGAACTATGTATGCCACTCCTTTCATTCGCGTGAGTAGATTCTAAGAATCAAGGAAAAAAAACACACACATGCTATATATAATGTACGTTTACCGTGTACCGCACAGTTAATTGACAATAAAGATACACTCGAGTGATTAACGCACATATATATAAACCATATTGAAAATCATAGATCTAAGATATTCTCTCTGAGTTTTCATCGAGCAGACGGCAGCCGTTGAGGCTTAGTATTTTTATCCGTTGTTCGTTCCCTAATTTATTTATATTATAGTCAACCGCGCATTGGGATCATCTTGGATATATATATATATATATATATATTCATCGTTCGTATACAAGCCAACGGAACGCCTCCCAGGCAGTAGTCATAGATATTTCTGGTTTTTCTTCAGTGTAGGAAAAAAAATATGGTAGAAAAGTGATCACAGTCCTAAGGCTTAGATCATAGTAGGTAATTGTCAGACGAGGTTTCGGACTGGCGCGAGTCGCGTTTAAAGACACAATTTATTTTCAATCTCGATAGTTCTCTGCAGTGCCAAATACTTTTCCTGCTATCTGAACATCAGGAAGAGAAAGTAGAAGAAGATAAGCCGGTATGGGTTTTCATAACGCCTCCAAACTCCTATGTGTCCTGATTGCATTGATCATCGTCAGCTTTGTCAGCTTCGTGAAATGTGAACCAAAAGTGAAGATGCTGCACGTGGTAAACCATTTGATATCGAAAATTTCACTTTTTCTTTTTATCTTTGGTCACTCAGAAATTAATATCATTTATTTTATGAAGGTTCTTCGACACGGTGAAAAAGTACCTCATGCACCGTTTCAAGAATACCCAAATGACCCGTACAGAAACCACTCTTATTACCCGATCACGAACGGGGGTCTCACAAACGTGAGTATGATTTTGAAAACGGAAGTTGAGCCCTGATTGTGGAAATCTAAAAACCCCGAAATACCTTACAGAAGGGGAAGATGAGCGAGTACAATATAGGGAAAATGCTGCGTGATCGGTACGACGATTTCTTCGGTCCTGTTTACTGGCCAGACGAGATCTACGCAAGATCATCGGAGATCCCAAGGGCTCAAATGTCTCTTCAGCTGTTGTTCGCAGCCCTGTTTCCCCCCGTAGATCAACAGATTTGGAATCCAAGTTTAGCTTGGCAGCCGGTCACTGTCGTCGTTGAACCCATGCTCAAGGATTATCTATTCTTTCCACAAAACTGTCCACTGTACGTAATCACATAGATTTCGTTGAGTATTTCATGACCACGTATACAGGGTGGCGAATTTAAAACGAGTCAGTCGAATAGCTCAAGCACTGAGAGCGCAATGAAAATAAGTTTCATGATTCTAAGGGTGACAAAATTTGACGTTATTAATTGTGTCGTGAGTTGATATTCAACACAACAAGTTTCCTTCTTTGAAAGGAAATCCATATTTTTTCCTCTACGAAAGTTATAAAAGACCTCGAGACGAATTCAAATGTTAAGAATTTCACGTGCTCACCAAATGCCGTTCACGAGTTTTAGTTAATTTTTTTGAGGGAGCCCATTAGCACGTTGCAAGCCTGATATGTCGGTGAACAGAGTGATAAGAAACCATTCTTATCTGAGGAAAATATCGTTAGTGACGATAATAACATTGTTTGAATTTCTCCCAAGTTCCGTCATAAATTCCGCAGAGGAGAAAGAAATCGATTGAGATTTGAATAAATTGGACTTTGTTGAATTTGTCGTAAGTGGCAGTATCCAGGTATCCAGGTGGCTCGTTAAAAATTAACCATTTTATGCTAGTTAAAACTGTAAAAAAAAAAAAACTTTTTCCGCAGGTACAAGGTTGAGTACCGAAATTTTCTCGAGAGAGATGCGACTCGACGATTGATAGATGAATACAACAGCACTTTGGAGTACCTGACCAAACACACAGGAAAAAGTATCAATACTACTGAAGCTGTTTATTATTTGTACAATTTGTTCAGGGAAGAGGTACGGTGGATTAAATTTATTTTTATATCAGAGCCAAATACGACATGTAATCATAAATATCCCGTTTCATATTATGTGGTGTAGAAAATGCAAAATTTGACGTTACCAGAGTGGACCTCAAAGGTCTATCCCGATCCCATGAAAAACATAACAATTCTTGATTTCAACCTTCGTTCTGGTACAACAAAATTGCGACGTCTAGGCGGGGGTGAGCCTCGTCCCTTTTTTTCTTCTGTGCATTCGTTGCAAGACATACGTGTAATGATTGATTTTATTCTCAGGTATTATGCTCCGAAAAATTACTGAGGATATTAAAAGCCTTTGTGGTAAAACTCTCTGTCCTGCGAACAGGAAAGCTTTCTTTCTCAGTGGACACGAGGACAACTTGGCTCGCCTAGCCCGTACCCTTGGCACAAATGATCCCCTACTACCAGATTACGGCTCTACAATAATAATCGAAACTCTCCAAGATGATGAAAAAAATGATGCCTATTTCGTCCGGGTGAGAAATGACGTATCATGGGATAAAAAGTAGCTTCTTATTCGACTGGAAAAAAAAAAACAAAAATTATTGAACTATTTTTTTGTTTCAGGTTCTTTTGTGGCCTGGATCAGGCAATGAACAATTAATCGTACAGAATATTCCCGGCTGTAGCGAGCTTTGCCCACTAGGAGATTTCCTTCGATTATTAAAAGACGTTATTCCCGACGAATACGAAAATCAGTGTTGCGTGAAAAGCAAAAATTCAAAGAAAAATTCTGGCTCGTCTAAAATTTTCATCTCACTCACAGCCTCTCTGACAATTATCATCAGTCTATATTCAGGCCTAATTAAATACGTCTGAAACCTTTTTGTTCGTAAAGTTATCACACATTGAAATTTTTCTTTTTTCTTTATTTTTATCGCAAAATTCAAATCTGAATGAATTAGGAAGTTTGAAAATGACTTAGTTACATACGATTCTTATTATCTTACAATAGTATAGTCATAATAAATATACAAATCACGATATTGTCTAGTTTATTTATTTTTCTACCGCCTCAATATCGAGTACACGTTTATAATCGATGTATAGTATTGTTGCTCGAAAGTGATGATGACCTGTGTTCCTTGTTTTCTGAATATGGAAAGAGGAAAATTCTCTTGACGAGATGGCAGTGGCATCAAGTAAAAATAAAGCTTTCCCTTTTTATGTTTTTTATTAGACTCTGCGGGCCCTGACCTTCTATCCTTTCTTTCCCTTCCTTTCCTTTCCTTTTCGTTCCTTTCATCTACTACTATAATCATCATCTCCCGCCACAGGCCAACAATACAAACCAACAGAGTGATATGCGCGCGCATATCTAAATGGCGTAGGGAATGAAACAGCTGTTTTTATAAAAACAGTCTCAGCGTCATCTCGCGGAGTGTTAACACACCGTTGTAGGACGTGACGGTGATCGGATCCAAAGAATCCCGCTAGCAATATTATTAATAATTAGTTTCATTCCGATTCACAAACGAATCGCGTTGCGTTAAAATAAATTTCCGTTACTTATTTATCCGTCTATCCGTGTATGCCCGCGTATGTGTGTGTGTGTGTATATATATGTGTAGGTGTAAGTGTATGTGTGTTGCGGTTCGAAAAAATAAATAAATAAATAAATGAATAAAAAATAATTCATTCTCTGTTGCATATATCTGTATAGTAGAACAGAAAAAAAAAAGTGGAAAGCAAAGAGAAAAAAATAAAATAAAAAAAAATAAATAAAAAAAATGGCCGCTGGATGTTGTGGAACAAAAAAGCAAAAGTTAAACAACTCTTTAAGCATCCCGTGCAACGGTACATCATCTTTACAAAATGGTTTAAGAAACGGAATAATAGCTCATGCCGAAATGTGCTTCTTCTGCTTTGACGTTCTCTACTGCCAACTCCATCAACTCGACCCTCCAAAAACGCCCAACTTCAGCAACGATGCATTGTGAGTCTCAGAGTCAGATATCCTCTCCTCTATCCCTCCATTCCCCCCTCCTCTACACGCTTCCCTATCAACAAGCATCGTGCCTTACGAAAGATCTCTTTGTTGTCCTCCTTTGTTGATTTTAATTTAACAAACTTTCCTATATTGATGAAATGCGATGAAATAAACTACACAATATATTCATTAAAATGAATATAATATACGATGATTTGAATTATTTTTCCTATATTATTATAGGCTAAAAAATAAATCGAAACAAAGAAATTATTGGTTAATTAATTAGGTATACGATAGATATTATATGGATGTATAGATTATAGTTATAGAGAGATGTTTTATAAATAGAAGCTGAGGAATTTTTTTGTTCTTTTTTTTTCGTTTATTTTTTCTTTTTTTTTTTTGCTTCTTTTTCTTCTATTATTAATAATAACACATATATACCTTGAATAGATGAAGGCAGGCGCCTGCATATCTATACGATGAAACTAATTATTGACTAACTAACCTAAGACCACTTGCAGCCCTTTATTTGTGACTTGGGCTATTGGAAAGGACAAACGATTGAGAGGATGTATCGGTACTTTCAACGCGATGCATCTTCACGCGGGTCTACGCGAATACGCTGCCACTAGGTATGACTGTGATTTAAAAAAGAAAAAAAAATTCATATTTATTTATTCATTTATTTATTCATTTATTTTAGTGCTTTCAAGGATTCGCGATTCAGTCCTATAACTAGAGACGAAATGCCTCGACTTCACGTCAGTGTATCTATTCTTCGACATTTTGAAGACGGCGCTGATTACTTAGATTGGGAAGTCGGAGTTCATGGAATTAGAATTGAATTTCATAATGATAGAGGCAACAAACGCACTGCCACCTATTTACCTGAAATTGCCACTGAACAGGGTTTGTATTGAAGAAATTTATTGAAAAATATTTTATCAATTAAACGCGCAACACTATTCAGAAAATTAAAGTAATTTGTCAATTTTAATAGTATAAGAATATATTTTTACTCAAAGTTTGTTTTAACTTTCAACTAATTCAGGATGGGACCAAATCCAAACTATCGACTCGTTGTTGAGAAAGGGCGGTTTCAGGGGAGTAGTAACACCTGAGATAAGGAGAAACTTAAAACTCACTAGATACAGGAGTGAGAAGGTTTCTGTAAGCTATGAAGAATACATGAGTCATTGGCACAGTCAACAATGCTAGCAGCTGGCCCGGAGTCCTGGTGAGGGACTCCCGCCTCGTTATTATCAACCGATCACTGCGATGGATTCAAATTATGATAATCCAGACCCAGCCGGCTATTATCGCGGTAATGCAACGCAACGCGATTCTTCTAATCGACAAAATCATTATACAACATCAAATGCAACAGCAACGGCGACAGCAACAACAATCCCTCAGCATACTTTGGTCATGGTACAACCTAGCCATCAGCACCAGCACCAGCACCACCCACACCCACACCAGCACCCACACCAACACCCTTCTTCATTTATTAATCCCATTCCACACCAGCCACAAGTTATTCCTCCTGTTTTAATACCGGTACAAAGTAGTTACGCCCCTTCATTTTGGTGGAATAGACCGTCGCCGCCACCCCACTACCAACAAAATCAGGGCCAAAATAATGGCGATTATTATAGTCAATCGCATGGAATGTACGAGCATGGTATACGCAAGCGTAAATGACACAAGAGGCAGTTATTAAGCGGAATATTTCACTCCTTTAAATGGTGCCTATTATATATTTTGTGTTTTAGCATACATAGTCTGCCGCTTATGATTCCTCACAGTCCTCCCTGATTTTTTTTTTTTTTTTTCTGTTACGAAATTTACGTTATTAGATCATCGAAAATTTCTTTGTAGTCAAGATTTCAGTTCAATTTATTAGTTACGTTTGATCTTGTAGTGTGAGAATTGAAAATACGCTGTTCACCCGAGATTAAATAGAATCACTATTACTCGTATTATTCGACGTAGAAAATACACAGCGGTTGCTGTAAATCAGGAAAATCTCATCTTATATTATTATACATATATAAAATTCTAGAATTATTCTGAATCCTTCCTTAACTCTCGTGTTAGACTATTCATTCAACAAAGATTGACAAATTTCCATGCACTTCTATGTCCATAAAGAAGCCATGAAACTATAAATTGACTTTAGTACTTATCATTAATTGTCGAATCGTCTATCTTAGAAAAAATATAAAGAATTATACAATTTTGTTCTAAGAAGAAAGAAAAAAAAAATTTTACAAGAAAAAAATCTGCTCTCATAATAGTCAAAGATTGTAATTTTTTTTTTTTTGTTTTTCTCATGCTCTTCTTTGTTCGATGCTGACTCTTATTATTAATATTATTATTATTATTATTAACGATTTAACTAAAAAATTATGGAAAATAATTTCACTTGCTTCGATATTTATCTCGTGCCTAGTTACTTATTCAGACACGTGGGTTTGTCGATGCAAATCGGTTTTTTTTTGTTTTTTTTTTTAATTTTTTTTCTTCAAAATTCGAGTGAAATTCAATCGCAACTCTGTTATAGTCCCATATCAAGTTAAGCGATATGTGATTCATTAAATATTTGCAATCAACATTTTCTATACATGCATATATATTATATATACTCTATATGCGTTTGTATTATTTCTAGATTGAAAGTTGATTTACTGTGTTGGTTACAAAAAAGAAAGAGAAAAAAAAGTACATAATAATAGCCGTTACTCAACAATACTTATCATTATACAGCAGTTCCGGTATTTGTTTTGTTTGTTTTTTTTTTTCTAATTTTTTTCCCTGCTTTCTCAGTCTAAAGTGAAATGTTTTTTTCCCCATTATTCACTCTGATATACTATACCTAGTTTGATCGAGTGAAACAGTTGGGCCTGTTATATTAGCGAGTAGAATATATAGAATTGAAAAAGTCAAAAATTAATTTAAAAATGCGGTTCAGTCTATTCGTGTCTTATTTTTATTTCAAAATACTTATCGTATTTCCGAGATAGTTTACTGCGAGAATAAAAGTATGTTGAGCGATTTAATTATAAATCTATAAATAATGATATAATGAAATATATATATATATATATATATATATACATATATATATTAAATATTATTAATCTTAAGATAGGCGTAAATGCCTAGAAAAAAAAAGAAAAAAAAAAATAAATAAAATAATAATGACGATCTCATTGTGATTTGTTGATTGCTCTGTGATTCATGTTGACGTCATCAAGAAATATGTACAACTGACCTGTTTTTTAATGTACGATACATCGAGTGTAATTCTTGTTATTAGTTTCTCTTAACTTCTGATTATGAATATTGTTGAAAAAAAAAAAGATTTCTTGTCTCATATCCTGCGGATCATTTGAAAATACATAATTGGAGATTTTACTCGATGGATCTAATGCGACTATCGTATGTGCATACTGTTTAAAAAAGAGTACTACGCATGATGTAGAGCATCTCATAAACGTGATTAATGTTTTTGGTAGAATTTAAAGAAAGGTGAATTCTCCCATAGCTAATGACCCTTATAGCTTTACTTAGCTCATCCAGCTCCAAATTATAGCTGGTTCAATTCACTGCCAATTTATCCATCGTTGTTTCTATCATACACAGATTTTGCTAATAATAAAGAATTCGTGTTGTTGAATTTTGTTAATATACGTATTAGCATTTTTGTTCTTATTCTAAGTAACCCAGCTATAGATTTAAAGAAAAGAAAATAGAAGAAAAAGAAAAAAAAAAGAAAGAAACGGATGATCAATTTAGTTTTCTGATTTATTCAATATTTTCTCGTTCAAGTTTTTTTGTCCCGAAGATAAAAAGAAGAGAAAAAAACAAAACGATAGAAAATAAAATAATAATAAAATACTGTATCAATTTCTACTAGCAAATATAATAATCAAGTTAATTAATGAAACTTTTAGCCGTTATTTACGCCTAATAAAATATTTATTTTCGTCATCAAAGTTTCCGACAAAAATTAATAAAAAAAGAAAAAAAAGAAAAGAAAAGTAGAAAGATATGAATTAAAAATATATTCTATGTATTTGAATAACTTGATATTAGATAAGGTAATATCTAAAAGTATCTAGTTTGCGAATTAAGCAGCAGCTCCTGATTTGACGATAATAATAATAATCTAATTTTAATTAGGAGAAGAACAAATGAAAATAAAAATAAAAAAACAAGAAATCATATTGTGCCTAGATATTGTGTGGTTTACATTAAATCGATTATTAATTAATTACGGAATCAAGTATGTTAAAAACAATATAAACACATAGGTATAACATATTAAATATAGCGTTGTAGTGTTCAAAACAAAACAAAACAAAAAATAAATAAATAAAATGTAAACGTAACGAATATTATTAGCAACTTGTAATTGTAACATAAAAATATTTGGAATTGCGAAATAAATATGAAATTTTTCTATTAATTATTCGTTTTGTATTATATTCAACTTTCTCCGACTCTTTATTATGTATTAGAAAAATTCATCTTTTCTAGCTCCACAATATTATTGGTAATATATTCATTACTACAATCACATGAAAAGATAAGAAAATACTACAAAAGTATCCATCAACGATAGAAGGAAGAGATAAAATGAGTTCTGTTCATTTTCTGTTTCTAAAACCCCCTGCCTTTCATAAGGCAGAACCAATAAATGTTCAGCAAAACATATGTTATAAATAAATCACATCATTTTTCCTCATAATCAGAAGATCTACTACGATTATCATACTCTCTTTCCATTTCTATCATCCTTTGTTTCACAGTATAATAAGACTTTGCTTCTAAATATGTGAAATACGAACCCAACATTGCTTGGCCAATAAATATTACTGAAAGTTGTGTTCCGATAGGCTTAGCCAATTTGATCAACAGTTTCGATGCGCCACGAAAATCAGTCAGTAGATTAGGCAGTCTGTAAGTAGCGTAGCGGGTGGCGTGCTGAAAGAAAAATAACAAGAAATAAATAAACATGAAATATAAACACATCACAAATAGTCAGCCGATCAAAAAATGAAATCTGAATCATCGAGTGTTTCAGAAATTTATTTTACAACAATTAAATCATAGAATTATTCATTTGTTTCATACGTAGAATTATCCAAACTCTTTTTGTGATCTAAGAAAATTTTCTTTAACATACCATAGCGTTTCCTAACGGAGAAAGAATCAAGGGATAAACACATCCGATAGTACATTGTATGAAGGCAGCTTTCGCTTGAATACATAACGGGCATTCAACTTTTTCCAGAATTATATCGTAAGTGATAAGCTATATGAACAGCAAAATAAGCAAATGAAAAAAATGGGAAAAAAGGCCAGAATTAAATCTCATAGTTTCATCAAAATTTGATATTTTGAATGAAGCTGCTTACCGCTTTGTGAACTGCGGCCGAAATCATTCCCGGTAATACAACTATAGGTATGTACGTAGACATGTAGCCGTATTTCCCTAATCTAAATTTTCTTCTGTAGAAGCTATTGATATAAATTCCACTAAGCGAAGAGGCGAGACCGATGATAGAAATTCCAGATCTAAGCGGCCAGCTAAAAAATTATTCGTTCGATTACTTGTTTCTAGTTTTTCAGGTTATGTTAAAAAGAAGAAAAAACCATTATTTCGCTTGTTTTATTATTGTATCAAGTTATTCAGCAGAACTCAGGCTCTGGCTTGATAAATTGTCTAAAAAATCTATCCTTTCGTTAAACTATTCACTATTATCCGGCTTATTCATTATTTCTAGGTTAGAACCGCAGAATTGATACTTACACTTCGCTCCATTTGTCCCAATTAGATATCAACTCTATCTGATGAGCGACTGCCTGGTCTTCGCTTAAAACAATAGCATCTTGTGGTAATTTACCAGGATATTGTTTCATAATAGACATTATTGCAGAGTTATGTTTATGTCGTGTTTTTAAATTATTCACATTCACATCCCGCGTGTAGTATGATTTTCGTCTGCTTGGTTCGGATCCCTAGTTTCGTAATGCAGTTTCGCGGCGTGATGACGTCAGCGGGTAAAATTCAAACCGTATAGAAAGCCGAACATGAGTATATCCTGCTATACTTGCGATTTACCGCGTTATTTTCTTTGTATCGCATTATCATTTATACGCCACACGGTATAATATAATATTTTGTATTTTAAATTGAATTATGTTGAAAAAAAATGTGCACAAATGTTATTTTCATTTCTATACATACTTATATTGTGTACAAATATTTTACATTCATTTAACGTGAAAATGATATTCAGCGATTTTTATAGATATACAAATTAATCAAATTCATGTAGTACTTATAAATAGTTTTTTTTTTTATCTCTTTCACTTTTAATGAAAATTGACTTATTTTCCACACGAAACACATCCCTCTTCTAATTACATGATATAAATCGGCTGTAGTTAGGAAGAGCCCAAACAATTTTCTTAGTTAGGATCTTGAATCCGCAGAGCTAAAGTAAAATTAACTCTTTGTCTTCTCTTCTTGTTCTCTCGGTATTTTATACAGGTCGATGTTATTCTGTCGGTAAAATATAAGTAGTTGCTAATAAAAGTTTAAATATATATATAAATTGATTGTATATTTTCTTTCTCTCTTTTATTTTAAATTAATTTATGTATCCATTTTTTTATTGATATTAAAGTATTTTTTTTTTTTATCAACTTATTTCATTTTCATCTAGGTATAGTACACTAAAAAACAAAAAAAAAAAAAACAAAAAACCATAATTCAACGTTCGAATAACCATAATGCAGTAATATACACATGTCATCTGTATAAACAATCCAAAAATGCAAGACACTATATACTTAATATATATATATTATTTATAATGATAACGAGTAACACATGCTGCTTCAGAACAAACAAAAAGGACAATAATAATAATACAGTAATCTGTTCTATTCATTTTGTTCAATAATCTTTATCTTTCATCGTATCACCATATCACTCTCAACTCTTTTTATCTATAGCTTGATAATCACCAAATGAAGATTATACTATTAAAGGTTTAGGTAAACAGGTAAGGTAAGTCAAGTCGCATACACAGCAGCATAACATAACGTACGGATGCAGCGATTATTTTTCAACACCACCCATTCCCAGTATTAAAGAAAAGAAAAGAAAAGTAAAAAAATAAATTAAAAATAAAAATAAAAATAAAAATAAAATGAAACAACCAACAATGTTTATCTCTTTCAAACAATTCATCAATATTAATTAATTAAATAGTTAAATAAAAGCAATGTTTCTTTTTTTCTCTGTTCTTTTTTTTTTTTTTGTTTCTTCTTCGTTTATTTATGCAGTAAAATTAAACTATTAAACAAATCTGATTCAAGTATTCGACTGATCTTATCGTCAATTTAGTAATAGGGAAGAAAAAAAATAAATAATTAAATAAAAAGAAAAATAAGTTATAAAATTCATCGGAATGTATCTAATCTGGTAAAATATATAGGTAATTAATAAAGAGAAGACTTTGAATCAGATTTTGAATAAACAAAAAAATCATGAATTCACACACCTCTACTACCAATGATAGGTTTTTAAACTTGATAATATCAATCGTTTTCCTACTGATTGACAGTACCTGCGTATTTCACTTCGTCAAAAGCTTTCCTCGCCTTTTTAAGCTCTTCGTTCATCGTTAGCAAGTCCTTTACTCTCGCGTACTTTCTAGAATCTTTTCTAACTGATTGAAGCGAAACAAAAAATTGTATTAATTTTTGTTTTTTCTACATATATTTGTTTTTCGCTATTTACCCAGGAATACGATGTCCTCCACTTGTACCCTGCCCGTGCGCCCAATCTCCATAGCTCTATGAGTCATTTCTGTTATAAATTCAATGACCAAATCTTCGAGAAAATCAACGCTCTCTGTGTAAGGATTTTGGTCGTCTCCAAACCCGTACATCATGCATCTCAATTCTTTGGAAAATAGCCGTTTCCGTCCACCGGGCAGAGTCCCGCCAATCGGTATCTCCGCTTCTTCATCTTCGAACTGTCATATATCAGTCGTTCAGTTTCAATTACATTTCAATCGGTTATAATATTAATCGCGCTTCAAATACGCGGAGCGATGTTAAGGTTATGTTATTTGAGGTTAGGTTATTTTCATCTTTTTATATCCTTTTTGATTATATTTATTTAAGGATAATATCGTTTATTTAAAATTTTCTACCTGTTCGTAACTCTCTTCCGTTGCCATCGCGAACGTTCTTTTTTTCTTCAAATATTCAGCCAAATATTTATACTTCTATACTATGTTTTCTCTCCCGTTCTATATTACAAATCTGGTAACTGGTTAGGGTAATTGTGTCATTGTCGTTGTCTTGACTCTCGAAATCGCGATTCGCGCATCTATGCGGAATAATAACCAAACTGTGTGTACAAAATTTAATTTACCGACCTAAGAACAAGTTTTAGATGGTAAGGTAGATTGCCGTTTTCACGTCGGTAAGGTGAAGTCGAGATGTTACGTACCGATGAAAAGTTTGTGGCAATTTTTAAAATAGTTATTGAAATAATTTACCGCGTCACGAACGCACGTAGTGATATACAATTTACTTAAGCCTGTAGATATTAATCGGCGGTTGCAGGTGGTCATTTTTTAAGATAAAAATCAACAACAAACCAAAGATAAATATGCTTGAAGTGTTCAAAGAGAAAAAATTTGACAACATTTTTTCTCCTTTCCTTCTTTACATTTCTTGGAGATAGTTTATGAGAAAATGTAGCTATAAATGATCACGAAATTTTTCATCAACAATAATTCAGCTTATTAAAGAATGATAAATGAATTGAACTTCTGTAATGAATAATAAAATTATAGCGGTATTTGTATGCGGTATCTTATAGATATACGAAGAGGAGTGCAGCTGTGCGATGCAGAGCGGTTTAGCCATAGATAAAATTTAGCAACGTCAACCGATTATCATTTGTGCTTGTCATTTTGGCAGAAAATGGAATAAAAAGTTGATGAAAAAAAAAATTGTTGTTGTTTATCGCGTATAATACAGTAAAGTATGAAACTAACCAGTAGCAGAAGAGTACGGTGTACATGTATGACCGCACGCATGACCATTGCCCATACAGTCCCTCGTTTAGTTATCTCAAGCACGTGCTTATCGCAGAGTGGATCTCCGCGCATACTACCATGCAACATATTATTATATTATATTATATTATATTATATTATATTATATTATATATTTATCTTAGGTAGTAGATAGATACATATATGTATATATACACTAATGTTATTCGCGTTTCGTAATTGCGCGAAGCGTTTTATAAATAATTATTTTCACATGAGATAAAGAGATAAAAGTAAAAGGAGAAGTAGAAGTAGGGGGTAGGGGTCGGGGTTGTGATATGTATAAATGCTAACAGTCCAATAGTCCGAGTTCAATAATAAATAACAGAGAAGAAGATAGAAAGGAATTCATAAATGAATAAAAAAAAAGGAGAAATCAATTAGAAATTGACTTGAACTTAGGTAGGTACAAACTGATAATAGTAATAATCAGCAAACTGATAATAGTACGTAAGTCCGAACTATTATCGCACATTGCAATTATTTTTCTTGTACTATAGATACTATAAAAATCAATCAGCTATTTCGGTATTGATGATAATTACATGTTCAGTTGAAAGTCCGAGACAGTCGTGGATAGACACTGAGCCGAGGATGACGAACGACGCTGGGAGGGCGAAGGCGATTTCGTCTTCGGATAAATCGCCCTCTAATGAATCGAAGGGGAAAAAAAAACGAGCTAATTTTGACCCGATGGCTGTAACTTGGATGGAAAAGTACAGCGATCAAATGGAAAAGATTTGGAGTCGTCTTCCAAATTTTGTTGGTTCGGCAATTGCTACTTGCGCGATATTTCTTTTGGGGGCAACTATGCGGGGTAAGTTTTTCTTTCCTTTTTTTTTTTTTTTTCTTCTTCTTTCTCTCCAAAATATACAAAATTGAGTAATTTTTTTTTTATTTTTTTCTTCTATCTTAGTAGATTTATATTGAAAATTTTATCCAAAAATACTAAATTGGGTAAATAATTGTCAATCTGATTATAAAAGGCGGGGGATATGAAAGACGAAAGCTTTGCAGATCCTTGACATTTTTTCAAATATCCAGATTCCGAATCTTTGAATGATCGATACAAGTTTGGATGAGCATCGATCATAGATTGATATGGAGGATTGAGAGAATTGCTTTATTTGACAAAATTTTGAAATATGATAATTTTTAGTTCAATATCTGTAATGCTTCCTTATCTTTTGGTAAGTGGAAGTAAAAAGTTATACGTATATATATATATATATATATATATGTGTGTGTGTGTGTAACCCTGTACATAATGTATGTACTGGCAGATTCGTGCGGTTGACCAAAAAACGTGACATGACTCCGAATCGCGATGCGAATACAGGGCACCGAGGTTATCGGCGAAATACGTATTATGACCATTTTATGGAATGGTATATTCAACGCCAAATTGCCTCATGAATGAAGTTTATTGTCGCCGCGGAATGAAGCCGCGTTTCAAAACAAAGAGAAAAGCTTTAACGTATATCGTCGATTCAGTGTAGTATATCGGGGCGGGATACAACTGGCCCTTAAAAAAAAAAGGAAAAAAAAAAAAAAAAACATAGAAAGAAGAGAAATTAGAATTTCTATCTTCTCGTTAAATATTTCCTTTTGTTAAAAATTTTCCCGAATGATCGTCGTAAAGGTATAAAAAAGAAGAAGTAAGAAAAGAAAATAAAATAAAAGAAATGAAAATGTATACATTTTTCTTATCCAAAACCACGCGACGACGGGACCGACGACGACGACAAGGTTTGAATTTTCCATTTGAACAAGTTCTTTCATACACCGTGTGAAAACTCTCAGGGATTAAAGAGACACTCTCGTATTTCTCTACCAGTTGCAAGCACAAATGCACCACCAGCCAGTACCAGTACCACCAAGAAATATGGTTTTAAAATAAACTTTACTCAAACTCGCGATGTATTGCTGTAGCAGGTACCTATATAGTTACCTACGTACAGCTTTTCGAGATGGTATCAACTTTTATTTCACCCTTGTATAGGAGCTGTATCATATATATGTAATATATGTATAGGTATACCGATATTCATACGATCGAAACCCACTCGTGTGTATCTATATTTATTATACAAACAACGGGGTTGACAATTTATTTTTTTATTCCTATTATAGTTTATATTATTATTCGCGATCCGCTTCTGAGCCCATTTTGAAGATGGAGATTTTTTCACCTTCTCCAGAATTACGATCATTAATATTCCTGAATGGTGAAGAGGCGTTTTCAAAAAAAAAGTCTTCTGTCACGTATGATTACGTAATCCGTATGATGAAGATATATACGATTCAATTCGCGGATTATTCGACAAGATTACACGTTCAATTGGCTAGACTCACCTATTCGTATAGTCAACGCGTTTAGATAAGAATTTATTTCACATATTTTCGATTTCAGCTGATTCAGTGATTAAAGTTGATCTCTTTTTCACAATCGCACATGAGTAATCCTCAGGATATTGCAATTATTTTTATAAAGTTTTCAAAAGCCTTGCTGATTCTTCCCCACGATATGAAATTCCCGATTTCTAAACTGGAAATAAACCGCAGTCCGTAATAAAAATAATGGGTGATAATTTTATCCCGCAAAAATTAACATCCCTTTAGTTATTTCGCTGTTCGAATCACAATCTGTCTGCAATCCTATCTGACCACGCTGTCAAAAATTATTAATCTATGAATAACAGTCTTGCAGGTGTTGCTTGAAAAGATAGTAGAAATCATTGATAAGGTTCGGAAAGTAGTTCGTATTGATTCTATTCGATATAAAGATATATTTATCTCCTATGACGAACTTTGCGGATAAATTTATCCGGGCACAAAACAATGACGAATAAAACCTTCGATGGGTATGGGCCTATGATTATCTACCAAATTTGAATTTTCAAATTATATTTCAAGGTGAATGGCTGATCGTCGCTGTACATTTCGCGAGGTATTTGGGATATGGTTCATCGGATGATAACGACACGACAAATTCATCCGCCTCTTCGGTTAACTGGGGAGAAATATCGTTGAAGAATTTTTACCTAGAAAATTTATCATGGTATTGGCTTGCCGCTTGCACAGTATCGTACAGCATGTACTTCGTCATGGGTGGTTTTCTCCACGTAAGTTTGAAGGTGTAATTAAACGGAGGAGGGGGAAATAAAGCATTCTTAATTACCGCAAAAAATTTCTTCTGCCATTTCTTATTCAGTGGTACTTCTACGTTCGTCAACGTGACAAGGCTGAAGAATGGAAATGCCAGCCTAACAAGTGGCTCAGTCCCGAGCTTGAAAGACACGAGATAATAACTGGGACGATAAGTCTCCTTCTGACCAGCACATTCACGGCTTGTTTGGCCTGCTACTTTAGTAACGGTGGTCCTTCACGGATATATTATGAATTCGACGAGTATTCTTGGGCATGGTGGTTCCTTTCCTGGCCTGTAATTTACATCTACATGGTAAGTGATAGAAATTGTCAAGATACGATCAGTTATCATTAAAAAAGAAGTCCAAATTCTACAATATAGATCGGTATCTTTCGCCAATGTTGGGTTTTTAATTGGTGACAAGCCACCAGGTGCCTGATATGGGTGATACATTAGCGGAGAGTATCAGCTCCGACATAAATTTAAACCGAGAAATAATACCAAGGTATATCTGTCTTGCACCAAGTAGGCAATATTTATTCCGTTCAAGTTGCCCCTTGTGTACCTGCCGGGGTCAATAATATCGGGCAGTATCTAGGTATATCAGTTTAAATACGCTGACGCTGACGCTGAATCTGAAGCTGATGCTGACGATACAACTGTCACAGGGTATTTTTTTCTTTCTTTTTCTTCATTTTTTTTTTTTTGTTATTTTGTTTTTTTATTCCTTTTCGGGTGAGAGGGTTTAGGTAGGGATGTCGCCGTAGCCATCTGCCTCACAGCTCAGCTTTCGCTCTTGCAAAGAAAGCAACTCTCAACCCTCTCCCGTTCTTTTCCGTTGAGATTTTACCGAGCAACGTGATCGGGCTGCGAAGTATTCCACTTTGGGAAATACCGACCATGAGTTGTACGCCCGGACGAAAAACGTAGGCAAAGATACCGTTCTTGTGGTTCTTATTCGTAATTGCAGACGAAGGCGGGGGCGGGGGCGGAGGCGGAGGCTTACCCTTGCGGAGGGAGTAGAATCGCACTTCTTTGAAAGCGATTTATAGAAAATTGAGGGCTGTTGGTTAATTAGTTACCGAATAGCTTACATATTTGAAATCCGCTCGATGCATGGTTCGAGAAAGTATAGGTATACCTGCCTACCTCTACCTGTTCGTAATTAAATTCGCGACCGGCTGCTGTACTTATTACGAAGTTAATGAAAAACCCTTTGTATTATAACAAACCTGATTATTGAACGGTTAACAAGCGGGCCAGCCAAGCCAGCCTCTTTGCAAAGAGTAAAAGGTGCCGTAATGGAACTTTCCTACCCCCTTCTGGCCCCCTCAGCGCCCTTTTTCTCGGCCAATTTGCTTCAGTCTGACGTTTGAACTCGCTGCCTGATCGACGATTGGTTTTTCTCAATGGGGGTAGTTCCTGCCCTTAACTTAAATAATCCTGCCCTCATGAACAGGCTAATTGAAAACGTTCAGAGACTCACTTTGTAAGCTGAATTTTTCAAGTTCACCGACTTACGGAACTCTAATTGTGCCCATGGAACATAAGACGTTGAAAAATCTCGCGAAAAATTGGATATTTTCGAAATTTTAACTACTCGAAGAATGGCTGTATCTCCTTGCCCAATTCCTTCCCACTTTGTCTTTAAAACCGGCAACAGTTTACTGGCGCAACACGTACCCAGGAATTCTATCACCCAATTCAATCGAGTACGTGGTTGGTATTCAATGAAAGACCGGTCTTACCCTCCGCAGTTCCTGTCACGGAGATCCGTCCCTCGGCGGTGTCACGTACGATTTAAATACGCCAGATGGTAAATGTCCGCAGTCTGCATCCCGGCCCGAAGAGACAAGGTGATAGCCCTGCCTTAAACCGATAATCCAACCCGCTTAAGGGAAACGGATTATCTCGAAACTGGCTTTCCGAAATTTCTAACGGCATTAAAAACCTTTGTCAGAATTCTGAACGGTTTCGCACTCTGTTCTCAGGACTATGCCACCTACTGGTTACATCGCGTCTACCACACACCGTGGCTCTACAAGCACTTCCACAAGCTTCATCACAAGTATAAACAGCCTACGGCTTTCTCAGTCACGGCTATCCATCCAGTTGAAATTATGCACATTCAGATCTGCCTCTGCACGCCGCTCTTCATCTTCCCAACTCACTGGGGTAAGTCCTTCCAGCACTTTCCACGGGAATAACGAATGTCTCAATCCGATTAGAAGAGGCCCCTGCAGAATGATGCGGTTCAAAGAAATCCCCGTTAAGATTCTGCACCGTTTATTCATTTTTACTGGTCATTCGATTCGCGAGGTAATACCTACGTCTGGGTTTGATCATGGGGTCACGCACACCCCAAGGCTTCGGGGCGACTAACCACATCTAATTACGTTATTCCAGTGATCTACTGCACAATTGTTATGTACAACTACTACCACGGAATCATCGATCATTCCGGTATCAATTTCAAGGCCTATTGGTGGCAGCCGTGGCAACCGGACGCCATTTTCCACGATAATCATCACCAGTATTTCCACGTTAATTTTGGATTCAATTGCTTCATATGGGACAAGGTGAGGCTTATAATCCATGGTGATCTAGACCTCGTTTAGAGTCTTTCACCTTCTTCAATGAGTCTATATGATTAAATTACAGATCCACGGCACCTATAGACAGAAGGATAGAATTTACACCGAGGATACTTACTACGGAAAAGGGAAGCTCATCAGCGAGGCGTCTAGCAAAGAAATTGATGCTGATATACATGAGCGGGATTCGGAGAACCCTCTAGCTTACAGAGAGAACAAGATGATTTATAAAATAACTAGAAGTGAATTGGAGGGTAAAAAGACCGAGTAATTTACTATTTTATCAATTATATTCATCAAGGGTGTTCATTTGCCAGATAAGTCCCGACTTATATTTTCAGCTAAATTTTTCAGCTGTAGTTTCCTTTATTCAAAATTTATTATTTTTATGTACGAAATAAGGACCCAGCAGATCATATAATCTGCGTTTGCGTCCGCATGGGAAAAGCAAAATAATAAAATACGTTGGAAAAAAAAATCTTTACCAATCCTTTTTAATCGCACGTCTTACAATTCCTCATACCTATAGACACCTTTTCATTTCAAAGACGAAGCTGCCCCAAATTTTGTTCAATGTAGGTACATAAATCGAAACTCTGAACAGTTCCCAGTCCTTTTTGTCTCGGATGTTCTTCTCTACGAAATTAGTCCAGGAGTTGATATTCCCTCATGTCTGAGCGAGCAGTTTGGGTTAGGGGAGTAGTTGAATAGCGGGAAACTACCTGGCTCAGAAGTTCTGGTGGTTTGGTCCCCCGGTCAGTTCAATTGGTCTTAACGGTGGGCACCTCGACGGTCCTGTCGCTCGGACAGAGGTCAGTCGAGTAATCTTTCGTTGCGGGGTTACCTTGGTCTCCGATAAGCTAACAATGGGGTCCTGGCTGCCAGGGTGGAGGGTTACGCCGTTACTATCCTGATAATGGAGTGGCGGTCAATGGAACGATAGATCGTGCCGTGCAGGACTCCCAACTCCCAGACTTCGTACCTCGCCGACCTGGCTCCCCAGGGAACAACCCTGAAGGTAGTGGGTAGGTTAGGTAGGTCCTGACGTCGTACCGTCGAGAATTCTCACAGAATCACGGCTCCTCTTCAACTCTTCTCCCCTTCCTTAACCAAAAAACTAACTCTTCTTCATTCCTTTTTCATTCCTTCGACCGCTTGACCCCGTCGACCCTGGCTGCTGATACCACGACCGCTACTAAGTCACGTGTGGTTATAGTGGTCGGGTACTATGTGGTGGTCCCGGCACTCTGATCGAGAGCTCGATCGAAATGCAAATAAAACCGGATGGGTATAGCAATATACCCTACCCTTAGTCCCGAACCCCGACTCCCTTCTTTGCCCATATCCGATCTGTACTGCCCACTAGATCGTTCAATCTCTCGGTTGTTTCGTTACCTGATGTCTTTTCCCTTGACCATTCGTTAGCAGAAGGTCGTCATTGCTTACCATCATTCTATGGCTTCGAACTGACCACGGCAGAGTCAAATTTTTCACTCTTCTTCAAGAAGAAGAAGTATTGATTGAAAGAAATTCAGGATTATGGCTCGTAAAAAAAGGGACATAAAATCGGAACAGGGATTCCTACTTCCACCTAGCACATACGTCGCTATTACTTCGATTTTGGATCGACTCTGCTCCGACTAACTCACAGCTGGGAGAAGTACGACTATTAGAGTGTGAATTTTTCACCTTGTTCCATAATTTTCCGTAATTCTGAGCTATGGGAAAAGTAGCGGAGAAAATCGGCTACCATGATTATACAGCTTAGCCCATACCGCACATCGTTTTATTCCTATACCGGCATATTGCTGGCTCGTTTCGGGGCTCTTGGCTCCTCTTGAATCTTCTTGGCTTCCAGGCCAGATACCATCCAGCTTTTCCGTATCAGCGAGTAAACGAGCCCGGCTCGAAAGCGCAGTATTTCATGTCCGAACAACAATTTTACTTCCGTAGGTACTGGTCGGTCATCGGCATTTCGCCAACGCTGGTATAAGTACGTTTTTCTCGTTGGTGGTGGTATTCCTACTATACCAGAATCACTTTTATCGAAAGGACGGCGCAATTCGAAATGGCGTTTTAAACCGCATCGAAGATTTATCACCTCCTAATCGATTCGGTGATAAGGAGAACCCCAGTTCCCGAAATAAAAAATGATTTTTACTCATTTCATAGTAACAGAGATGACACAGACTCACAGGACCTTTTATCAGTTGGTGAAAATACATGGCTCGTTTCTGTATCGCAAATTCGTTTACCCGTACACCAGAATAATCGAATACCAGTGCAACCCTCTCTCTCATACTGCAGCTAATTATCAGCCACTTCATAGTTCGCTAATATTTCCTCGAGCAATTAGCACACAGCTGTACCTACTACAACTACTTGTTGACAAACACAATTTGCCTGGTACCGATCGAAAGGGGTCCAGTAAGTGCTCAGGTCGTATACCCATATAGTCTATGCTATCCATTGTCTCGGTTATACTCCCGTTGTTCCACGACCTCATCCTCATCCTCTTCCTCGTCGAAGTCTACATTGCATACGATGATGCATACCTACGCTGTTTACTCATGCTAGGCTACAACAGACTTCATACTCGACGACAGTGAAATCTTCCTTGAGATTGTACCAGCTTTCTGTACAGTACTGAGTGAACACCCTGCAGCAACCGTAATCAAGTTACGCCGGAATGCACTGTGTAGGCTTTCAGAATCTGGTGAAATCTGTAGTGCAACCCTCCCTTTAAGGAAGATGAAGGGTTGTTGAGGTTCATATAGTCACGTTGTAGAGTCCATGGTATCGGTTTGCAGCGAACTATTTGACCGTTTTTCAAAGCCCATCATATGTTGGGGTCTGTGTGTTATATCACCAGACTGCAATATCCCCACAGTTGGTTTTAATTCAAGAACATGACAATGTGGGATATACCTATGTATTTCGACGAGGCGGGAGAAATGACATCCTGTTCACTTGGTATACCATATACCAGCTGTTTGTTGAGGGTTGGATATTTCTGTATTCGGTTATGTTTCGGATGTGTGTATTTCCCCCCGTGCAGAAAGCCGCGATTATATGAACGTGATATTACGCAGTTCTGCGGTACGCAGGTATACATATATACCAATATATATATATATATATATACCTATGTACGTGTACGTGGGTATGAATGGTGGCTGTAGGGGGTGATGGTCTGTTACCTCGTGGAGCCTACCAGTCGTTCGCTACACAAATAAATCATGACCTTAACGTGTTCTGTGTTTCATTATCTGTTTTAGTATTCGACGTTGCGTTGTCTGCTGGCCTCCTGGCCTTAACGATTACGAGTAGAAGAGTAAAGTGAAGTTGAAAATGTCAGTTAGTTGGTACAAAAAAATATATAAAACGCCTTTTCTTATACATTTAAATAATTACCACCGTTGCCCCCCCCAGCCCAATTAGCAAGCAATTCAGGATATGCCGCAGTACAGTTTTATTTTATCTACCCAACACCTGGGCTGTGAAACAATTTTGGAAACTGATATTAACGTTATATAGCATTGATCTTTCGCATATATATATATATAGTGATAAAATTTTATCGTATTTGTATCAGAGAGTTAACAACCGCGCATTTGCGGAGAGGGTTTAGCTCTCTTGAAATCCTTCGAGCAAGCGGTTGATGGTCCAGAACGTAAAATTTAAATGAGAAGCAGATGTTTAACGTGAAACACCGACAGGCATAATGACATCACGGTTTATTAGTAACCAAAGATTAGATAAAAGCAGATGGATCTATTCGCACAGCAAACGAGTATATAGAATATCAGAACAGAGCTTGCTGATCCCCTTGAGGGTTTTTTTTTTTCTTTTTGCTTTTTTCTTGCGATTTATCTAAAGCCTGTGAAAATAATGGGGAAATATATATATATTTTTTAATGGAATGTTAATAGTCGGATCTCACGCTTTTTTATTTTACATTTGTTATGCAGTGACGCATAAACAAATATAGGGGAAAATTGGTATGGGTAACGAATGAGTAAAATATGTAGATACCAGTGCGAGATGAGAGGATGCATAAAGACACATTTATTGGCAAACAAGAGAATCGGGAGGCTAACGATTTATTGGTAAATAAAAATCGACAGAATTTACTCAATTACGAGTATAGGATCTGAAAATTGAGGGATTTTGTTCAGCGTCGCGACGCGAGTCGACGCTATCCGACGCGCCGATTTCCACGACTCTTTCATGGACTGCTGGGCTTGATTGCCCTTTTGTCTTTTGTTTATAACTGCGATGAATGGAATACCGAGAGCGTCGCTTGATGGCTGCAATTTCGACGCTAGCGATACCCCAGTCACACCGGGCATTGGCTCGATTATGAAATTCGGGAAATTTGCTAAAAAATAATAGAAAAATAAAAATCCCATTACCCCTTTGTCCAACTTCAACTAGACTCAACGGGATTGAAAATTTTCGCACCGTTCCGAAAGTGCTCTGGAAAACCATCGGCGATTCGCCAAATCACCGCAACGCAACGTAACCCGAAATGGCCTTGAAATATAACCCGAAATTCAATTCCAATTTCATATATATCGAAATGTCTCTACCCGTTAATTAATACCTGCAGCTTCATCTGTTAATTAGAAGCTCGGTTTTACACCCGTTTTTTTTTTTTTTTTTTCATTTGAATTTTCACCAAATTCAAAACAGATTCATTTCCCGCATCTCTCTCAATGAATCAAACAACAATTTTCATCCACGTATTCGAAACTCGAAAAAGTGTCATAGCGTTTACTGATTGGTTCGTATAGAATCTGAAAATACCGATGAAGGGTTGAAAATAAAATAATGAAAAAAGAAAAACGACGAGTGTTTGGAAAAATGATTTTCATGAATTTCAGTGATGAGATGAAATTTCTTTGTAAATTCGAGGGAAAAATGATGAAAAAATTGCGCGAATTCGTCCTTTGGAATAAGTATATAGAATCGGGAAATTTCGAAATAGATTTTCTGCAACCTTAGTGGTTTCTTTGGGACTGCAGATCCATCTCCGATCCTACTCTCCATCACCTCATACCATCGTGTATGTATATATGGGACATACATATATATACCTATATCCCGGTTCTCTGCTTTATCCTTCTTTTAACACAAAACAGTGATGGATTTGTTCCTGGAAAGTTATATCAAATTGGCTCATCTATAAAATTACTGTAACCTGAACTAACTTTCTTTGTCTGTACAGAATTCAGGATTTATAATCTATAATTTATAATTTATAATTTATAATTTATAATTTAGGATTTAGAATTGAAAATTTATAATGTATAGAACGAGGAGATACAAGAGCCTTAAACCTTAAGCCAGGTTGTTAAAGACACTCGTTCTGCCGAGTACAGTACTGTATCGTCGTGTACGGTACTAAGTTCATGGAGTAGGTGTACCTTGATGACCAGCCCACGAAATGACCCAATAAAGAAACATCGTCCAGTTCCATTGTCCTAAATATTACACCGTCGTTCTCTCGTTGGGTCGTGAAAGGCAAGGCTTTACGCGTTCAGTCGTTAGGAAACAGGACCGAGAGAACAAGGAGAGAAAGAAAAGCAAAAAAAAAAAAAAAAAAAACAAGAAAAAAGAAAAGAAAATAAAAACTCACTACCATCCGTATGCATATTTTACTAAATGGAAAGAAGAGTAAAAGTGGGATCTAGCAACGACATGTCCTGGCTTCTTTTCGCGCTAATTCAACATACACCTTGAAAATATGTATGTATATATAATTTTTTTATTTTTTTTTTTCTCAAATCACCCGGAATATAAAAAATAATGAGAAATTATTTGAGATTTTATAAGCCCTTACAGGTGTTGGAGAAGTCGATCCTTTTTTTTTGGACCAATATTTTTTCCGTAAATTTCTATGAAATTTTTTATTTTTTATTTTTTATTTTATCCTTTTTTGGCTAACGTTCCGCGAGGTGATAACGACTGGAAACTTTGAACGACAGTGTCGAACGAAGTGGATGTAATGAATAATGCAGCTATGGAACTCCGGGCTGGGCCTGAAGACTTGCCTTACTACAGCTACCTTTCGTTACGTTTCGTTTCGTTCGATTCACGGGGCAGCGAGCGGACTGCGAGCAGCTTCTAATTGCATCTCAAGAACTCAAGTGAGCGAAAATTGGATAATGATACTCTCTCTTAGCGAGCTCGAGCCGCCCAGCCAGGGAGTTTTGCGAGTGCCACTCGTTCCGGTAGACAGCTGTAGAATTACCAACGAACGTCTTCTCAACACGCACTTATCTATATAATATAATAATATCAAAAATTTACCCGAAAATTCATTTTTATTATTATTTACTACTTTAGTTTTCACCCTAATGAATTCAGATTTACTTCCGCGAGCACTAGAGTACTCCAACTTCGTTTGAGAAGATTTGAAATTTTTAGAAACGTTGAAGATTCGAAGATTGAAGGCCCCCGAAAATCCCGGTCTATTTTTTTTCAGGATCTTAATGACAATTTCGCAATTTTTACCGTCTGGTGTTCTTCGTTTGACAGTATATACATTTTCGGGAAAATATTAATACACCCTTTTTTGTTCGGTGATATTGAAAATTCGGAACTTCGGACCCGGGACGTTTCCTAAAAAATGTATAAACGCCAAGATATCGTGATCTCATTTCTGTGTTCTATGATTTACTGTAAAACGACTGTTTTCACTGCAAGTTTCGAGTTTGACGAAGGGCCTTACACCATTTTCCAATATTTATCTTTAATTACGAGCTACATGGGTAGTGAATAACGCCGTGAGATAAGGTCTGACCAACAAGCCTCTCCTGTTTACAAACTCCTGTAACTAACTATAATATAATATCCATAGTTATATCAGCCCTGAAAATAATCAACCCCTATCTGATAATACGGCAATATATGTAATATCGCACGCGCTTTAAAGCTTGCACAGAGCAAACTGACGAAAGATAATTTAATAAAATGTCAAAGATCAATTTCCGTCTTTGGTTTTATTTTTTCTTTCCATTTTTCCTTACTTTTATTCATGAGAGATACTAGGCCAGTTATTAATTTTTTCCATTAAAATTCTGAAATATAAATATATACTATATTATAAGCAGCTTGTAAATAATGAAATACTCAATTTTCAATCTCCTTCCTACCAACAAGTTATTTATTATACCTACCCCTAGAATCTGGTTACGTAAATATAACATATTTCAATTGAATAATAAAACCAATTTTATACACATATAGGTACAGGTTCAAATGTATTGCAATAATTGTTTTCCGTGATAAAACAGCAGCATTGAAGCTTTGTATACTTTGATCAGCCTCTCAGATGAGAAAATATATTGCGAATTGCTCCGATTTATTTCTATTTTCTTTACTTTCTTTCTCTCTCTCTCTCTCTCTTTCTTTATTTTTTCTTTCTCCTTTTTTTACTTCCATCCTTATGTCCTTTTTTCTTCTTTTTTTCTTTCTTTCTTTCTTTCGAGTAATCCGCGACAACCGTGAGACGTTTATGGCGACCTTTATACGTCACTTACATCTGCGAGAACCTGTGCGGTTCACTTTTCCCCAAATATCTCAACGAAACTTTATGCTACATTACAACAGCTACCCCGGGTCTTAAACAGCTGCGATAAAATGACAGAAAAACTAAATGTATAAACCGAGTTGGGGTTGAGTCCATAGGATAATAATTTACGAAATTTCCAAAAAAAAAACTGAGATCTCAGATAAATAATTTTCCTTTTGCCAAAGTTTGATTTCTTATAAAACTCTTACGTGACTAGACTTTTACGCTCTCTCTCTCTCTCTCTCTCTCCTTCTCCCTCTCGTATTTATTTTTTACCTTAACTCATCCGTTTTTTCGTATTTTATTTTATTTTATTCTATTTTTTTCCTCATTTTTGCCTCGAATGACAAAACTTCTTCTTCTCAACCGTGCTGCCCGCATATATCTACCTCACTTTTCTACTCTACTTACTTATATCCCTATATTGGTTCTGCACATATCCGGACGAGCTTCGATGTCGCGTGATATTGTGACAGGTTAATTGGTACTTTCGACAGGCAGACAGACAAAAATAAAGAAAATAAGGGAATAAAGGGACCAAAGGTGTTCGGACGTCGGATTTATCCGGACACTTTGACCCCTGCCGGAACCAACGTCCAAGTAGTATAGGATTTGCTTCTTCCTCTTCTTCTTCTTCTTCTTCTTAATATTTTTGGTATAATAATAAAACTTCCCGAATAAAAGCACCTTTTTCATTTTTTATTTTTCGTGAAATTTAAAATTCGATTGATTTCGTCAGTCCCGCAACAAACGTCGAATGATATTCCCATTACAGTTTGAAATATCACTCGATTCCAGGTGCCGCATTCTGTGTACGGACGCGGGGATCGGGAACCCCAGCTACAATCTACAATCCCCTGCCAGCCTCCGTGCTGCAGCTTCATCGGTTTCCTATTTTAGTGCCGTTCGCTGATAAAAATATAAAAACAATTCGGAATATCGGATACTTGATTTATCCAAATGTTTCGTTTTTTCTATCCCTCTATCCCCCCCCCCCCCCCTCTCTCTCTCTCTCTATTTTCTTTCATTTTATCATCTACATCCCGTTTCAGGACCTCGAGAAAAAAACAAATAAAAAAAAAGGTTAAAAAAGGAAAAATCAAATTCGCGGACTCAGACAATTTTAAATTATAATTCTTAACCGGAGGCGAACTCCTTTAGTCCTTTACTCCTCGCCCTCTTAAGCCAGGACTTCCTCTTCCTTTATCTCGGCTATTCCTGGCTCTATTGACCTACGCCACCATCCCTAGACTACGGGGAGGTAATCAGGCGAGTTATACACCAACTCGAGTGCTAATAGTACCTCGAGGCGTCTGTCTGCGTGCTTTCTTCTCTTATTCGCTGAGTTGTTTGTCCAGGACTGGTCCCTAAGTAGTAAACGATCTTCCGGAGATTTTCGTTTTTTCTTATTTGTTCTTTGTTTTTTTTTTTTTTTTAATCTAATATCAATTTTCCTCATTTTTCGTATATTTTTCATTATTTTTTTTTATCTTTTCCTTTTTTTGATCCGGGAGACTGCAAAACAATCTGCTACTATTCACACGCTACTAATCACGACGGCGTTTTCAGATTACGAGGGTTAAGCCCCACAGCTAGACATAGCCCTGTTAGTTTCAGGGTATACCGGAAGCTAGTACAAGAGGCGTAGGGCAGTGCGTCTTCCGGCGTCGTGGCGCCCTGGTGTCTGGGAACGCCTCTTGATGCTGCAAGAACCAAAATCGCGGGCGGGCAACCGCCGATTCTCAGCACAGCCAAATTGCAATCTGTGTATAACCAAGTGCTATACCTACCCTCGACGTTATTCATTCAACCCACTCGCGAATTGAAATACCGAAAACTTTGACTGTGCGATATTTCGACAGTATATTGATAACGACTGTCGGATTCGTTGTGTGTATTTTTGATGAGAGTCAAAACCAGAAGAAATTTAATTTTGAGATAGAAGTTTGAGCGCTTCTATCATTTCGTTTTTCAATTTCTATATTGGCAAAATCATTGAAAAATAAAAAAAAAAATTATTGGAATGCGAGATTTTGTAAACTTCGGATTTTGGAACCGGGTGAAAGTTCGAAATTTTGATATTATCGTCTCAAAATTTTGTTTCTTTTTTTTTTTTTTTTGATTCCATACGCTTGCAGACGTATAAAATAGCAAAGGCTACGATATTGAAATATTTCTCTTTTCTTTCTTTCGCCAAACGTATAGTAGGTACGTTACGGTTATAATATACATACAGCGCATCAATCATACTTAAAATGATTCATTGCTCTTGGCTATACCATACATATACGTTACTATATAGGCAAGCTAAATAAACAATTAAGGTTTTATTCGGTATAAGGTGCCAGCTTTTTTACCTCACAATTTTCACCAACTATTATATTATACTATATCACTATATAGGTATACATATCATATACCCAGCTACGCGACGATATATATAAATGAATATTTCACACCATATACATACATACCCATAATATACCATCCAAATATATATGGCTGTCTCTTGATTAATAATAGCTAAATAATATACATTCTAGGTAAATAAATCTTTTCCGTACATAGTACATAGGTATCTACTCGTAGGTATATACCTCAGCTTTATCTATGTAATAAATTATCACATACCTATCATTTCGTAATATTTAATACATAGCACTTGGTTTTAGTACGATAGAAAAAAAAAAGAAGAAATAATGAAAAAAAAAAAAAGTGGAAGAAAAAGAATCACTGCTACTGACTCAACACGAGTATTTTTCGGATCTGGGCAAAGCGCTAATAGATAGCTTGTTAAATTGATTGATTTTATTTTATCGTAATAAACAAAGAAAAAAAAAAACAAAAAAAAAAAACAAAAAACAAATAATAAAAAATTTTCAAACGTGACAAAGAACCAAAATTAAACAGAACTAGGTATATAAATGTGATTACGAACTTGCTCCGAAAAATAATGACGTTGTATGATTTGTTTGCGCGTTTTTTTTGTCTTTTTTTTTTTTTTTTCAATTTTTTAATTTTTATTCCGTTCTCTGTAAAATCCGACACACAGATTTGCACAAGTGTATATTTGTATTAGATATAATACATATACGTGTGTATAGGTGGTTGTAGGTCTACTGCATTGCACTTATAATTGGAATTTTTATTTTTTTATTTTTATTTTTTTTTTCTTAATTGAAAATCCAATTAATTATTGAACTTTTCAATACCTCCAGCTATACCCAGCAGCTACCCCGTTCGTTTCTATCGTTTATAATGAACACCCACCGGGGTATAGCGCACTGTATACCTATAGTAATCTAAGGGAGCAAGAATAAGGGAGGAAATAAATTCTTCGTTTGTATATTCGGTCATATTCGAATTTCAATGCTTCGCCATGGGTCAGAAGGTCTCGAAATATATAGAAAAAAATGTAGTCAAAACCCCAAGCGGTAAGTACTGCCCCAAAGCCTTTGAACTTTCCCAATTTAAATATCACACGATTTTTAGCATTTCGGTGTTATTTTTTTACTCCCTATCCCATCATCGCTTTTCTGAATCTGAATTAACTCCGTACACTTCTTACCTATAGTGGTAGGTATCTGTGAAAAATTCACAGATTTTTAACGACAAAATTTTATTCATCGCAATTTTTGAAATAAGAAATTATTTTTCGGCCAGATCTAGCTTCGGAAATTATGACGTTAAAAATCTTGCGAATTTTCATGAAATGCCTACTACTACAGGTACGGGGTGTAACGAGTCTGAGAATTTTCCAAGCTGTATTCTGCAATCGGAAGAAAAAATAATTAGCCGCGAAATGTCAGAAAGGGAGTATTCGAGGAAACGCTTCATAGGGAAGTGAAAACGCCTGAATACAGGCAACTCAGAAGTCCAGCGATTATGTTATACTTCGCATATTGCGTGCCCATTGGCTACGTGGGATCAAAGCCTAATAGTTTGACGTTTGAGTTGCCTGTATGCAGGCGTCCTATGAAGCGTTTCCACGAATACTCACAGTGTATAGAATCCTAGCGTTTATCTATCTGTAGTACGAAACATAATAAATTTATTCAGTATTAAGACAGTCTTTCAAGGACCGATGTATATATACCTAGGTAAGCCCAAATGCTACCCTTCGGGTTCGAACCCTGCCAGTAGAATCGCTTCTCTTAGTCGTGGCACTCAATCCAATAGCTTTATCTGTAATGGATGTATGTACACGTATGTAACATAAATACACGTAGGTGTAAGTATACCTGTGGTATCTATACCACCCACTATCCCATATATAGGTATCTATCTATCTATCTACATATATATATGTACGTCGACATTTCACGTCTTGGATTTCCAGGAGTTCGATCGGTGAGCCTTTGACAAAGTGTTCTTCTCGCGCAGATCTATGGCACATACTTAGTTATAATGAAATTACCGTTTTCAACGTTATATAGGTGTATATATCTCTGTATATAGGTATATATTGCATTACATTAAATTACATTAGATCACATTACTTCACCTTGCCAACATTATTTCACGCTGACACTCCTTCGTCGCTCGTGGATTAGAATTGGCAAATCCCGATTGGATTCAGCGAGATTTAGCGGTTGAAAATACTCGCAGATATATAGCCGCCACATACGCACCAACGCGCGTATACATTTATTACATTAGATACTCTAACGCGTTCAAAAAATCTTGACATGAATTCATTTTTTATTTTATTTTTTTCTCTTCTGCAAGAAAAAATCAAAAATAAATCAAAGGGTTGATTTTTTCGCGATCCTATTTCGAGAAAAAAAAAAAAAAAAAAAAAAAAAAACCAACAACCTCCTCCCGGAATAAAACTCGAAACAATTTTTTTAATCTCGTTACGATTCGTATTTGCGAAAACGTCGAAAAACGAAGAAGAAGAAAAAAAAAAAAAAAAAAAAAAAAACACTTTTTTTTATATCGCGAAACATTCGGAGTGCTACCGCGCGATATATACTATAAACGCGAGAGAACGCGAAGTGAATCGATAAATGAATAAGAGGTTGAAGAGAAGAAAGAGAAAGAAACAAAAATGAAAAAATTATGTAAAAAATAGAGAAAACAAAAAAAAAAAAAAAAAAAAAACACGAAAATGGGCGAAGTACTTATAAATCGAAATTGAAGATCGTTTTTTATTATTATTTTTTTTTTTGTTGTTAGAATTTTGATTTTTGGGTGTTTGTTCTTTCGGTTCTCTCTCTTTCTCTCTCGCTAATTTGCGAGAATCCTCGGTCGAAAGAGCGGCTAAAGGAGAGTGCGGCATGGTTCAAAGAGCATGCCACAGGTGCTTTGGAGGGCGATAATTAACGTGCCCCTATTGATAGCAGATAAGTGAGAGGGTTCAGCAGATTAGGGTTGTCGGAGAGGTACTTTAAGGGTGATGCGCTTGCGCGTTTAAAGGATTCGTCATATATATATATATATAGCGAGAGGGACGTATATACCTATAGAGGTATATATATGTATAACATCGTATAGAAACGGCGCGGCGCGGTGCGACGCGGTAAATGAGGGCGGGAGGCGCCGTTCAACCCCCGCGTTCTTCGTCGAAGTAGCCTCTGGCGTCGCGACGCTTCAGTCGGGATGCCGAGCGTTCAGTCTCTCGTTGTCGAGTTCCGCCGCTATGCAGATGGTCGGTTATAAACCTAATGCAGCCACGAGAATTATACTCGCGAGCAAACGCGATTTTAATATTATTATTAACATTATTGTGATTTTATTATTTATTAATGGAAACTTCGCACAAAGTTCAACCAATTCTGTTGGTGAGTTAGTTTGAGATTATTTTTTTGTTTGTTTTTTCTTTTTCTCACATTTATTCATTATATTAATATTATATAGTAATATTTAATTAACAATAAATTATTCAATAAAATATATATATATATATATAGTTTTAGCTAATATATGTATGCTATAATTTAAGGGGTGAAATGAAATCGCTAAAACTTTCCTCTGTTTCGTTTTCTTTTTTTCTCTTCCTTTCTTGGTATCTTCTCTCATTTAAATTCGCGATGTAAATTATCATATTATCGTTTAAATTAGAATTCTTCAAAAACTTACAATTTAGAAGAAATAATAAGTTGTATATTAATATAATATAAGGAATCAATGAAATCGAATAAATTATTCTAAAGGGTGCAGAATAAAACCAAAGGAAATAACGAACGAAATAAAGAAATAAAGAAAGAGAAAAGCTTCTTTGAAGCTTTTACCTAATACACCGTATTTAATTTATGTAAACCGATTCTCTCTCTCTCTCTCTCTCTCCCTTAGTTATACTATACAGATAGTTTTAACTAATTGATATTAACTTAAAAAGTTTTGCTCCCGCGTTGATTAAAAGTTATCAAGCTTACAAAAAGAGAGAGAGAGAGAGAGAGAGAGAGAGAGAGAGAGAGAGAGAGAGAGCTATCGCAGCATGGGATGTACTACATACTATATCTCGAGGGTATAAAATCTACGAGTCAAAGGGGTTGAAAATAATTATTTTTTTTTTTTTTTCTTCTTCTTCTTTTTCAAATTTGTTTTTTCTTTTTTTCTCTCAAACATCAATGATACGTTTTGTAGAAATATTTTTCCCTGCTTAATTTTTGGTCAAAAATTTTATTACAAGTAATTCGAGACGTGATTCGAAAAAAATTATTCATAAATAATTTTAAACTTTCATAAATTTATTATTGCATAATTATATGGCAGAAAAATTGGTCTCGTAGGGGTAGGTACAGGTTGCGGTATCTTTATTCAAAATTTCTCCGTATATTCGAAAGTAATATTCCTACATTTATGTAATTTGGTTTAAAACCCGATACGATATCGAGTGAATGAACATTTTTCGTATAGAAAAATTTTTGATTTTCAAGAAATTTCCTTATTTTTTTTTTCTTCCTCTTATTTCTTTTCTCTATCTTTGAAATCTTGAGGGGGAAAAAAAAATGTGTTTCACGTGATCGAATCGTTTTGGACTATTCCCTCCGAATATTCAAAACCATTTCGATCAACGTGCGTCGAACCGTATCTGCAACGACGAACAATTTTTTATCGTCAGACTGTGCGAACCTTATACGTAAGTTGAAGCCAGTAAAATATTAATTAATTTCTAATTAAATCCTAAAAGCGAAGTAATCAACTGTCAAAAAGTTCAGTCAATAGAGTATTACTTCAAAGCGTAGTAGGTACCTACACCAGTGATTGAAAATAAGAAATTATTTTCCGAGATCTAAGAGCATATATAATAACATGATATTATGAAATCGATCAATTTTTCGTATTGTTTTTCTCCCCTTAGTGGCAGTTGGCATCAATACCCAATAAAATCTTGCATTTATAGATTTTTATTGAAAATTATCACTCTCACAAAATTACGATAAAATTTATAAATAATCCTCGATTCGGACAGACCTGTACGTAATATGTTTCTGGTCCAGCTTACGCACCAAGCTCTTGTATCCAGAGCAGAACATGAGTTGCAAAAATAGTAACATACATGCCGAGTTTCAAGTACCTGTATGTATGTACATACTGACTGAGGTGTTGTACTGTAATTTTAACAATTATCGATATAGTATATAGAGCGGGTAAACCCAACCCTCGATGTATAATTGTATAATTGATTTGAAATTATGTGGTATGCGTGTACGAGTGTGTATGTATATGTATATATGTGCGTACATGTGAGAGAAAATACACAGGTATATAATATAACTTTATATAATTTCGATTTCTAATATATATACATTTATACGTAATGAAATTTTTTTTTCATTTTTTTTTTTTTTTTTTTTTTTTACGTATATGTATACATATCCCGCGATTCGAGAATTTTTATAACGTTACAAAAATAATTAATCTTCTTGATTAAAACGTCGATCAAATATTTTCCGGCGTATATATGTATATATGATGTATACCTATAATCTACATAAAGGTATACTCGAGTAAAGAAAAAAAGGAAAAAAAAAAAAAAACAGGAAAAACAGAAAAAAACTGATCCTCACGAAACGGTTAATAATATCATCATATCGTCGTCGTACATACAGAGATCGAAGAGTCAGAAGAGGGAAAAAAATTTGTTTTTAAAAATTATATTTTTCAAAAAGAAAAAAAAAAAAAAATTTCAATTGCTTTCGGTTGTCCCTGTACACATGTATGTATATACACAGAGGGAGTGACGTTACCTTCCATCAATTTTTTTTTTTTTTTTGCTTTTTTGGTTTTTTTTTTTATTTTTTTTTTCTTCTTCCTTGTTTGTCAGTGGAAAAACACTCCAGGCTTAGGATAAGTACCGATACAAAATAACACAGAGAAATTTGTTGGCTTTTTTTTTTTTTTTTTTTTCACCCCCAGCTGTGTTATTATTATTATTATTTTATTTTTATTTTTATTTTTTTCATTTTTTACTTTGCTTTACCCTCGCTACATTAATCGTGTACTCGATAATTCTGCTTGAGGATATTTATTCTTCCCTTAACGTATATGGTATTATTATATATACTATATACACGAAATGACAGTTTTATCATAATTACCATCATTTTATTATTATTTTTTCTTCACATCTTAGAATTTTAATTTCTCCTTGTTTTTTCTTCTTCTTTTTCGTCTCTCTCTCTCTCTCTCCTTCTCTCTCTCTCTCTCTCTCTTCTCAGTTTTATTTATCACGTGAGAAATATAAGGGTCTTTATATCGTCGATTTTCGAGCTGCTCAATGCAGGCATTTCGCGTTTGCCTATCTTTTAGGCGCGTTACTTTCCAGAGAATCGCTCTGTATATATTTTGAAAATGCTGATGCAGCTCGAGCTGCCTCTTTATACCCCCTACTCGGACGTTTTATATACATTTAACGTAATCCCTGGTGGTGAACTATATCTTCAGCGGCGTGTGTAACAGTATACTTACGGTTCCACCCCTAAATATACGTATACATACATACATACATACATACATACACAGGTAGATATCTAGATTATGTGTGAACATCTACATGTGTTTTACCTACGGAGATTTCGCGACCAAAATGAACGAAACGAGAAGAGACAGAGAGAGGTGGAACAGAACCGCGATTGAAACGTTTTCACAGTAATCCGCTTAGTTAGACCCAGATTAAGGTTTAATTCGCCGCTCAATTTTTTTCCTGCCTTTTTTTTCTTTTTCGTTATTTTTTCATCCTCCTTTTTCTTATTCTTCCTCTTCTTACTCTTCTTGGAACTTTACGCATACTATATCACACAGTATACGATATGTCAAGCTGGAATTATTCTCTTGATTATAGAGAAGAAAAAAGTAAGGAAGAGGGAAGTAAAAAACCTAAAACTAGAGGAAAACTATCGTTTTTCTTCTAGACAATAAAGATATAAAAAAGAAACAAAATCGTCCTTATAGCTCCTAATCGGATACTCATCGTATTTTATTATGCGGAAATTTAAGAAATTTTTATAACCGACGTGACGCCCCCAGAATCCGATAAGAAACGGTCTCTGATTCTGCCTATATCCTCTCAGGCCTGTGCAGCCACTCAAGAAAATGAAAATTTCAGTCAAATAAATGTTCCCCATTCTTATATACGTGAATATATAATATACATGTAGATATATATACCTGGCTATACGTCTGTCTAAATTTACGTTAAATTTACCTTTTTTCCCCTTATTTTCCCTTTCCTATATTCTTTCCCGCGAATGACCTTCCGCATTTTTTTTTCATCTGTTTTCCGTGCGATTTTCTTAAATTTGTATCTCGATTTTATACAAATTTTATAAGCGATGAGAATAGATACTCGTCGACTTTCTACGGGGTAGAAAAAAGTTTGATTTTTAGTCCGCATTTCTGGGTGGTTGAAACGTTCCTTTATTGTGATCCTGCGAGAGGGTTGGTTCGAAGGAACGAAAACCTGAAAGTCCGGGTAACTCGATTCCTTCGATACACTCACGCGGTTCAATTTCTTAAGTAGAATCCGAAATCGTAGCCTTTGGAAGAAGAAAAAAAATATGTATGAAAGTATGAAATGTAGGAACCCGTACCATGTGGATATGTTCGTGGATAATTCATGGAGGACCGGAATTCAAAGGATTGGAGTTCAAGTTCCGAATGGAAAAAATTCCTGATTGCAAAATCGCCGAATCACTGCAGTTCTTAGGAAGGGTATTTTTCGGAAAGTTTATATTTTAGCTGTTTTGAAAATGCGTAATACACGCGTATAACGGTTTAACCATTGAACGTACGGTCTTGCGAAGCTGTAATGTATCTACATACCTGTAATGTGTGAAAAAGAAGCCAGTTGGTCGGTTAAAGTGACTATGAGAAAAGATGCCTTGGTGAAAGTGGGAAAAAAGTAAGAGAAAAGAAGGAGAAGAGAAAAGAAAAGGAAAGAAAAGTAAATAAAAAATAATAAAAATAGAAAAAACTTGAGAAAAGAGGAAAGTAGAACTTGCAAGGTGCCGACGACAAGGGAGTATGAGGAGAAGGGTGGAGGCAGTGGTTGCGAGCGCGAAGTGATGGGGTTGGGGGATGCTTAATAACGCTAATTGCACCTCCATCCAACTCGTACAACTTTTATTATTCAGTTTCTTGTCTATAGTTTACCGAACCGCGTACATGGGTACCTCCATGCATATCCATACCGTTGATCGTTTCAAGGGATGCATATAAGGGTAGTTGGAGAAATAATAGAAAAAAAAAAAATAAAAACTAGAGGAAAACAATTTTCGCAGGGATCGATACGAGGCTAAAATTATTTTTTGAATTTTTTTGAATTTTTGATGAATATAGCAAGCTCCCTTCTTCTCCCTTCTGCACCCGGGCATTTTGATATTTGAAAAAGAAAAAAGAAAGAAAAAAGAAAACCTCATTAGGTTCCTTCAAGAACACATAAGGGACGAAGAGAACTGGATATAAAGAAACTGTAAAGTTTCTACCCCTAGTTTCGGGAAGGTGGTTGAAAAAAAATTGGGTCGGCTGCATATAGGCCCCGAACAATGAATACCATTTCGAAAGTTAAATTAAATATTTGTGAGAGGTCGAGCGTAGTTTTGTCAAGCACTTATTTCTTAACAAAGGTTTGAATTCTGGCAGAACTGTACCAGAAACTTTGGTCAAACAACACTTTTTTTTTTTTTTTTTTTTATAATTCTCTCTCTCGCTCTCTTTCCTCGCATTCTTTATTCTATATTTCCTTTTCTTTGACACGGGGCCAGGGTCGAGTGTCTTACTTACGAGTAGCAAGAGACGCAGGGTTTTGAAGAAAAATTGCAAGCTTATTATCATACCTGTGCAATGCAGCTTTGGATGAAAAAAATTTGAAAATAGAAAAATGATAAATCTATAAATGAAAAATGACGAAACCATGCAGTTGAGTGAGGGGTAAAAAAATTTGTTGAAATAAAACGAGTGAATAAATTGGCAAAATATTGGGAAAACAAGGAAAAAAAAATAGATAGAATCTCACGAACAAATTACAGCCCTACATAGGTGGTACACGCACACGTACACCACCCCCTCGCCCCTCGCCCCTATCCATTCATCGATCTCTCATATTTTTTGGATCCTCTGGATTTGGCCCATTTGAAATTGGATTTTTTTCATTTTTTTTTTTTATTTTTTTTTTCTTCCCTCGTGTTATTCCCCTCTTTTTACATCTCTCTGTTTATTTATTGGACCAAAACGCGTGTCAGTAGGTATACAGGTGTATGCCAAACGGGAGATTAAATTCGTCGAAATTCTTTGTATAGGTAAAAATGATCGATTGACGCGATACGAAAATTGACAAACTTTCAAAAATCATCCAAATAACGAGCCTCAATTATTATGTGATAAAAAAAAAAGTAAATAAAAGTTAGCCAAAATTTAATCCTCTCACTTCTCATCGCCGAAGAAAATGTAAAAAAAAAAAAAAAAAAATCAAAATATCTGGCTAGCATAGTTTCCACAAGAAAAATATTAGCTCCTACCCCGGAAAACGGGGTGAGAGGAAAGATCGAATTATCTTAAAAAATTGTGAGATTAAGTAATTCGGAAATTTGTACGATTTTTCATTCAACTGATCGGCGAGAAAAGAATCGCCATGGTTTATGAAAAAAAAAAAATCGACTTCAAATCTCTTTTCTTCTTCAAAATGAAAGATCGCGTATGTATATATGTGTTACCAGCAATTTGAAAACGGTACTACATTTTCGCAGGTTCTTTTTCCATCGATTTTCCAAATTCATGAATTCAATTATATTACATCGATACAGATATGATCGCGGTATGAGCAAAACTTGCCACATCTCGTTGAATTCGGACGTTTGTTTCCGCGACTAGGTAGGAAAAAAAAAAAAAAAAAAATGAAAATTAAAATGAAAAACATAAAATTGTCATTTAAATTTCCGACTGCCAACCGGTATTCCTCGGACTATTACCTACTAGATTTTATTCGCGAAACAACCTATGGATAATCGCTCTCATTTTCTCGGCACGTTTCTACAAAATTGCGAATTAACTTGTCCCTGATTTTCCAAATAATCCGTACAGCGGCCTCGTTAATTACCATAATTATATCCTTCCTTCCTTCCTTCCTTCCTTCCTTCCTTTCCAAAGCCCTGCTCCATCCTTTGACCTTATGGTATATAGGTATGGTACCGTGCATACACTCCCATGTATTCGTTATACACACGACCGTTCACACGTCTCTTATATAGCTAAAGCAAATAGTTAATCGTAAGCTGTTAGGTATATGCATATGAGGGTATAGTTGCACATATATCACACATATACAGAGAGGAGAGGACAGGAGAGAAGGAACTTGCCGAACCAAGCGCATCGTTATCTGATCTCGATAAACGTGTAGCTAGTTGGATGCTGCAGGGACTCGGACGGGAGAATTTCGGGTGTAGCCTGTAGCAGCCTGGCGGGTCCTCCGAAAGCACAGAGAGGGATATACCTATACATACACACGTGGAAATTTATAATATAGAGATAGGTAGGCGAAGCTAGAAGCTAGTACATATAGTATATAAATGATGCATGTGTATCTTGCGAATTTGGAAGCCAGCCTAATGACTATACCTTGCTAATTTGTTGCCCTGTGTCCTGCACGTAGCTTTCCAACACCAGTCGATAATAGTCCTCGCGATTAAGCCTCTCAGATACGTAAATGAGGATAGATACAGGTATGTTCATACGCGAGGGCTAATCACCGTTGTGCAATGAAATAAGGCGATTCGCGATTAATGGCTGATGAATAATTTAATCAATCGAATTTTCAGTCATGGCTATAGGTAGTACAGGTGCGCGCGTTGATCGCAAACGAAAAGAAGATAAAAATATGAACAAATTTTTTTAAACGAACAAATTTTTCTCATCCAAAAAATGAAATTCATTCGATATCACATCGCGGTTTTACACGAAACTATTGTATACATAAATTTCGGATATTTTTTATATATATTTCAAATAATTTTTTAATCGCGTATCGAAGATACCCGCAATAAAGCTGTGATGAAATAAAGTCGATAGAGTATTTGTTAGAAATGGAAAAAAAACGAGGAAAATAAAAAAATACAAAATTCTTTCCAACGTATTCTTCCCTCTGGAAGAGTTACTTTTCTTTTAGTTACTTCCACGTTCTTCTCTCTCTCTCTCTCTCTCTCTCTCTCTTTCTTTCTATCACGCTTCGCGGAATTATTTATCGAAAATTTTCAAGCTCGGTAAGTATTCAGAAACATTTAGCAACTTTGGTTATTGCCGTTTCGCATAGCTTGGCTTAATTATTCTAAAGTTTAAGTAATTGGACGATATACATCCGGGCTCACGATCATATCCTGTGATTACAATATAATAGTAAATATATTATGCAGGTATGCAGCAGCAGCAGCAGCAGCGAAGCACCAGCCAGGACGAAGCTCACTTTTTCCATTTTTAAATTCTCTATTCATTATTAATTTTTCATATTATTTGTTTCTTCTCCTTCTGTATATTCTTTACCATCGCTTTTCTCAGATTTCTTTTTTCCTCTTTTTCTCACATTGCACTGTACCCTCACCTCCCGTCTTCGTGATCATACCGGGATTCCTAGACCTTGTTGATTCTCCGAGCACGCGAATTACCTACCCCACTCTCACCGGGTGCAACGGGTAATGTCCGTTTCGTATATTGACAGAGTACCTCGAACAAACATTGTAAATTTACTAAATTCAAGATAAAAATAAAAAGGAGAAAGAAAGACCACAAAACCAACCCTCATACAATTACCCCTTTCATTATTCTTCCGTATTTATGGGGGGATGGATTAAAATCCTGGAATTAAACGCCCGCTTATTCATATAAGTTTACATCGCGTTTCTCTTGCGAATTAATATTAAATTCACAAAGACCCGTGCATGTATGTAGGGGGATGAATTTCGCACGTATACAATTAGGCGTAAGGCGGGTCCATCCGAATATCGAAACGAGTCCTAGTCCAGCATCTATATAACAGCACGATTGTGTTTAATGAGTAAATTTTCGTCGTTAATTTATCCAAACCGTTTATATACGTGTATTTCTTTAGACTCCTTTACAATTCGGGTAAAATTTCTCAGCTCCCTTTTTTCTCCCTCATTTCTCTCTCTCTCTCTCGCTGTACTAAGGAATCAAAGGTCCTGTTATAGGAACTTTGACAAATTTATCGCGGTCAATGACGCGGTGTTCCGTTGCAGGGTCTCATTACTGCGATTGCTAAGCATCGCTGCCAAAAGGTTTCAATCTTGAACAATTTCCGCGTTTCTTTGGTGAAAAGCGGTTAGAGGGTTGAAGAGGAACGGTAGGAAGTATGGGAATAGTAGAATGAGTGGAAAACGTGAAACGCGAAACGGGAAACGGTTTGTTTGGAATTCTGCGGTCGTTAATTATTTATCGAGTTAATGATTTCATCTGGGGTTGAAACGAGCTTTTAATATTATGTTTTTTTCCTTTTGTATAAGGACGAAAATCTGTCCCTATATATGGGTATATATAATCGACGATAATTATGCATTCGAGTTACAAGAAATTTGTTTTATGATAAGGAAGAGTTTAAAAAGGAAAAAAAGGAAGGAAAAGAAAAGTAGAAATTCAGAAAGTCGTGGGGGCAGCGGTGGCGAATAGAAAATATTTACGATAATATCCTTGGAGTCCCAGCATCCCTCTTCCGTTCTCCTTTGACCTCTCTTTAAGTTATGCCTCTCTAAAGAGACTAGCGTACGACGAGAAGATTCTTTATCTCTCTCATCTCTCTTTTCTTTATTCTCTCTTTCTCTTTCCAGACTTGCGATGCCCAACCACACGTAAAATAATTTTGCATAAAAGTTGATAGGAAAACGGTTTTGCGTTGGTTTATTCATAACTGTTTTCTCTCAAAAGTGTTTTCTCGCCCACCCAAACCCACCCTCTCTTACCCTCTCCCTTAAAGGATTTCAAAAACAATTCATGCCTCGGTTGAAACGTAGCATTTCACTACGAGTAAGATAATATATATATATTTTCCCTTTCCCTTTCCCTTTCCATTTATTTTCTTTTTTCTTTTTTCTTTTTTCGTACGAGAGACGCTTATCCAAATAAGAACTAACCCACCTACACCCCAGTGGCTTTTCAAATGGAATAAAGTATATATATACTTCATAGATATAGATTCGACAAAGAATTTGAACCCCCATTTAAAGCATATCTATCTTAGGTAAGCAGAATGCGAGAAGAATGATACCCGGCTATAGTAATTTTTTATAGGGGTGTCGAAGATGCTAGTATGGGGTTAAAACGCGATTTTATATATCACGGAGTCTGAATCGAGGCATTCGATTATTATTATTTTATTATTTTATTTCACCTCGTTCGATATTGCAAAAATAAAAATATATCAATGATACTTAATGATCGGATATACTACACCTATATTAAGGGCGTAGTGAACTACTTCTGATTTAGGTAATAAAAAAAAAAAAAAAATAAAAGGTATAAGAATGAGGGGAAAAAACTTATACTTTATACATACACTGGCTTACCTAACTTTTTCTTTTCGTTTTCATTCTTTTTTTTTTTAGTCACTTTTTATTTGGTTCTTTTTTTTTTTGCTTTTTTTTTTCTTCTTCTTCTTCTTCTTCTTCTTTTCGGCTCCAATAACGCGAGAACCACTTTGCTGATCACGGCCCACGACCCTTGTACAGAGCTCTGATCGTCGGAGTAACGATCTAAGCGACGTAAGCTTCTTCTTCTTTTTCTTCTTCTACTTCTACTTCTTCTTCTTCTTCTTCTCCACTGGGGGGTGGCCATATGTTTCGAACAAAGCAGTCATGTTTTACAACGTATTTTGGATCTCAGCCTTTTCCCTAACCCAACCAACCCCCTTTTGCCACCCCAAAATTTCACCCGAATTTCACCCTCCGTCAGGCGATATAAATAACAATTTTTTACTATAGGTATAGTTATGCGTTTATAATTTATCATTCCATTATTAATTATAGGTGTAATGAATAAAATACATATTTCACATATTATGAAAATTACGTACACACCTCGCTCTGCACACATGAACAAGATTAAGTTGACTAATTAATAATTATTCAACCGTAACGTATACAGTTGCCAATTTGTTTGTTTTCATTAAAGAATTGGCGATTAATAACTCGGAAATTTAGGGGTGGGTGTACACACCCACGATATCTGTGTGTGACTACAAAATTAGGTTGTTTGAATTTCGCGAGGTATATTGTCCGGCTTGTTTGACCCGTAACGAGCAGCCGTGACGTCTACGCTAATCATTAATAAATCAACTTTTTTTTCCACAATTTGTAAAACGGTTTTTGCTTTTTTTTTTTGTTTTCTCATTTTTGCCGAGTCAAAAAACCGCGAGTAAATAAACGAATGAACGAACGAACGAACGAACGAATGAATGAATGAATGAATGAATTTATAAATAACTAAACAAACGAATAAATGAAAGGGTCTTTCAGTTCATTTGAAATTATTGTTCCGTGTGTGAGGGGGTTGAAAACGATTAAATAACCGTATGAAAGAAAAGAAAAAAAGAAAAAAAGAAAAAACAAATTCCTATTTTATTTTATTTCATTTCATTTTCTATTTGTTTTATTTATATTTATCTACCCCCAAACCCATGGGTTGGCGTGGCGTAGCGTAGCGTGGCGTGGCGTGGCTCCAGCCACCCTCGCCCTGCACACTTCATGCTGCAATGTAATGTAGAAATTTCTATACGAACCGCGTACCCGGTTGATTCGTTTGGCCCATAGTACTGGTGCAACTCGACTAGGGGTTGAGGATATAGGGATGGAAGGGTGGGCGGGTTATCGACACTAGCGAAAATCCGATCTATTTGAATGCGGAGGAGCATTCGGCAGACGGAAACCTCTCCACCCACCAACCATCTAGCTACCTATTCAGGTGAAATATTTCAAAACGAATAACCTGGCCACACACACACTCGTTAAGTACGATGCAAATACGGTATACATTGGGTTGTGTGCGGGGGTTTGGATCGCTGCTTTATAGCCCACGATCTGTAAGCTCGAAGACCCTTATATTATACTCATAGGTACTTATATAATATATACAATACATATATATCGCAAATAATCATTGATCACCCTGCGTATTGAAATACGAAGCATTATATATTTTCAATTCCGTTAAAGTTTACCGTTAAATAATTTCAATAAGATGTAATGCAAAAAATTTTACATTTTTTCTTTTTTCTTTTTTTTCTTACGATAATAATTGAGGAAAAGCGATTACGAGTTCATACGATATCATTATTTTATGATATAGTATAGGCATGCGGTACATTTATATATATATATATATATATATATATATAGGTTTAATCACACCGATGTATAATATGAAGAAAGTGTGAGAGAAAAATAAAAATTGTGTGAAAAATGAAATGGGGGTGAATTTCAACCGCCAAGAAAATCTCTCGAGGTTGGGAGCACATATATATATATATATATATGTATATATTTAGAGATATATCTAGGTATCGTGGGGCTCGTTTTCGGTCTAAACTTCGAACACACGCGATCTCTTACAATATGAATTTTCCGGTAGTGCACGGGGTAATACGTGTATGTAATATGTGCAGCATTTTCAGTTTTTCCCTTACTGATCTGTACGCTATAACTTATTCGATCGCGTTTTGTAATTATATCGCTAGGATCGTGGAAATCGTATTCAGTTATTTCGCCCACAGTTTTTGATATAAATGGGGAAAAAAAAAAAAAACGTGTGACGAGGAAGAGAAAAAGAGGTGAGAAATTGTCGGAGGAAATGAAACAACTATAAATAGGATAAAAAAAAAATAAATAAATAAAAAAAAAGTACAGCAAGTTCGAAAGCTGAGAAAAGGCGACGGTTGGACGAAGCGCGCTTAATGCGACTGACTGGATTACTGGATGACTGAATTGGAATACTGGTGGATCGTTAAAACGCGGGGGTTCGTTTGTCGCGAGAATCCACGGAGTATTCGAAGCAGAGGTATTCGCGGGGGCGTAAAATCCTCGAACACCTCTTCGACGAGACGATTCGTGATTATTAAAATCTGCTAATTATTTGAATTCGTAACTGATTTATAATTACAACACGAAACGTGAAAAGAAACGAGACAAGGTGCCCGACGATGCGGGGGGCGAGGTGTTGGCTACAACTCGCCGTTAATTAACGAGTTATTGTATTTATTTAAGCCAATTATTATTATATTTGTAACGAGGCAATGGAAATCGGTGGAGCTTTATGCCTTTTAAAAAAAAAAAATTTCCGTTTTTTTTTTTTAAACACATCGAACTCTTGAGAACTTGAATTTTGGCGGTAAAAGAAAAATATTTTTTTTTTTTTTTCAATTCCACGAATCGAGGAAAAAAAAGAGAGATTCTTCTTTGATCTGCGAAAAAAAGACGAATACATATTTAAGTATATACTGTACACATTATATATATATACCTTATAATATCTAAAATCGTGAATTTCCTCCGTGGAACATCATACCTTATAAATTCAACTTTCGTTTTCGTATATTATTACTACCGACTGTAGAATAAGGTCTTTGCAATTTAAGTTCAGCGAAGACGATGTGGGAGTAAACACGCGGCCTCGTTTGGGCGAAAAACATCGCAAACTTGTACCTACTTTGATTACAGCTTCTGTTATATATCAATTATTTTTGTATAAATTCGTCGAAAATATATTTCCATTTTTTCATTTTTATTTTAACCTTTACTTTCATTTTTATTCTACTAATCATTTTATTAGTTATTATTTTTCACCTTCTGGGATAAGAATGAGGAAATTTTATCGATCGGTTAATCTGATCTGAACGAGTCTTCACCTTTTCGTCCTTTCTCGGTATCCAAAGAAATGACAAAAAAAGAAAAAACGGGTTTGAGGAAAGAGTGATGATCTCTGAAACTGCGAGATGAAGAAATCCGAAATTTACAGGATTCCATACTGAAACGTGATGGGCATGACGAATCGCGATAAAATCGACTCGCAATTTTTTTTACGAAGGATGTAGATCCTTCGTATACTTGATAGTGTTCTCGAAAAGCGTTATTATACTCATTTTTAAAAAATAGGATAAAAAAGGTAGGAATAAAAAACAAAGGAACGAAGGAAACCACGAAGATATGAGAAAAGGAAGAAAAGTTGTCATAATAATACCTAACGCGTTTCTTTATTTTATCCAAGACGTTATTTCACGATACGTTAACCATCCTTCAGGAATTTCCAACCCCTCCTACTACTTTTGCTGTCCGCCATCGTGTCAAAGAGAGCGACGTGATAAATCTCAGGCTTTAGTCTCACCTCCATTATGTCGCAGCGATATCAATTTAAGGAAAATCGCTTCGGACGTTGCGGTATACCTCGGTAACCAGAGTTAAGTTCCTCTTCAATGCATCGTCATGTGTGTGCGTCCGCGTGTATGTACTTTTTTTTTTTGTTACATATGATAAAACGTAAATCGTATAAAAAATCGTAAGAATAGAAAAGAAGGGCTCGTTGTTTTTTTTTTTTTTTTGGGAGGGGGGGGGGGGGGGGGGTTGGGCTCATTTTCTCAAAGTCTAAATTTCTTGGGGTGAAAACTCGCTCGTCGAGGGTATGAAGACTCGCTTAGTCCCGTTTTTAATTCTACTAATAAAATAGGATGAGATATTTAATTCTCGAGGGTTGAATTTTCATTTTTTATTTTTCATTTCAAGAGGCGCGGTATTTTGATTCCGCGAACGTTTATAATAGCAGCGCCATTGTCTTTGGGTATTTCAGGTACAATTATTTAGAATCGGAATTTGCGCCCCGCTCGGATTTACCATTATTCCTAATTCTTAAGGGAGGCGAGGCGTCCCGCGAGTCACGGAAATATCTTTCTTCGGGGCACTCGACCGTACGGCCTCTAATTTACTGAGGCTCGGTTTGGGCGCGCCGCGGCGATTTACCTGCGAGTGTAGAGTAAAATAAATGGAGGATTCTAAATTTACTTTACTGGGATTAAGCCAAAGACCCTTTCGGCTAGTTACAGCTTGCCTAAGTGCCTTCCTCCTCACTCGTCTCCTTCGATTTTATATACACATAGGTATATACATACAATGACGGAAAATTTCTCCCCCGGAAGGACTGCCTATTCAACGAGTTTTCCAAACTCATTTATACCTCTGCTTTTGCGTTTTCGTTTTCTGTTTCTTCTTTTCTATATTTTTAATTGCTTTTCAGTTTTTTTTTTTTTTTTTCTCGATCTCCGGCTCTCCCCAATTCATTCCGTGACTTTTCATCATTTTCATCTCACCTCTAGCTGCGAGATTCACTCGTTGATTAAGAAATTGGTCGAAGGACATTACGCGCTGTTCGTTGAGGGAAGAAAATCGTAAAACAGAATAAAGTAGTTGTAAATTTTTTACACTCTCTTCTCCTCATGTTATATGCTTCTTTTTTCTACTTATTCTCCTCCCCCCGCCGACATTCTTCTTCTTATTATTATTGTTTTTACCCCTTTTTGGTTTTTCTATTTCTTCTTGTTATTCCTGTATTCTTCCCTTTTCTCACTTCCATAACTTCGCGTTCCGCGCCGTGCTTCCGTCGTTTCTGTATATAGAGCACTAAAACCTTCCCAGACCGTATACCTTATACCCTGTACCTACCCACTGCCCGATAAGCCAATAGTTGAAAGCCGAGAAATATACGCGTCCGTGTATTTGTAGAAGAGTATTTATTGCGCTGATATATACAGGGGCTAATCCACCTAGGAATCCACACACACACACACATATTCGTGGATATATCTTGTTTATCGACTATGATGGTGAACCATATTGAACCACCTGCACTGCGGCGGACATCGTTTTACTCCAAAACTGCAGTTGCGAAATGGAGTAATCCGCATTTAGACCTATTTAGATTTTTTATTTATTTTTTTTATCCGCTGTTTTCCTGGAGTGGCCCGAAGATTTTTTCTACGGATTACTTATGTATCTGACAATTTTTTACGTCAAGAATCGAAAGTCTGAACGAGTGTGTATAGATCTGTAGATCACCACCCTTAAAAATTAAATCTACGATTTACAGCAAAGAAATTTCGATTTAGTCATTTTATACTGAGAGTATCGATGGACCGATTCCGCTTTTTAAGGGCTGCTTTGTTTCCTCAAACAATACTCTATAAAGTGACCGTTGGATTTTTTGATAAAATAAAAATCGAAGGATATATGCCGTTTTTAGTATCGAGTTTTGTGCAAAAAGAACGTTTTTGGTGATAGCGAAATTCTATATCTTCTGAAATTTTGAAAAAAATTCAAAATATATTCCGGGAACCGACGGGATATTGTTAGAAGAAAATTATCATCCCTCAAACACTCGGATTGATCCAACGGCGCTCTTTGTATCCTGCGCAAAGTGACTGAAGAGAAGATTTCGGTTTAACGTTGAGAATCTGCAGATTGAGATTCGCACTTTTAATTTTTGATACCATAGTTTTTTGATACGTGTAGAAGTAATTGGTCAGTAAAGTCCGAGGGAAGGATGTTCACTCTGGACCTTCGAAATAAAAAAAAAACCCAAAATTTCTCCTGGATCATTTATCCGGGCGAAGCTGATTCCGGCTTAGTTTCTTTTGAGAGAGTTATCTTGGCCACCCTTCGCGCCTATAACAAAACTTGGCTAGCGGAACGGTCGCCAATCGAACCGTGAGTCAAGGATCCGTTTGAAAACGGTTCTCGTAATCGATGAACAGCGTTTGAATCGGTTTTAGACCCTCGGGGATTCCCAGTAATTCGCAACAAATCGCAATATAGCTGATCTCCTTCGATACCTCAGCTGCTATCACGTATGTCTATGTGTGTACACGATATTTAGTAATTTTCTACGAACATGTGAATATCTTAGATATTTCTCCCCGCTGAATTCGCATATCGAAACCAATGAGGGGTTGAATTTTTTTGAAAGAAAAGTTTCAAAATTCTATCACTCATTCGCGACATCATCAAGTCTACTGTTTTTTTTTTTGTGGATCCTTTTTAGGATCCTATGGGCTTTCGGGGTCTGGATTTTCGGAGTTTTGAGCTTTTTGCATGAACTTCACGCTTCTGAAAAGAAACTCGTAATTTCTGGCCCGAAGAACCTGATACCAATTCCTCGATCTGAAAGGCCACCCATTCTCTGGTCACTCGTATATTTTACACCGAAGCCAAACCGAGAACTGTGCGTGCAGACTAGTTGACGTCGATAATTGCAGGTCTACCTTATATACGATCCTTTGACATAGAATAAGATCGATAGATGAACACCAACAGACGACTGTAATAAGTAGGACGAGAAATTATTTTTCGAATCTATTTTCCACGCGGGAAAAAAGTTTTATTAAATATTTTTTTCTTTTTTCTTTCCCTTATTTTTCCCTCCTAAAGTTTGATCTAGGTATATGTGCGTTGGTATTCTTTTTGTCGGGGTGAGTAGAATCCTTGAAAAACGTATATATGGGGTATTCTCGCTCATCCAAGACCCTTTTCTGCGCATGGATCCCCGACTTTGGTGCCACGAGAGATTTCAGTTCTCGGCCAACCCTCAACAACAAATTTAGAGCCACACGCCCTGATTCGATTTCCAAACTATGAAAAAATGATTTTTTCAGCGCAACGAACGACCGCCAGACGTACGTATCTTCAGGTTTTGGGATCCGAAAAATCTTCCTAACCAGTTCTTCCGAATCGGAAAACTTCCACCTCTCAAGCCGTGAGACTGAAAATTTTCGAAAAAATATTTCCAGTCGCGGCTTTTTTCAGGCCATTTTTGTTTTCAGGGCTGCAACCAAGGCGCATAATTTTTGTTGGTGAAAATTGAGCTGCGTTACGTTTTTACGATTTTTTTGTCATTCAATAAGTAAGGAAATAAAATGTGAGAAAAATCGTATAAAACGTGGCAATATATTGTCGATAAATTATTCTCGATTTGAACGATTATTTTTGGCTCTAATTAAAATCCAGGGGGTTTTTAATAAAAATCCAGGTTTATTGTATACGAGAGGTAACAGATCGTAAAAAATACCTCGAGTAGCTTGCTAACCTTTTAATAGCTTTCGTAATGGGAAAAAGAGAAAGATAGAAGGTGTGATCGGCGTATAGAGCCTAAGGATACAAAGTTTAAAATCGATCAGAAACTTTATCGTGTAGTTATGTGGGTGTAGGTATAAGTCAGGAATGAGTATAGGTGCAGTTTTTCGTTTCGAAAACTTTCGCAGAGCCACTTTTTAGATTATCTTTTATTTTTCCTCCTGTCTCCTAGGTGGGATTCTCTTTCTGACCCTCCCTAAAATCGATCAAACTTAAAGATCAGCCCAAACCGCATATACCTACGCTCAAAGAATTAACGCAACAAAAATTGAATTTCCGCTGCATCCTAGCTCCAAAAAATCCAAAATCTCTTGAAAAAAAAACAAAAAAATGCACTTTCTTCGATTAACCATCGAGTGTTGGAACTTTTGGGTTGTTTTCAGGCAACCCTAACGTTTGATAAAAGTTTTGCATGTTCGATAAAATCGACCCTATAGAAATATTCGATAAATTATTATGACAATAATCTGGGACGAATCAATGTTCGCGGGATTCTGTAAGGTCCCCTTATAATTGTTCCGGGATCGTTCCCTGTCAGGTAAATCGCAGGTTTCTGCGAAGGTAGTATATACCAGAATCCGTATATAGCTATATACCCGGCTACATAGTAGCTGCCACTTCTCGTTAGCTACGAATTAACGCGTGACGTCAGTTCAGTAAATAAACGTCGCAACACCCCTTAGAGAACCCGGTGGGGTTACCGTGCTCGCGTGCTTTGCTCCCGCTCGCAACCCGTCCGAGATTCAATTACCGGCTCCTCAAGGGTTGCCAGGGGTTGGGGCCCCGTCTAAGCCTTCAAGATATCCAACCCGTTCCAGGCTCATCGCTAAGACCAAAACTGCACGGTAATTTCGTACTCGAACATGCAACTAATATGCATAAATTTATCCCTCCGTCTGAAATTCCGATTATGAGGCAGTTCCTCCGTATTTTTAAACAACGAAAGTTCAATGAATAAACGACAAGGAAAACCGCCGATGAGAAAAAGAAAAATCAATTTCCGGTATAGAATTGGACTGAAATCTTAAATTTCGACTTTTCGAATACCGGACGTAAAACCGTCCCCATAAAAACGAAAGAAAAGAAAACATCCTCCGAAAAGTTTCCTCAGCTTAAGAGCAGCTATCTCTTGCTGTTAAACCATAAATTATATAGTTTTGACTTCTTTCGCAGCATTTCCGGTAATCTCTCGAGCGGTCTTCACGCCCTCGTCCCTCCTTTGGAGTTTCTAGGCTAGGGCTATAGGAGACTGGAACTTTTCTCTCTCTCTCTCTCTCTCTCACTCATAGATCCCAGTGAATTAAGAAAGAAATATGTATCCGGCTAGGGGATCCTCGTCCTTTATCATTCGGGGAAAGTTAATTGGGATTAGCTGTTATATATTGAGTTTGGCACCTTGAACTTGCAGGCCACATGTATGGTGAGGACCTTACCTTGTCTTACCTTACCTTACCTTACCTTACCGGTAACATCTTATAGAGCTGGTGACGAGACCGGGTTGGCAAACTCATAAAGTCTTGGTGGGAACGCGGGACCCGGCTCAACTCAGCTTAAGGAAAAGACCTCCGGCGATGATTGAGCGTCGCAACGGGGTCGACCTGGTCACGTGGAGGACCGATAAATTATTATATGTCCACGGTCGTAGGACACAGCTAATAAAATACAACTTTTGCTATAAGGTGGAATATCGTCCTTAACGAGACCCTGCCGAATAAGGAGAAGCGATTCTAACTCTCAATCGGCCATTGACTTTCCCTAATTCCAACGAACCCCAAGGATAAACTGTGGAGAAAATTTTTTTATAATTTAGTGTATTTCAAATCCTGTTTCCCCTCGCGTCAGAGTTCCGACTTATAGTTTTGTTATCTCGAACTAATAGCATACAACAAATCCAAACTAAACCCAAGTCAAAGTTTCTAAATTACGATACGCGGGCTATAAATCGAGCCGCTAGCTTCCCGGCTTCAACTTAGTCCTCTACCTTCCGTTTCGCTGCAGGGCAAGGAGATAAAAAAAAAAAAAAGTGAAAGACCGAAAGAATAGAAAATAACGGAAAATCACTGCACGCAGACGTTGTACATTGCAATGTACAATAATAGTCAGTTTTTCCAATTTAGCCGGAAGTGAGATTCCCCAATCTCAACTAGCTAATCCTTGGTCCTTTGCGCGGGGCTTACGTTAGTGGTACCTAGTGGTAGAAATTGGTCTGGCATACACGGGAGTTTCTACTACCTAGAGATTTCGTATCCCTGATTTGCTTTGCAGACGACTCATCTGTATAATTAAGCTTCTGTTTACAAAGAGCTCGCATTTCCGTATACCTATCTATCCATCTTTATCTTATTCTCTCTCTATCCACCTCCCTCTCTCTTTCTCTCTCGCATATAATCAGCCTCAGAGTCCTATCTCGCAGGGCACAATTATCCAGCAAACGAAGGCGACGGTAAGCGGTTAGGGTATTCGCGTATCTGTGCAATCTATACTTTGTTTGTTTGAAAGTTTAGCCATTTCGTTGAAAGCGCACTTCACCGGATATATAAATATGCGGAAAATGTTATTTTAAAACTTTTGTCAAAAGGTCTAAACGGCGCTGACTCATCGATCCGTAATACAGAATTGGTAACGATCACTGTATAAGGGACGAAGGGACCATTCGACCTTCTTTTTTTTTCTTTCTTTCTTTTTTTGAATTTTAGTTCGAAATCGGAACTACTTCTATTCCGGTATTATAGAACTCGATCGTAATTGCGACAAAGGATTTTCGAGCTATTTTATTCCGGCTGATCATCGCGACTCGAGTCGACTTATGGTTATAAAACGGTAGTAAACCTTCGGGTTAAATGGGTGGAGTTGAAGAGGACCTCGTTTCATGGCTCATCAAATCATGCCCAAGTTCTGATCGCATTAATATTACACCTACTTTACGGCGCCCTTCCGAGCTCTGGAAGTAGGTACCAAACTGTACGTTACCTAACCCAGTGCTCGTAATACCGTTCGGATTACCTCGCCGAACTTTTTTTTTCTTTCACAATTAGAAAGAGGAGGAAAAAGAAAAGAGGGAAAAAAGTAAGGGGAGAAAATGAAGTAACGTACCGTGCCTCCTCTTCAGAGTCGGGGAAAATGCCCGTCGAAGTAGCGGTTTCCGAAGTAGAGTACCCAAAGAGACTTTATCGCATCGGTGGAATTCATTTCGCTGAATGAAATGCAGCACCACCACCACCGGTCGGAGAGAATGCATTTATTCCAACCTTAGTACTTTTATTGTTTTTATAAAGAAACTTTGATAATATTCAAGCTGATATCGAGCTTTCGCCGTTAACTCAACTTAATCAATTTTCGCGCGCTTTATCCGGTTTACCCAGCCACGCTGCATCAGTTCTTAATTAACACACTCCTCCTCCTCCATACCCACTCGACTAACTAATTCATTTTCCCAATGTCGTACCTCACTATTTTACTAATTCTTACTCCAGGATTATACTTCGTCCTTGAACACGTGAAAATACACACGCGCACGCACACGTACGTACATGCACCATATACCTACATGGCGTAATTGCACTGGTTGTGGTCAACGACCCTAGACAGGCGATTGCACGAGAAAAAGAAATGACTCTTGATTCTCTGGGATGCTATTGAGGGGGAAATAGGTTCATCGAGTTCTTCCCCGGGCAAAGTGGTACACTTTAGGAAGAGCTGGAAGAACTCGGTGTCGTCATTGTCCGTCACACGTGTCTCCTCGGTTTCTTTTCCTGCTCTATTCTCCCGGCTCGTATTCCGCGTCATTACTCATTATACACGGTATTTTGCACACGGATATCCCCTTTCCTCGGGCTACACGGGCTACCGGGTCTCGTGCAACGAGCTCAGACTCTATCTAGGTGTATGTACAAGCTCAGAATTTAGCTCATGAAACTATGGATTGAATTCGGTATAACTGGCGCACCATACACTGGCGGGGGTAGAGAGATGAAACGGGATGCAGGGAAAACGGGGGAACGAGATTTTCACGAGCGGTTAAATCCAGGATTGCATGGTACAGTGGGAACTTACTCTCCCTCAAGGCATGATCATTGTTGTGGTGAATTCAGGTAGATATATATACATATAAGGATACTGTAGTCACGGGTATACATTTTACACGTATACACATATGTGGATAGGGATGTGATGTTCGAATTTACTCGACTGTGAGGTGTGCTGCGGTGTGGTTTTCCGTAAAGGTTCATAGTTTATGCGCATCAAGACCATCACGCGATGAAAATTCAACGTTTGGCATAGAAATCTTGATACAATAAGTATAATACTGCACGTACTACATTTCACTCTTCTTCCTCTTCTTCTTCTTCTTTTTCTTTTTGTTCTTCTTGTCCCTCATCTCTTTCTTCTTATTCCTCTTCTTCGACATACCGCATGCGCTCGAGTGAGCAGGACTGTCTTTCCGGCAGGGTTTCAACCAGACTTCAATAAATTGAATCCGGTACTTTGAATGGAGAGTGGAATATCGGCGTAACGAGATGAAACTTGGAAAGACGGATCGACGTCGGTTCCCGACTCTCCCCCAGCTCTGACTCGGAAAATTTACAGTATATAATACGAGTTGGATCCAGGTTTTGTTTACCTCTTCAGCAACTTCCAATTTTCACCACCCAACCATGTTTCAGCCATGGAAAAGAACGCTTCAACATTCATCAAAGACTCGGCAAAGACTTGAACCTGCATTAATTAACCGGGTAACGGATAGGCAACGGCGTTATGTGTCAGACGTTATTTGCGGAAGTTAGTCAAAAACGTCCCTTTGAAACAACGACTTGAAACGATCCTCGTCCCATAGAACCGAACTTCCTTCTCCTTCCTCTACAGTAATAGCTCTGATATCCTTGAGCTTGTCTCGTTATACCTACGCACGTATAATATAAGGTTGTAAGTTGGAACCTCCAGCTCTTTGGGATCGGAGAGTATGAAACTGGTACCGCAAACTTATTCGATGTCAAAGGCGTTTATGCGTTGAATTTCCGTGAAAAATTAGTGGATATATACGATGCGAAAAAAAAAAAAAAAAACATTTGATACAGTTTCGATTCTTTTCTTTTTCATTTTTACAGCTGATTCTTATTTGATATGCTATGCTATCCACCCGCCGTAATGAGAATCACAATTTTACTCTCTTTACGATTCACCCGTATCCTATACATTTGCATGCTCGTGAATCTCCTCTAATTACCCCACGTCATCCCGGGTTAACAATCGTTACTCTAAACACGTAGTCTCGAGAGATACGGTTTATACCTGCGTTACACCGGCTACGTAGGGTAAGGGGTGAGCTCAGAGATTGGGTTATCCGTAGGTATATAAGTGCTCCGAGAATGATTATTATTTTTATTTTTTTTTTCTTGCTTCAGGATTTACGGTCCTGTACTCCGAACGGATTTTCAATCATCTTTCATCAGTTTTTTGAAAAAAATTGCTATTTTACCCTTTTCGTACATTGAATCTATATTAGACGATTACGTCTTCTCTGTGGCAGAGACGAAGCCCTACGAACCTAGCGACCACAGGCAACGTCATTCCTAAGGAATCAGTCGAGAATGTGGAAATGGTATATTTATTTTAACCTGATTAGGGGTAAACCGAGAAGCTCTTAACACGACGTTGGCAATCGGTGATAAAATCGCATACCCAAGTTCTGCGCACCGAATATTCAAAGTAACGAACGATAAGAATTCCGATATTCTGAACTTGAAAGTTTCCGAAAATTCCAAATCGGCCTAAAAAAAAAAAATCGGAATTGCAACCCCTCGAAGCTTTAACTCAGCCCCGATTCGAACGTATATATACACTTCATACACTAATTTCCAGCGAAAATGTGCGCATTGCGAGATATCGCGGATTCATATGATGACCGAAAGTCCTGGTGAGACTGGATATGCACTGTAGTGAATGCGATGCGGAAACGAGCAGATATCACCCTGATACATACACGTTTGGTACGTTATTATAGTGGTAAGTTTTCAATTAAATACACCGTTAGAAATTGGGGTCAGTACCTCAGTGGCAAATATTTGGGTATTCCTCAACGGTCTTGCTTCTCATCATCCTTCTGATCCGTTCAATTATGTGTGCGTATGTGTGTGTGTGTGTGGTCCCAAACGTAGGTGGCCTTCACCGTTTGCTAAATACGTAGATAGATGGATGGAGACGTTATTCAGATTCGACCACTGATGTAATTCAACAGCATATATACATATACGATACGATATACATATAAATGTGAATAAATACGTAGATATTATATGCATGTATGCGGTAATCTCGATCCAGTTTAAGGGAAACTATACTGACTTCTGAACCCAACCGCATATATATATGAAGAGAATAGTGCAGTACATACTTCCTCTCGATATTCTCTCGCATGGAATATACCTACATAATGTGTGAAGTATGTAAAAATCTCTACATCCCATTACGTGCAATAGCGGGTATAGCACACATGTATATATATACACCCATACGCCCGCATGGATATCACATGAAGGTATGCATGTGCACAAGCATGAGGAAGTTTGTTGAAGCGTTTTAAAAGGCCGAGAAACCGTATACACTGTTATAAAATATCCATAGATGCAGGGTGTACACACCGTAGGGTATGAAGTACGTATAGGTATATACCTATATACACGGTGTACTATGCGTCTTCGTGCAGGCTATATAAAGTGCAGTATAGGTATACATACACACCGACGAATGTGAATAGTTATTTTATTTTACGAGTAAACGTTATATACTACACACTATATATACTATATAAAAACGTTGTTAAATTGAAAACGGCAATACGGTTGACAGTTGATGTACATTTATTTTAATACCCAACGTTTCAGGTCTTTTATAGAGGGATGTAACCACCAAACCGTATTAACAACCTCTTATTCACTCCCAAAGGGGTGGATTTTATTACCTTTCAAAAGTCTAGAAGAAATACATGGTCTTCACTCAGAAGTCATATTCAATATTCATATTATAAGTTTAGAGATGGAAGAGGGCGCAGTACATGGTATATGGAATTACGATTTGTCTTTTTCTGTTTATTAATTTTCGTTAATATTTTTTTTTCAAAATTTAATGACCCATTTGAATCCACCCCTCTGGTTATCGTTGAGACTTGCAGATCCGCCCGAGTCCACGTAAAAAGCAACAGTCTGTAAATTCTCATCTTCGCAGGTTCTTTGAACTCGGGTAAAAGCTGCTCTAGATGATTTTACAAAGGAAACAAGGGCGAGGTAAGGCAAGGCGAGGTAAGGTAAGGCGAAGGATATTAGCTCGTTCTTTTAACTTAAACTGCCTAAAATTTACGACGATTTATTATTACACCAAGAAGACTAAGAAGGTATCTTACGATCATAAAAGCCTGCACTAGCATTTTGAAAATGCAAGGAAACTCGGTTGCGGGGTAAATTCTGGAAAAAAAATTTTTAAAACTTAAAAAAAAAAAAAAAAAAAAGAAAAACGTTTATAGAGGCGCAGTGAATATTTTCTGGTCGGTTTTACGTTGCGAAATGGAAAGAGCTACGTGCAATGCAACGGGGAGAGATTGACTTTTTGAAGAAAATAAGAATCCATTCGAGAATCGAAGAGAAGTGAAGCTCTCGAAGGGCAAGTAGGCGATATATGTTTTTTTTTTTTTCTCCTTTTTCTTGCTTTTTTCGTACCTTTTCTTTTTTTTCTCTCTCTCTCTCTCTCTCTCCTTTCATTCTTCTCTTCTCTGATGAAAAGATTCGATGAAAAAAGTACGCCGCGTAGCTGACAGATACGCGATGCAATCCTGCGGCCTCATCGCGGAAGGATAATATAGGTATATAAGAACCTTTCGACGTATCGATATGTCGATCGCGAATCTTTAAATATATTTACCTATGCGTATGTATGTACTATACATAATATGTACGAGAAATGGAAGGCTTGTTATTATATAGATTGCATATAACGAGGAGGGAATTATAGGGCAATAATTTTTTGTTCAGAAAACGAAAAAACGAGGGAAATAAAGAGAGAGAAAGAGAGAGAGAGAGAGAAGAAAAAAAGAAATATGATCATGAAAAAAAATTGGGTAGCGACAGTTAACGACGGGGAAATCGAAGAGAAGATAATTACAGAAGATTAGAAGGACTTTTTAATGGTTTAGTTCCCCGGGGGAAGGAGCCGGTAAAAGAGGAAGAGGAAGAGGCGATATATCACCAAGATCTCTAATTTACGACTTGGTTTTCATTCGGAGTTTAACGCTGCCGATATTTTACGATTATAGGTTGTTATAACAAACGCGGACTTAAATGTAATGAGAATTTTTGAGGAAATAATAAATATCAGCCCTCTTATTTTTTTGCCTTCAAATATACCATATGGAGTTTAAATTTTACCTATTTTATTCATTTACTCATTCATTCATCTACATAAGGAATTTGTTTGAAATTAGAAGCTTGAAATATATTTTGAAATTTTTATTTTGCGTTTTTCTTTCCTGCTTTTCTCAACTCCGATGATTTTTTTTTTTTTTTTTTTTTGTTTTTTTCTAATTAACTTTGGAAAAAAAAAAGAAAAAATAAATAAAATAAAATATATAACGGCGTAGTATTTAAGTGGTAAGAACCGGTGGGAGTCAGCCGCGCCTGCAGCAGCCTCATGCCTAACGCTGAACTTTAAGTACTTCTTAAAGTCTGAAATAGGTATATAAGCGGTATAACGTTATATCCCTATGGTAAAAGTCGGATTTTGAACCCGAGCGAATGCGATAACCTATATACTGTACTTTATAGAAGAGAGGGAGGGAGAGAGAGAACTTTACTTCGCAATCCAATTAATGAAATAATAACAATTAACCCGTAATTATTTGCAAAACTGAATTGAGCAGAAAAAAATTAAAGAGAAAGAATAGAAAAAAAATTAAATAATAATAATCGCGTTTCACCGATCGCTTATATATATATATATATATATATATATATATATATATATATATTCATACCATAAAATTAATAATTATTATACGAAAGTTTCGCTGTTTATCATATTCACATACATGCGCATACGTGCATGTACGGTTCTAATAATTTTTCATTTTGATTCGAAATATCATAGGATAGAATGCACCGTGTCGTTTTGAAATTTACCAAGTTTTTAGTTACTTTTTTAATATATTACATAGGTGAGACTTATGGTGGTACCTAACTCGCCGTTGACAAGATAAAATTAAAGTGGTTTAAGAGTAACAAAGTTGTCGCGGACGGTCCGTGACGGAATATACCGTTGGGAATCGACGCCTATAATAAAATACACACACCACCACCTATTTTTTTTTTTTTTTTTCTCATTTATATACCTCTTTTTTCCTTCTTTCATTTTTCTACTTTCATATTCTTATTTTCTCGCTCTACCGAGTTTACTCTTCTTTTAGAAAAAAAAGAAAAAGAAAAAGAAAAAGGGAAAGTAGGAAAAAGGTAAGAAAAAAAAAATAATAATAATAAAAAGAAAGATGAACACGAAAAGAGAATGAATACACATCTTTTTAATTATCACTATCTCAATTAACGCCTCGCGAACAAACAAGGAACAAAAAGGACACGGCAACACCCTTAAACATAGGTATATATATGTATATCAATTAGCGAACTTTGAGAGTGCTGCTGAGAGAAAAGAAGAAAAAAAAAAAAAAAAAAAACAACTTTTCTCAATATTTCGATCAACTCGCGATATAAAGCCACGTGGACAAACTATATATATATAGGATCTTCGTCTTTTACGGCAGGGACTCGCGCGACATATTGCCGCGAAGGGGTTGTTTTTCAATTATCATCGAACGAGCCTAATTGATATATCGATTTCGGAATATTAATGAATCATTCAATTTTCACTGATACTTAAAAAAAATTTGACCAATTTAATTTCACATGTTAATTTTTTTTTGTTTTTTTTTATCGTTCATAGCGCTGATACGTGTTCGATCTGAATGAAAAAATCGATGAAAATTTTTGCACGACGTACGCCTACCACCCTTATTTCTTCTTGTTCTTCGTTTTTTTTTTTTTTTTTTTTTTTAATTTATTTATTTTTTTTTTTTTAACGATCTACCATAAAGCGTCTGACTCGGTATTATTTTTTTTTTCCGAAAGTGAATAGAGAAAGAAAAAAAAAAACTACGTTTATATCAGATTGGATGAAATGTATGTCTGCAACGATGCAGTGCGGTGGTGTCGGCCTTAGGAAAGCCAGTAAAGAGCTAAGAAACATCTGCGTCGGGCCAAACCGGATGCAGCATCCAGTTCTGTAGCTATTCCATCTTCAGTATATAGGTATACATGGTATATATAGCGTACACAGAGAACGGTAGCTCGTGAAATATCTTTGCAGACGGTTTTCAACGGCTTACCTAGTTTCCCTCGAGTATCGTGGGTAGGGGGTTAGAGAGGGGGAGGGTCTGCCTCTTCAGTATAAGTATTATGTATAATCCGTGTATATGTGAGGACGTGAAATTCATGTGCATGTATGCATCGGTCTTTCCACCACCATCCCTGCCTTTCCATCCCCATCTCGATCTCGATCTCCATCTCCATCTCCATCTCCATTTCCATCTCCATCTCCATCTCCATACCCGTTCCTCCTATTCGTCCCTGCAGCGTCTGTCTCTCGCGCTATAAACCAGCCAGCCGAAAATATTACGTATTCGCGAATGGATGGGATTTATCACGTATATTTCCATAAGCAGGAAACATGCCGCAAATTCGTTCGCGAGGAAAAAAAAACTAAAAAATAAAATGAGAAAAAAAAAACAAAAACAGAAAAAGGGAGAAAAAAAAAAGAGAAAAGAGAAGAGAGAGAGAAACGAAAAAAAAAAAAAGAAACAAATCTCCCATTTCGCACAGATCTATCGCCTCGAATATTACATCGATCGATTCGATCTATCGAGTTCTTAATCCTTTCAACCCTTTGTACCGGTACCTACTTCTCCTATAGTCTTGGAGTCTTTTAACAAATTTCTAAAAGCTCAGGAAGCTTACGATAATATATATATATATATATATATACCTGGAATCAAATCCTGCCTCGATTTGCATAGATTCTCTATCTAGCTAACTAGAAACTAAGTAGATTAAAACGTTAGATTAAACGCCCCCTGCCCTACGAAATTTATGTTTATGTTCACTTATAGTTTAGCGGTGGAGGGAGGAAGGGGGGTAGGGTGGGGTGAAAATTCGCCTAAACCCCCTTCGCTGATATTTCCAACTGAAGGATGTAAAACTAGGAACAAAATAAAAAAAAAAACAAAAAGCAAAATTGATTCCACTTTTTTCATTCTTAAAATTTTCGAGCCCACCTCCAATTCCATTAGTTGAGTAAATCGCGCCTCGCTTACTCATCTGCACCATCGTCAAAGACCGTTGCAGTTCCGTTACCGAGTTGGAGTACTATTTGATGAAACTTTAACACATTGCTGAAAGCTTGGGAGTCTGCAGTACCGCCTGTGTAACGCGTATCATTGTCACACGAGTCTGGATATATGAGCGTTTTGGTACATACTTGAGGGCTAGCCGCGATTCTCGTCTTTATATGTTTTTCCTTTCCTGTTTTTTTTTATTTATTTTTTTTTTTTTTCTATTTTCCTCATTTTTTGTTTTTTATTTTTTGTGCCTCGCACTACAACCGTGACAGTTGTTTCACAGGGTATTGAAAGGGCTTTTTAATCAAGATAAAACTCCACTGGGTTGGATTCAAATTTACTCTCATCCCCGTAAACGGATTGTAATAATTATTATTCAATTTTGACAGATCTTCGGACTAAGTACTTTGAGACTCTCGTCATTTGTCAGCTTCAACTTCTAGCTACAGTCGTTCTACTATACATCTATCCAACAGCCCCGGTATACACTTTGGGGAATACGAAAAGATAAATAAACGCGCGCGAGTCTCACGTTAATAATTCAAAATAACAATTTTTTTTTTTTTTTTTTTTCTTCTTCTTATTTTTCTTCCTTCTTCGTTTTTTCAGTTTCGGCTTATCTTCTGTACGAAAGAATGTCTCCTCCTCTTCAACATTCGGACAAATTATACGCCCGTATCTTTATTCATTTATTCATTCATTCGTTCATCCATTTGTTTACCCATTTATGCATTTATTTATTTATTTATTTATTTATTTATCTATTTACTTACTTGCTCGCTGTTTTCTTCATATAAATTTTACAAGGGATGTATTTCGAAATTCAGTCCCCGCTCACGTTCGCCTCACCCAAAGGTGTCAGGACGGATTCCGCTATTATTTACCCGCTGTCGAGTTTCACTTACCCCTGAAAACGAAACAGAATTAATCCAACGCGAAACACTCTCGTCCCTCTCATCCCTCTCACTCACTCTCTCTCTCTCTCTTTCTCTCTCTCTTTATCCCTAGCCCTCTGTATCTCTCCTTCTCTTTACAACATCCGAAAATCTGTTTACCCCCAAAAGCTCTTCTCTCTCGCTGACAAGTGCGAGTCTCGCGAAACTCTTATTCCTCAAACGATATGATCGTGGTTTCTGGATAAATTATATTCAGTAGACGTGATATGTTTTCTTCATTCCTAAAACCACGCGACGGCCAGAGGCTGTTCTCCAATCTAATCCCTTATCATTTTTGACATATAGAACGAAAAAGTTAATTAGAATCACACATACCTGTATCACAGGCGGTATTTTTATATGCAAAAACAGTAACTGACGTCCCTTATTCGCGCAGGTTGCATTTTATACGGTCTGGAGAATCCGCAAACAGAGTTCGCCCCTGTTTTCTTCTGTTAGTTTTTTTCCTATTTTTTTATCTTGCTTCTTTATTTTTCCTCTTTTCCTTTCCCCTTGTTTTTTTTTTTTTTTTTCTTTTTTTATCCCTGTTAAACTTATTGCAGAACAGAATTTTGAGTTTTTATTTAGTGAGAAAGTTTCCCCCGGACGAGACCCATTCCTATTCCCATCCCCATCCCCATCCCTATTCCCACACCATTTCTACATCCTGGTTCCCGCGACCCCTGGGGAGAGAAATATTTGCCCGTCGTGGCTACCAACACCTCGCAGACAGTACGGTGACCTTTAAACGTATGGATTCAATTTTTCTTTCCAACTTTACTTCGCCTCTTCGGTTATTTTTTCCTTTTTTCTTTATTTAGAATTTTTTTTTTTTTTTTTTTCATCCTTTTTTTTTTCTTTCCGTTCCCTCTTATCCTTTATTCTATATGGACGCTGGTGGATTTTACACTGACACTGCGAAGCGCCGAGCGCGGAACGCAGATCTTTTATATAATACCTGTATATCTATAATAGAGAAGGAAAAAATGGCCTTTCGTATCTTTACAATAATTCAAAGTGTATATTGTGTTAATAATATGAAAGATTTCTTCGCCCTTAAATTGTATAAAATAAATAGACGCAATTTTTTTTTTCTCTTCTTCTTCTTCTTCTTCTTCTTCTTTTTTTCGTTCTCCTATTCCGTCATCCCCGATTGAAAAGGAGACTCAGGAAATATGGAATAGTGGAAAATGTATAAATATGTGTACGTAGCCTGGACGGCCGAGATATACTGCAAGGGGAGTGTTCCTTCTCTTCTTTCGAACTTTGCTTACTGCTATGGAATATTTTAGTTCGCTTTGTCCGCGTTTCTGAATACATCGAGACATTAAATCTTCAACGAAAGGGTGGAAGGAAGCCTTAGTCCTTGCAGGATGGTGAAGAGAAGGATAGAAAAATATAGGAAGATAAAGAAAAAGGAGGAAAGGCAGAGGTAAATGGAAAGGGAAAGGGAAAGGGAAAGGCTGGGAGCCATTATATTTGTATAAATGCATGGGAGTATCTGACAGCTGTTGCAGAACTACCCTTACTCTTCAGTCTGGCTCCGTCTTTCTTCACTCCATCGCTATTTCGCGAAAGAAGAAATCGGACGGGATGAAGAGCTGCAGAAGACTCTGCTCTCGGCTAAATATAGAATGAGAAAAAATCCGCTTCGAAACTCTTTACTTAAAAAATACAAAGTCAAAATGTAAGAAAATGAGAAAAAAAAAAATAAATAATGCTGAAGATATCTACGATCCGCAGTTGACCGCAAGAATATTGCAGATTGGCAACTCTTCAGTTTTTTCTTTCTCTCTCTCTCTCTTTCTCTTTTTTTTTTTTCTTGTCCACGGAATGCAGTTGCAGTGCATAAAAATGTACTCAGGTTAAATCTGAGGCCAAAATAAATTTTTCCAACCACCCCACGAATTTGTTTCATTCAATTTTGCGAAATATCTGCTCGTCTAATCAACGAACAGTTTCATTCGACCGTAAATTTTTTTCGTTTATAGCCGCGAGGAGAGCCTTTGAAAAACACCCTTTAAACTTCTGATCTTCCCACATGATCGCAGGATTGCAAAAAAGGAAAAAAATTAAAAACAAAAAAGGGAGTTAGAAAATAATGAATAGATTTTTAGGGGTGTAATTAAATGCAGTGATAATAGAAAAAAAGAAAGAAAAAAACTAAACTTGGAGCCAATTTTATACCGGTAGAAAGATTTTACAGAATTTTCTCGCAACTATATAATCGACTTTACAATATATTACATATATATGTATATACATGTTTTTTTCTTCGTTCTCTTTCGCTGAAGTCGGGATTTAATTAAAACCTCATCAGATCTGAGGTTCAATTTACAACCCTTAAAGCCGATAATCAACTTTTGGTTCTAAAGCTCTGGATTAAAATAAAAATTAATGTTATGGGAGAATATGGAGAGAAAAACTCGGCTTTATGCGTCAAAGGACGGAGATAAGGGAAAATAAAAGGGGAAAAAAAATGAAATGATAAAAAAATTTTATAAAGAGGGAAACTGAAATAATTGACACACTACGCGAATCTAAGGGCTAACCGAATACGACGTTTAACGAACCAGACAATGGAGTGCTGCTGCTCCTGCTCCTGCTGCTCCTGCTTCTGCGGTGGTCAAGCGTAATGCGGGCAGTACACCCTGGAGATTTCTGGAAACAATCTTATCCCCGTATCTATACCTCTACTCACGGACAGTACGCTGCAGACACGTCCACTCCACTTTACCAAGGTCTTAGTCCCACGAGATTTTTCAAGAGCTTTACCCCCAAAAGCTAACTGCCCTTATACATATGTATATATATATATGTATACATCTCGAATATTCCGCCTCGTTCGAAGATAAGGTATAAGCTAACGTAAGATATATATCTGAGATTGTCCGCCCTGGGGAGCAGTAATTTTAAAAATTGGACCATCAACCCCCGAATTATTATCCCCCTTACTGTATACTTATGCGTGTATAGGTATATAGTCGCCTTTTATTGCCGACGAAAAATCTACGCGAAATTTTTTTTCACCCCGATTTAGGTTACAGGTGTAAAGATATGGGATATTCGCGTTGCAGGATTGAGAAACTGATGTAACACGTAAATCCAAGTCAAGGGTCGAAAATTTTAGGTGGTAGAAATTTTCTCGCTCACTGTCAGAGCGGGTAAATATTAAAATAAGCAAACGAGACGGTGGGGGGAACGGACCGAGATGCAATTCGCGTGGATAGAAACATAAATAAAAAAAACATTTCCTACATTTTTACCCCATGCGCATTACAGACATTTTCACGGCTCCAGCAGCACGGGGTAGTGAATAACCCAAAGGCGTTGAAAAAATGATTGAAAAAATTTCGCCAGACGGCGTACCAGACCGACGACGCGACGGATCGAACCCATAAACGAAATCTAATGGCCCTCGGTGCAGGACACCCTTTATGTCTCCCCAACCCCATAACGAGACGTTCTCGTTGAACCGTTAGGTTTACGAGTCAGTAAACAAGTACTTACCTACAAACAGGTAGAGCTACTGCGTCTTATTCGAAGAACGCTATGTCAGAGAGGTGAGATCAACCCTTAGTCGAGTAGGAACTTAGTATATTATGAATTTTCTCAAATTTTTGGAATTCTGAGAACAAAAGGAGCTTCGCGATGTATGAGCGACATTTTTGGATTTTGAAACTTGAATTCGGACTACGAATAATAAAAATACACCGATTTTCTGCAGGGGCTGTGTTTCTTCGAGTTTCCTCTTCGGCTTATCCGCCTGAAATTATGTCAGAAACGTACGTCGGAATCAGTAGAACTTGGCTCGATACCCATTTGTGTAATAGCGAGGGTCTGGGGGCTGGACTCGGGGCTGTACCGAGGGAGGCACGTTTCCTTGTCACGTTTTAGGTCTGGCTTCCTGCCCCTTTACTATATCGCCACACTCTGGCACACGTACTGGGTTTATGACACCTGTTTGCTGGGAGGGGTAGGTAGAAGCGGGTTCGAAGTCCCCAAGTCCCCAAGTCTCGGTTACCAGCTTCTGTCTGTCCTCCTTCTTTCCGTTTTATCACTCTTCATAAAGTGGGGAAATTTATCGGCGCGAGGTTAGACGATCGGAAAACTACCACAACGCCTTGATCACTGATGTCGAGGATCCGTACCTACCTGCAGGATATGAAATTCGAGATATTTTCGAGTGGCTTTCGCCACCCCTGAGCCTTATAGAAATCAGTTAAAAGGAAATATGCGACGAGGGAACCCATAGTCATAATGTATACACGGATTGGGGCGAAGGTTTCCAGGGTCGAGAAACTAGAAGGATGGCCCTTCGTCCGGCAAGAGTACAAAGGACGGGGAAGAGTGAGGATCAGGAATAAGGGAAGAAAGGAATATGCCCTGAGCGAACCCACCGAAGAGCTTTACACCCCGAGCTGTGGTGTTGACATTCGACAAATCGTCCACCATCTACCTACTAAGAAGCCTTCCTCTCCGCACTTGTACTATACGTATGACTTTTCACCCTGAAAGCATCGCGCCTTGATCTATTGGTGTTTCCTCCGACTGTTCATCTCCATACTTGATCCCAGTCGTGTAAAAAATAATACAGGATATTCGCTCCTTGTCAAAAAGCACCTGGAATTAACAATTTCTTGTTAGACCATAACTTTTATTATTATTTAACGATAACTGCTCTGCAGTCTTAGCTGGTATAATTTTGGTTCGTTGGAAGGTAGTGGGTGAAGGGTAGGGTATATCCACGTCAACCTGCACCAGCAATAAACTTTACGAGTTCCAAGAACCCCCCTCGTCGTGGTGGTGGAAATTTTCAGGGTTATAAGGAAATTAGATAAGAGCAATAAACGCTGTTGATATACAGGTACAAACCCTAAGCTGAGAAATATATTCAACCCTCAATATTACACGAGTGTAATTTTTGTAACGTGAAATGTACCGCGGAAAAAAAAGGGCGAGAGGGGGAGAGGGAGAGAAAAAAATGGAACAAAAAATGATAAAGGGAGGAAAAGCTCGAGCTGATTTGACCTGTTGGACACGGTCGAGTAACCCCTTGAATCAGAACAAACGTTGGTAATTTTGCCCAAAGGACTGTAGTACCCGGAGTTGGTATCTACTCGGTCCTGGTGTAGCCAGGGGTGACACATGTGACCCACACACGCTCTGACCGCCACAAGTAATTGATATAGTCCCAGTTCGGTCTAGGTAAGGGACTGTGGAGTATATACGGGACATATAATGGCTAAGGGAAGCAGGGGATCAATATTTCATCCCCTAGTGTTCGCAGACCACATATGCGTTTCGCAAACGCCGATGCATTGCACTGACCCAACTAGGGGTGGGTTTATTTAGTCCCTTTCCGGTTTGCAGAGAATTTTGTGAACGGAAAATTAGGGTAGATATTAATTTATAACACCCCAACGATGAATATTCATTGGGCTTTACTCGGTCTAACGGGTTCTCGTTAAAAAAAATACCTTATTCTCGTACGAGAAAATTCATTTTTCATACCTGAGCCGTTCTTTATACTCAAGTCATTCTTATTCGTATATTCCCAGACTGTGTTTCTATCTGTTTCCCTCATGAATATGATAATGAAATGTATATATATATATATATGTATATATATTCTTCGTCTCCGCGACCCCTAAACATGTTGTCTTGTTTGGATTCATTCTTATTGGCCTACACCTTTGTTCACGCATTTTATAATAAATAAATTGATTATTCCAACCCCGTTTCACATTTTAAACTATATTATAAACTATATGTATCAGAGGGGAGACGAATAACATCAACGATATCAAATTTGGAGGGTAAAATGAGCGCTGGCTAAAACAATTATAGAATAAATGATACACCGGTAAAATTACAGGAGCATTTAGTTTAATTAATTGGTGTTTAATCAACGAGAAGAGATTGGTTTGCGGCGAGAACTGGGCACCGTTCTAAACGACGGTTCTGGTCCTCGTCCTCCTCTTTCTCTTCCTTCTGGTACCGGTTCTGGTCCTGGTTCTGGGTGGCGGTTTGGGAACCCGAGTATACGTAGAGAGGAAATGAGAGGAGAGAAGAGAAGAGGGATCCCTATCGCGTCGAGAAAAGAGATATAGAACCCGTGATGGGGTGAGGAATAGGGGATGGAGTAGCACAAGCAACCCTGCACGAATACCGGGGGTTAGCGCGAGGGTTTGACATGCAAATGAGTCATTGTTATTGTTATTACGGGTGAAAATCCTCCACTTCAGGAGGGCTCCGCGTACGGAAAGCTTAAGACGAGGATGAAGGACGTGGCCAGCTCCCTGAATACATACCATTTAAATGATAATTACAAATCCACCTATAATACACCCTAGGGCTCAAACGTCAAGTTCTAACTTTGTTAAGACGCCATAATACCTGCCATCTTACATTCGACGAAGAACGCCGCTCAGTTTTTCAAAGTAAACGCACCCACACCCCTTTATCAAGGGAATTCCATTAATTAATTAATTGCCTTCTCAGGGGCGGGAAATATCCCTTTAAACATTCACTGACGTCAGCCCATATATATATTCATATAATGTACACCTATTGCCACGATCTTTGGCTGATACTCGTTTGATCTTCTTGGCATTAGTCCAAGAACAGTGACACGTTATTTTGACACACCCGCGGAAACGCGTTCTCTCGGTGCTTTTCCGCACAGCTAAAGTTAGGGGATGTTCAACTCTGTTTGCGGATCTTTTGACGTTTACGTATAAAGCGGCAATTCACAGTAGGTGCACGTATAGGTATATAGGTGCTATATGTATACTGTCATTTGTTTTATGTATAAGAGCGAAAACCCCGAGGCGCCGCGCCGCGACGCACGGCTTTATCACGTCATACATAGACACACAGACTTTGACTATACGATGCCACCTAATACTTCAATCGATCGATTAAAATAGAGAAAACAAGGTGAAGGAACTAAAATTTATTCTATTTTTCCAAGCTTCGTGCTTTTCTGACTCCGTGTGTGTAAAGCTCTAACTTTAGGTACACGGGGTGAGAAAATATTTTATGCGACTCGAAAAATATTGTAAACCACTCTACGCCCTCGTTGCATAAACTCCTATTTACTGTTTTGTACCAGGAGTTGAACGATTTCAATCAATTTTAATCGCACTGATGATTCACACTTCTTTCCGTGCATTGAATTTTTCGAAACGCGTCTCACTCTTTTCCTCAAAAAATAAAAGAATAAAGATTGGAACTCTGAGGACAAAGGACGCTCCTACGTTTAGTCATTTAATGTTTGCGAATTGTTTTATTCTTCAAAGTCCTGCGATCATCAATTTGGTCTAATTACGGTCAGTGTTTTCCGAGCGCTTTGGTACCCGCCTATACCGTCCTGAAACACAACGCCGTGAGTTTAATACCGTGTGTGTAGACTGTAGGTAATGATTAATTGCGGCGACCAGACTGACCGCTTATTCTCTCCATTAAGCTCCGTTCTTCTATGTGTGACTGGATTACGATCCTTCCGCTTTTCCCGGGCCCATTTGTCCTCGTGAAATTTTCACCTGTAGGTACAGTTATTGACCCAATTATTACCCACGGTATACATGTGTATGTATAAATGGCTTTTTCTCGATATCGATCTATCGCGGCCTCCTACAGATTGCCGAATTGTACCTATATATGTATATAATGTGGCCTTTTCCGGCCACAAACCTGCGGTAACAGATTGTATGATAATATTTACGTTTTGGGTAATTTGAAACTTGATTCATTCAATTCGGCCCTTGACATACACATGCTGGATGGTAATATACAATTGAAATATACATCCCGTGTATATGTCAATTCGGTTTATTTAATACCGAACGAACCGGCTCGCCTCCGCTGACGAGTGTCGTATACATTTTGGGTAATTGCTCGAAAGGGGCTGCCGAATGAAAACCTGAATTGGTTCGTGCCTTAATGGTACCTCTAATGATTTGCGTCGGGTGGTATACCGGCTCCATCCCTTCTTCTCGTATTCCTTCACTTCCCTTTCTAACCCCCCACCCCCACCCTCTCAAACGAGGGAGATTAATTTCAATTATTAACTCGAATCGGAGTAATTTATGCGGAAATATTCAACCTGCAGGTAGGAGTATTATATTTGGTTAGAGGTGCGTTCGTAACGAGCCGGAGAAAAAAAAAAGAAAAAAAATTTCCATCTTACGATTAATTCATCAGAGAAAACATTGCGAGAGCTCATTTCTTACGTTTTTGTGTTTTTTTTTTGATTTTTTGATTTTATTTTTTATATCGAGTGGGAGACGATGGGGTGTTATTATTTTCATGAGTTTGGGAAAAAAAAAATGAATAAATAAATGAAAATTTAAGTACCTACCCGTGATTGCATCTGCAGACTTAATACCGCGGCGTCTCACCTTAATTGCTAATCGCTTTTGTGGCGATATCCGCAGTTCCCGAATCAAATCACGTGGATATTAACGAAGAATAATGGGACTGAGGAATTCGGACGTGTTCTTAGACTCAAGACCGCAGGAAGTAACGACGATTTGATGGCCCTTGCCTCGCTTCCTTGCGATTTTCCTACCCCTACCCCTACCCACACTCAGACCCACGCCATCCCCCATACCGTTTAATTTCCATTCGCCTTTGCTCGACTCGCTCCACAAATCCTTCGTTAGTCCTTTCCCAGTACCGACTACTGATTAGAATTTCGATAATTATTACAGGCACCCAACTCGGCAGGGTATACATATCTAACGATCGATTAGTTATACCGCGCACCCAAAGCCCCCGAAGAATCCCTGCTTACCGCAAACTTGATTCAACAAATTTTTCATCAAAGATATTGAAACGACGAAAAGTTACTATTCTGATTCTCAACTTTGATTGATGATTACTTCTATACACCGAGAATCAAGAGTATGAATTTCTACCCGAAGATTCTCTGCACCCTTGAGACGGGATCTTCTCTCTTCATCAAAAGCGCCGTTTGATGGCTAATTATTTTTCTCTAACGATATCCGGGCGTAGGATAATTTGTCGGATTTTTTTTCCTTTTTTTTTTTTTTTCTTTACTTCATTCATAAAATTTCAGAAGATATAAAAATTTTTATCACCATAAATTTCAGTCCTTCGTTTCCTTTTCTTTTTTTTTTTTTTCAACAAAACTCGATACCAAAGGCGAAACATTTTTTGCGCTTCTTATTTTATCAAAAATTCCAACGGTCATTCTACAGGGTATTGTCTTAGGAAAAAAAGCAGCCCTGAAAAACTGAAATCGGTTTACCGATACTCGTATAATATTGCAAAACGATAAAATCGAAATTCGTTCGCTCTGGTTTGTGGAAAGTAAAAAATTGACTTTTTAAGACTGGGAATCCACAGATTGAAACAACGACGTCGTTCATATTTTCTATCCTCAGAGTGACGCAATGGAAATAATTGCCAATCAAAGTTGGGAAAAAGAACATAGGTACCTATAAGGCGGAGTGACTTTACCCCCTTGAGTTTAAGCCTCCGCGAACGTTATCGCGTATTTCCACTCGCAGAATGATAAATCACGCATATAAACCTGAGCCATATCTTTATAAGTACCAATTCGAATAAAACATGGCAATCTTGTGACGAAAAGCTCCGAAAAAATAGAGAATAGGATGAAGAGAAGGAAGTAAGAAAAAAGAAAAAAGAAAAAAGAAAAAGAGAAAAATCGTCGTCTCGAAAGTCTATCAGTGAATTCCCCGCTGAATTGATTCTCGACAATAATACACTTACCTACATACCCTCAGCTCCACATTTATACACCGGTACTATGTGGGTATCAACTAGAAAGAGAACGAAACGATATAACGGTGGTTAGAAAGGGAATGGGGATAGGTAGGTCAATAATCCATGATCCGCTCGGCTTGGGGCCCATTCACCGAACATGTAATTGGGATCAGTGCTTATCTACTGCGCACACCGGTCTGGTACGCCCCTACGTTTCCCAGGGTTGAATAAGCACTGCTTGCTTGCGACTCTTATAGGGTAGAGACTGACAGTTTCGCGAAAGAATTTAGCAAGAAAGTTAGTCCGTGATAGCGTAAGGGAAGAGTTTCGATTGGGAGGACTTTATCCGCGAGGATATTATCCCGAACCACCCCCCTCCCGCCCCTAAATAATTTTTCTTTCCATTTATTATTGGGGCTTTTTTCGAGGCCGGGTGAAAATTCCGAATTTGAATATCGCCGATTTACAGTTTTAGAAAAGGTGTTTCCCCGCAAGTCTCTACAGCCGATTGATGATACTTTCGAACGAAGAACACAGGGGGTTGAAAATTCCGAAAGCCAAAGATCCGGAACTGTAAATTCGCGCATGGCTGTATTAAAGCGAAGTTTAAAAATCGTATCGATTATTTATGACGTCACGAAGTTGTCACATCCTGAGAAATTATGGACCAAAAAATTCGAATACTTGGTCCGGACTTTCGGGGATCTTGCTGAATGATTAATCCAATAATTGCTGCAGGTAAACATCGGGCTTGAGCTTATATACCTACCTATGTACTACGCATAGTAAGATGAATCTATCATTTAACCATAAACGCAGATTGTGTAGTTAAGGGAGTTTCATGCCCAGCCAGGTATATAGCAGCATCAGCTAGCTCCAGATTACTTAGAAGGCGTATGACGCGGTGTGTTTCAGAGGGACCAACCTTCGACGTGCCAATATCAAACGTGACGGTCCCTGTGGGACGGGAAGCTGTGCTTGCTTGCGTCGTCGGAAACCTTTCCACCTACAAGGTAAGTTCTCTGCTTACGTAGTCTCGCGCGGTTCTAGGTCCTCAGCTTTCACGATCTACCTTATTCAACCCCCTTCCGAAATTTCCGCCGTTTACAAAGCCATTACTAGCTATACATGCAACATTCGGGGCCTATGGAAAGAAAAAAAAAAGGAAAAAAAAAAATTTGGATTTTCTTGAAAACATCGAGATTTTTTTTTTTTTTCTTTTTAATTTTTTTCAATTTACACAATTCCATTACGATTATTTATTCCTCACCATTTATTGAACGTAAATGATGAAATTTTCGACAAAAATTATACGCCAAGTTGTGTAACTCCATCGTCGGTTATTTTCGGAGATTGAATGGAGCAGAAGCGCGTTCGGTAATTAACAGATTCGTGATAATTATATAATTAGGAAAACCATCGCGTTAGAGTTGGCTCGGTTATCTTACTCACACATTCAAGGTATACATCGTAGGATTTCGAGCGTGTATAATAATTATTATGACGGATACAAGGATGTACCATATACACCAGGTAGCTATATGGTGTACATGTATATATGCGTAATATACTTGTAATATATATACACATGTATTATATGGTATAACTATACACACCGCGTACCCGAGGCTAGTTCATTTCATCCTGGCTAACGATCTTGAGGGAACGGTGAAATTAGCTGGGACAAGTAGCGCGGGGGTCGGTGTGCAGAATGGGGCTAAAGTAGAATAAGAAAGGGCCGGGGTAAGGGTAGCGTCGAGCTTACGACGTGAAGGTTCGTTCAAAGGAGGGTAGAATCGCGCGTAAACATATTTTATTACATTATTATATCTTCGTGGAATTGAAAAATGTTATAGCCCTCGAGGAGTTACGGGGTGGTGGGCTTTTTAAATAAGGAGGAGAAAGAAGAAGAAAAAAAAAAAATTAATAAAATAAGAAAAAAAAAAAAAAATAAAACATTATCATCCCCAAAAGAGGGGATTTTAGGACGCTATATATATACTCGAGATAAGACTAATTAAAATTAGCACATGGCTATACTGTCACATAATTTATTATAACGAGATTATGAGGAGAAAAATTTTTCATAAACTGTCGAAAGAACCACCCCTACCCTAAATTATTATACACCTGTCCCATGCATTATAATATTAATCAATTTATCGAAACGATCACTTCTCATGATTATTCAATCCATTTAATTATCGATTGCTTCTACTTCTACATTAATTAATGATATTGACAATTAAAAGTGTGAATTTGAATCCTGTGGTTCTCACCCTTGAAACGGGAGGCTTCTCTTTGGTCATTTAGCGCGGGATATCAAGGGCGCCGGTGGATCAATTTGAATGTTTAAGGGCTGATAATTTTCCTCTGACAATCCCCTGCAGTATGGTTATCGGAATTAATTTTATTCAGAAAATTTGAAAAGATACAAAAATTCTTACTACCGAAAATGCAGTATTTCGTTTACCTCTTTCACTGAATTCGATAGAAAAAGCTGCGTATTTTTTGCGCTTTTTATTTTATCAAAAATCCCAACGGTCATTCCATAGAGTATTATCTTAGGAAGAAAAGCACCCCTTAAACAACTGAATCGGTCTACCGATACTCGTAGAATACTGCCCAAAGTGACCAAACCGAAATCCCTTAGCTGTGATTAGGAGGATGTATAAAGATTGACTTTTTAAGGGTGGGAATCAACAGATAAAGGCCCTCTTGTTTATACTTTGAATCGTCAATGTAATTGGACTATTCCTCAACCCCTCTAGGGTATAAAAAGCGATATTTCAAAGCCCATTCGGCTTCTGGAATAAGAAAAAATGAAAATAAAGGGTGAAAAGTTTCGATAAACATTTCCCAAAACATGAGAAAAGTTTGTTCGTTCAAGTGCCTAAAGGCCGCGAGGCAACACGGTGTCAAAAAGGGTGTCCCAGGCAAGGGTGCAAACTCCTTGGTCGACTGGGGCGGGGTGAAGGCGTCTCGGATGAGCCTGACAGCCGCCGTAGCTTAGCTTAAGTGCGCTGGTTTAAGCCGGGGGTGGATGTAGTCACGGCATATAGCCTCCGTCTGGACGCGGTGTGAAACGTCGCGTCGCGTCGTCTCGCGTCTCGTCGTCACGCCCGCGTGCCACAAGCCCAAGGGATGAAAGGTCTCGTACCGAAACGCAGCCCTGGGGCACTTCTGTCGAAAGTTATGGGTCGTTGTCACCGCTCCCTGAGCTACTACGAAAGCCTTCCAACCTCACGGAATCAATGTACCTCCCAAATCCGCAGATTGTTCCGCGATGGTACCCTCGAACATAAACAGAATCTGGGACCAGGGGGACACGATATCTTCATACCGGAGCAAAACAGGCTTAGCATAGTTCATTTCACGCATTTAGAATCAAGATAGAAGTCTTTTTGAGAATAAGATAAAAGAGAAGAAGCAGAAGAAGAAAAAGAAGAAAAAAAAAATAAACTTCAAAACGTATGTATAGCTTTTACGGATACTTTTGAATGTAGTAAATTGATTTTCTCGTTTTTTACATCTATCGGTTTATTTTCCCTCCTTTAACTCATATCTGCACCACGTTATATTCACCCGGTTTTCCCGGCTAGGCTGTAAGTAGTCAGGAAAAGTATAACTGGTGAATACAGTCAGTGAAGACGGATTTATTATTTCTTGCTTATTTTCTTCCGACAAAACAAATTTATTATTTATCTCGTATTGCTTCCTCAACTGCTTCTCTTCTTTTTATCTTTCATTTGGTTTCTATGTTTTTTTTCCCCTCTCCCCCCCCCCCCCCCCCCCCCCCCGCCATTTTTGTTTTTCAGATTTCCGAGGTCTTCAATTTTGTTCCTCGGTTTTCCAAGATAAGGGATGAAGCTTATAACGTAGATGAGAGAATACATATATTTTTTTTCTTTCTTTTTCTATTACGAAATAAATTTCTCTTCGCGTAGGTATTCATTCTTCTGACATTTTGCAACATCAGGGGGGGGTGAAAGAGGGATATGAGACTTGAATTTATTTAGCAAGGAAAAAAGAATGAAAAAAAAAAAAAGAAAAGAAAAAAAATATGCTACCGCTATAACTCTGCGAATACGGCCTGCGATTTTGCGTGCAGGAATGCAGTGTCGCCTTCCTCGGGACCTCCTTCTAAAGTCGTTACTTATTCCTTGGTCCCAAATTACCCTGGGGGTGAGAAGAACTCCGTTTGTGATTTGTGACGGGGTTTTTAATTTAAAACGAACCGTGTTAGCTAGCCAGCCAGCTAGAAAAATCAATCTAAAAAGCTGCCCATCCGAAAAACGAGAACAAATTCTTACGTCATCGTATCAAGCTGGGAAAAGTCCTTTTTGATCACGGAGTTTAATTTTAAACAGGATATAATGAATTGGGGGTTTTAGATGCCTTGTCAATCAACAAAAAAAATGAGGAACAGAAACAGCATGATTTTTATTTTTTTCAGGCCCCTTTTCTGAGCGAGGATCATCCGTCGAGGAATGAAATTTGGATTACGTTGATTTTCGTGCTGTAATATTAACAGCAAATATAATTTATGGAATAAGAGAGAAAAAAGAAGCAACGAGAAATGAACTTTCTCCAAAAATTTATTCAACGACCCTCGGTCTCATATTAAGCCGGGCACAAAAATTTGAGAATTATTTTATTTGTATTCGACTCGTAAGCAAGCCACGAGACAATAAAGACTCCTGAGAGTAATTTAACTTTGTGCTAATTCTCTCTCGGTGTTCTGCAGTCGCAAAATTAGTCACTCGAAAATACGGGGATTAGCCGCGATCGTGGATATTGAAATTTTAATCAACCAACTGTTCGCACTCACACATATACACAACTGTTTGTCACCATCATCGCGTCCCTACTTTTCTCCTTCAAGATGGTATTGTATAGGGGTTCCTAAACCCCGAATAATTTGTGTATACTACCATATATATATATTATACGCCGTGATTAATTCCTTTAAATTGAACAGTCGTTTAGTCGGCTGTGAAATCGTTCAAGAATATTATAGTATAGAGCCGGAATGATAACGTAAATAGAAAATGAATGTCTTATTCTTATACCGTGCGTGAAACTGATGATCCACTTGCTGTGTACCGTGATGAGAATTATAATATAATTTTTCGATCTTTTTTTTTTTTACGGAAGGCGGAAAACAGTCGAGTATTTTTGATTTATGTAATTGTGACGCGGATGAGATCGTCGCATATTATACTATATCGCGAATACTCACCTTACCCCCTATCTCTGGTTATAACTTTGCTTGCTTTCTATATAGGTATACCGTCTGCCAAAGTTACCTCGTAAATTTGACAAGGCCAAAGCTACCCTGCCTCATATACCTACTCCGCAGCTACTTGAAACACCGCTTACAACCCCCTTCGATGCTCATTTTTCCATCTCAGTTATCACAATACAATAGTGACGCTTGTGGATATGCAATAAACTCGACGTTTATATTCATCGGAGATTACTGCGAGTAGACCGTAAACACCTAGAGTGATCTGCAAGCTTCAAAGATGGCACGATTTTCAATCCAAGAATTTAATTATCCAATTATCCGTTCACCGATAAATATTAGGGCTGATTTTACGCAATTTTTTTTACTCAGAATAATTTCCAAGGATTTTTCACTCGATTTTGATAAAAGTTTCATGGGATTCAAGGACTTGGCTCATTTTAAAAGGATCCCATTTCTGTAAATGAGGAATTATTCATTTTTTCAAAAATCAATTCGGGCCTCTGGCGCCCCGAAAACAGATCGAAAAAACGATGTTGAGTCTGTTGGATAAACTACAGGATTTAGCCTTTTTTTTATTTCTCATTTCAACGATGCTTTCACGATATAAAAATTGGAATTTTCATTCTTCGGTATCATTTCACGAGTAGCACTAAATAGTCGATTCAATATTTTCTGCATTTGACGAGTACGAAAATTGAGGGTAATAATAATCGGCGAATAGACACCCGGTATGTTGTCGAAGCTTATTGACTCTCTCGGATAGGCTATACGGCGGATCTTATGAAAGCGTACGAGTTTGACATATACCTATATATATTAGTGAAATAGAAAAGTAAATTTTCCTTCAAAGTATCAGGTTGATATGATGTACGTGCAATTTTCAACTTCATAAATCACAGTTCGCTTGGTACACCAGCTACCGTATACCTGAACGTCGAATCTCACGTCGAAATGAATTTTTGATAAAACTTGTCGGCAAGTTTGTAAAAAAAAAAATGGGAATAAGAAAAAAAATGGGTGGCTGCAGATTAGGACCCGTAGATATATATATATATATATAAAAAAAAACAAAAAACGGGTTAGTGGCTTGGCTTTTTTTTTTGGTTTGAAGGGATTTTGACTTTTCTTTAACGGAAGCTGCTAGCTGCCTGCCTACCTGCAGGATGAATGAATGAGTGACTACAGACTGAGTGACGGACGAAGTATGGCAAAGAAATAAGGAAGGAAGGAAGTAGGGAAGGAAGGATCCATTCGCGAGTTCTTCGCCACTCTGACTTTAAAAACCCCTTTTGAAAGACAGCTTTTCCTATCTGTTCTATTGAAACTCACTTACACAGGGGTGTATATAGGTATACGCGTATATAACACCCCTCGAAGAACGTATTTCACCGTTTTATATCCGCGCAGGTTCTTCCTATAACCGTCGCAGTTTAACAGTTGGTTCAGAATCCCTGCACCCCTAAGGCATTCCGTATTGTTTAAGACGCGATTTACGTCCAGTATAGAAGGACGTTACGTTACGAATTACCCGAGAATTTCAAACAGAGGTATGGTTATTTACCTTGAATAGAAAATGAAGAAATGAAGAAAAACCTCAGTATTCGAGTTTTTTATTTTTTTCTTTTTCCTTTTTTTCTTTCTGCAGGGTGTTAAAAAATAAAATGCGTATGTACACCGTCGACGGAAATAGGTGTGCACCATATATCACACCCCCAGGGGTCGGCTGCACTGATAGCTGTTGGAAAAACCGATGGTTTATCGATTAGTTAATAGTATAGAATAATTTCTGGTAAAACGAACCGTATATAGAATTAACACTGGATTACGCGAGTAGCTTGCTTTCACGTGTATAAATGGTAATTAAAATACCTGTTTCTTTCTGCTCGGTGCACTAGTGCAGCAAGCTGTCGCTTATTCCTCTTTCTCTCCTTCGAATTATACTTTGCATTTAATTTTAATCCATGCTGCATTCTAGGTGCATTTTATATATACCCGTCATTGCAAAATTATCATTTTCGCTGATTTCAAGCTGCGCGATTCCGTCCCTTGATTAATTTATTATTTTCATAAAAAATACGACGCTGGGTCTGAGCTGTAAAACGCTCTCCCCCATTCTTTTTTCTTTTTTTTTTTTCACTCTTTAACTTACATCCAGAATCAAAATTCAACAATATTTCATTCACCTGTACACACGTGTATCTTCAACTGAAAACATATTTAACACGGCAAGAATAGATCGGAGGTTTTTATCACCCTTTTTACACAGCGAATAACTCGCTATCGCTAGTGTACACCTATGTATTTATATACTAAGCATATATAGCTTTGCGTCAACGTTTGCGCAGGGTAAACTCACGTATATAGAAATATATCAGGGGTACTGTTTCCTTAAAAATCAGTATATCCAAAGATTTATATACAAAGGAGAGGGAGAGAGAGAGAGAGAGAGAAATTCGATTATTCTTTCGATGGTAATATTTTGAGATACAATTTTTTTGTTTTTTTTTCATAACCGAAGGGGTCGAATCTCGATGGAGAATAAATCGAAATTGTAAAAATAACACATAACAATCTCGAAGAACGGTCTCCACCTCGTTTTTCGTTTCCTCATTCCAGTTGATTAATTTACACGAATTTAAGGGTTGGACTAATTTTTTTTTCTTTCATCCCCATTATTATCGTACAGAGAAAAACATGAGCTTCGATAATGTCGAAGTGAAACACAGCTTCTGTATTTGCCGATATACAGAAATACAGAAAGTCAGTAAGAAGAGGGGTAGTTTCCTCTGGGAATCAACGAATGCAACTCACTCCCATGCGAGGTCCATCCAAGCTATCCCCCTTCCTGTCGTACGGTCAAAGTCGAGGGGTGGAAAGTTTTACTTCCCTTGAAATGAATTTTACAACATCTCCACCGAACTCTGCGCTTATAGGTTTATAGCGTAGTTTGAAATCCTGTTTTTCGTTAGAGATATTTTCTCGTAAATATTCCCATAAAATATTGTCGGAAGTAGGTGTATCATTCGCTCGGGTAAACTAGAGAGAAAAAGTCAAATTTTTTGGAGAAAATTGCGCCAAGATAATTGGGAAAATCATACATACTCGCCTATTTCGAAAATATATATCTATATAGATGGGGGTTGCCAAATCGATGTGTTAAACGGGCTTAACGGGCCAGGAATAATTAGACTGTTGGCAAAACGCCGAGATATGGTAGTGGAGGAGAGAACAACGCGTTTCTACGTTCAGCGCTAACCATGTAGCAACGTTAGGTGGATGTAGATCCAAAGGGGATGCTGTGGAGGAGCTACTGTGCAAAAGAGGTTTCGGCGTCTGCGTCCTCACTGCGGTAATTATTATAAGCGACACTACGCGACGAAACGTTAACTGTGACGTGTGTAGGTGTATATGTGGCGTACAGGGTGGTACAGTGGATGTAAGAAGACAGAGAGAAATGGAGAAATAGAGAAATAGAGAAGGAGAAAGAGGGGGAAATGGCTTTGGTAAGATATCTGCGCAAGTGTGTATATGTGTATTGTATAAAGGCGAGAGAACAACCCCTAGTCTAGAGCCTTTCGTTACACAGTTAAAACCGTTAAAACCAAAAGCACTTGAATCTGGAGCACCACTCCAGCTTTGACTGTGTATTAATGTACTCGAGCTTCTCGTTAAACTGGAATTTCTTCATCTTCTTATTCTTGTTCTTATAGTCTCATTATTCTTACTCTCATTTTTGTATATTTTTATTTTATCTTATTTTATTTATTTTCTTATCCACCCTTCTCTTCTTTCACTGAGATATGGTAAAAATAGAAATGATGTACAATAACGGGGGATGGATGTCATAAATTTTAGGCAATCATTCGCGCAACCAAATACCGAGAAATTTTATCTTCTTTTTCTTCTTTTTATTTTTTGTTTTTTAATTCTGGTCATTATGCAGGGGTGTAAAAATGTAACGAAGCTTTGACCACCCGCGTGTAACCGGAATATGAAGTTATAACGAATTTGGTATAAGGGATGGACAATGATACTGTGAAATATACGCGAAAATGTATAAAACAAAAAAATTGGAACGTTACCTAGGTGCTTCGGAGCATACGCAATTTCGAAAAAGGCGAGATAGCGAGGCAACCGAGCGAAGCTAGATTGCGAAGTTGAAATTGCGGTGTAAAAATTAATCAATTTTTATCCCGTCCAGATATAGTCGAATATGTGAATATCTCTTTCTCTCTCTCTCATGCCACGCTGTACCTCGATGAAGTAGAATTTGCATTCAAACTCTGGTCTATAGGCACCGGGACGACACCCCAAATTCTATGCCAGTTCAATAAACCCACGTTCAAATATTTAAGTCCCAATCACTTTGGGGGTATTGGCTATCGGTTGCGAATTAAACAAGACGTTAGAACGGCATTGTTTTATCGTAGAAGGGGATGAATTTTTTTTTCTTTTATCAAATCGCCGTTTTTGAGATAATCCGCCGAGCTTTTCGACCAGACCTTTATCCATCTTTCGGACGATGAAAGGCACAAGCAACACGCGGTGCACACGGTTTGAATAATTCTAAAAACATGAAAAAGATAAGGGAGAGAAAAAAACTGAGGTATTGTAGTACGGGGAGTGAAATGAGGGTAATTGCAGGGTGCGTAAATTCGGGCTGAAACTACTCCGTCCGAGTCTGTGTGGGAACGGGAGTATAGTAGACTTTGGAATCCAAAGTCTGAAACTCGGGGGTAAAGTTTGGCAGTAATTCATAGCTAGTGGGGGGCGTCGGCGTCGTGTCCCTGTAAACTCAGAGGTTGAGGGGTAGAGAGTAGTAGGCGTCAGTCGTACGGGTAGGGTTCTTCCTATAGCGAGCTTTTTGCTGATGGTAGATGGCTGATGTAGGCGCTAGGGGTAGGTTGCGCGAGGTGGTTGCAGGGACCACAAATGGGGCTTCGCGTTCTGATTTAACGATTCAAGTAAACCTGCAGGTAGAAAATAAACGTTGAAATACATCAAGGCGACGAATACATTTCCACGCTTTGAAGAAAAATGGAAAAGTTTTTTTCATTCTAGAAATAAAAAAAAAAAAAAAAAAACAATTTACCTCATTCTATAAGAATTCGTGTTATACGTTTCTGGCATAATTCATTCGGTATTAATTGTTTGTTGAATACATTCTCTAGTCGTTTGAGGGTTGATACACGATATCACGTTGCGAGCGCAGGGGGGAGAAAAGTTTTTATCAAAAATTAATTTTTTTTTTTTTCTTTTTTTTCATATATAATTCGATTTTCCCCGCCGAGGAATAAGTTAGCTGATGAATGAAATTACTCAAAGACTTTCTCTCGCGAGCTGATATAGCGTATTATGGACTCGGGCAAGAAAAAAAAAAAAAAAACTACTTATTATAATCCCTCAGCAATCAGGGCAATCGTTCGAGATAAATCTCGGGCTTGCTTATCGCACCCCTAAAAATATTTTTATCCCTTTACTTATTAGACCCGGTTTTACTATACAATCGAAGCAGTTGAACAGATTTATACACAAGGGCGATACCTGCGGGGGTTGTGACCTTCGTCACACTCTATACGGTATAACTCGCCCTCACCTACCTATGACACAATAATTCTCCTCGAAACCACCCGTTATTTATGGCCAATCTAGACGAGACGACGCCCCACTCTATTTACGATGTTTCATAGTATTCCGCGTGCTTTATATATACGTGGGGGTACCTTGATACAGAAGAACCAACCAGCCGGGTTAGGGCCTGAAAGGGGTTGTAAAAAATTATCGGTAAAAACGAAAAAACCATAGGGGTATGAGATCCCCGGAGCTTTGACTACGGCTCTGACGTGAATTTAATTCAAAGCTGTATCCTGGAACCGGTGAAAATAATTATTTATTTTTTTATCATCCCGAATCCGCAATCGCGTTTGTACGCTCGGTTTTTATCAAAGAAACTTTTCTAAATGTGGATTTAGCCAATGTGTACTGATACGGTTAGTCTCGATGTGGTGGAGGCGCCCGGTCTGTGTTGGATTCGTTGAATATACACGAGCCTCGATCCTGGAAACTCAAAGGTCTAGGCTCACCGTGCTAAGGGTTTGTTTGAAGCGGAACGGAATCTCGAACGGTATGCTAGCTGTGGTCGAAAGATACGTTCTCTGGAGTAAAACGGGAACCCTCGAAACGAAGGGGTGGTTTGCGCTTACCATTTCTGAAATAGAATTGTTCTGCAGCAACGTGTATCTGAAAAAATGTAGGAAAAACAAACCGCAGGATTTTCGGGATTCGGATTCACGGCAATCCACCATATTCACGATGAAATTATTCTCTTTTTAGGTGGCTTGGCTGAGGGTGGACACCCAGACCATACTTACCATAACAAACCACGTAATAACGAAGAATTACAGGATAGCGATAACCGTTAACGACCATAGAACGTGGCGTCTTCACATCCGCGATGTCCGCGAATCTGACCGCGGTTTTTACATGTGTCAGATAAACACAGACCCGATGAAATACCAGACAGGGTTTTTGGACATAGTTGGTGAGCCCGAATGAACCATATGTATAAATTAATTAAGCCCCTTTACGCTGTGCGTCTGCCACTGTACTCGAAGTTTAATCAAATACGTCAAACGTACGGCGTCAAAGTTAAACCGTATCAGAGCCGTGTGCTACTGAAATTTGTGTTTTCCCTGAATTTACGCTTTGTGATTTATGAGCTATAGATTCACGATACATAATGCCCGCTCTGACCCCCCGATAAAGTTTATGTACTGGAAAACTATTATCCTTTGTTTTTGGACTTCGTCACTCGATATATTTTCCAGTACCACCCGACATCGAGGATTACCCGACAAGCACCGATATGGTTGTCAGAGAGGGAAGCAACGTCACACTTCGATGTTCTGCCACCGGTTCCCCGAAACCAAACATCAATTGGAGGCGAGAGGACGGTCATTTGATCCAACTCATGGGCCAGGAAAAAGAAGGTGAATAAATAAATAAATAAATAAATAAATAAATAAATGAACAAGTGTATAATACTTCATTTTTTCATCACGTCGGAATCATTTTCTTTCTGCACAATTACGGAAGAAGTAAGAGAAAAGAAAAAGAAATTTTCTTCCTCCCTCGTTTTTCAATTCTCTTACAATACTTATTATTAGCTGGGCTTCGCTCTGAACGAATCTCCCCGCTCTTATATCTGCAACAACGATTTTCTTATTGTTTAGGGGTAAAGAGACGAAAATAATTCGCGATACTGTCTCCTCCTCCTCCTCCTCCTCCTCCTCCTTCTTGCATTCTCGATTTTTTTTCGTTGAAGCTACACGGTACATGACAGACATTTTCTCCGGCATTATTTACGATATAATATGGAACAATGGCCCTAGTTCAGAGGCTGTTGTCGGTTATGTCAACCCAATCGACGTCTAAGGGTGGAAAAAAGAAGACCCGATCGCTCGAGGTGAAGAGTGAAAGAAAGATATGTGTAAAAAGGATGCTTTGTTCGTTTACTGTGTTTTCTGATAAAAGAATATCGGGAAAATGTTAGGGATTCTTTTTTTTTTTTTTTTTTTTTTCGGAAAAGTTAAATTTTCAGGGTTTTTTTTCTCATTTCATTTTTCTTTCCTCTCTCTTCTGCGGACTAGGAAAATCTCACTTTCGGAACTGCCCTTTTCTCGTATTTTAATTAAAAATTGACAAACTACTACTGCATAATAATTAAAACGCAACCCTTATTCGCGTCCGGGACTGGCGGAATTCCCGAGAATACATAATTCTGATTCTGAACTAGATAATTCAACGAATTCGACACGCTCGACCTAAAAGGTAAGACCCTCGGAGTAGGTACAGTGCAGAAACAGCCCTTGCCCTCGTCTAAAGCTCCAGCCCAACGAGTGGGTAGAGCACGGCGAGACCCATAAGGGTGTCTAGTGGCGTCTGGTGGCTACAAAGGGACCGCGTACATAGCCCAAGCTTCCTCCGCGATCGTAAATGACGTGAGTACTCGGAGCTTTGGTATATAGAGCCGTACCAGGGTGTGTGGCTAGACCGTCGTCGTGGTTGTTGTTTTTTTTTTCTTTCATTTTTTTGGGAAAAATGAGAGCCAAAAGACAAACGAAGATCCAGAAAATTCGTCCACTCGAGGTAGAAAAAAAAAAAATTGCAAAATTTTTATACTGATGTAAACGAAGGAAAATAATCTGGAATACGAAAAGAATGGAAAGGGATAAATTTATCGATCAGTGGATAGATCTTGAGGGATGTTTTCAATTTTCAATTTTTTTTTTTTTCTCTTTTTCCTTTTTCTCTTGTTTTTTTCTTATCTGCTTATCAAAGTTCAAAGTTACGTCCGAGGGGAAACATATTCATAATTTAATCCTCGATCTGGGTCACAGTTCCTTATTTTCTAGGTAGTAGTAACGTCGTAGCTGTACATACGTATCTATCTACGCTATACCTACACCTTGTACTAGGATATATATACCTGATAGTAGAGAGTTTCAGCACAACGACGTCGTTCCTAGACGAGGCGACGCGTCGCGACGCGACGCTGCACTTGCGTTTTATGCATGTGTACGTGTATGTATAACGTATATATATATATATATATATATATATGTATGTATGTATATAGGTATACTTGTATACATATAGATAGACGCTTCGTTTTACGGCAGAACTCCGACGCTCAAAACTTATTAACAATTTTACGACTCTTCTCCCTCGGTTACTGGGACACCTATAACAACCCTTCCCGCACAGCTCGATATAACTTAGCGTCATCCCTCTTTAGTCTTGCTATACGTTTCTCAGCTGTCATCGATGTACGATTTCGATTTTATCCCTCGTTCGATATATCGGTACGGGTATAATAGGAAAATTAATATTTGTTTAGGCATAGAAAAATCGCTCGCTTATGAACTCAACGAATCTTCGAGTTTTCGAGACCACGTAAGGTAGTATCCAAAAAACATATCGAAAGAATACGGTGGAAATACCTCGACGAATAATATGAGAAAAAACGAGATAAAAAATTCCCCTTTCGACCAGAAAGGAAAAAATATTTCATTTTCAATTGAAAACTTTCCTATTTTCGATTTTTTGAAAATTCTAAAACCTGAACGTCGGCTGATAACAAGAAATCGGAAATTTAGAAGATTTTTGACGATAGGCATGAAAAATTGTCGCTAATCACCTTTTTCTTTTTCTTCTTTTTTTTTCTTTTGATTTTAGAAACGCCAACGCGAACAAATTGAATGATAATCAGGACAAATTTCACCCCTATAGTAAAATGATTTTTAATACCTTCAGGACTCAACCTCATCTTCTGGCAGGACAAGTTGCCACGTCGAGAGTAAATCGATTCGCTTAGTATGCTCCTTGCGGTTGCCTCGAGTTTTTCGATGCTCGACTTCAGCGCAACCCCGTCATCTCCTTTTCCTCATCCTCATCCTCCTCCTACCTCTTAGCTCTCAGCTCTTCGCTCTCTTTTCTCTCCTCAAAGCAGCTCTTCCCTACAGACTTGTTGCTTCTGTTACCCAGCAATCACGGGCCTAACCCAACTGTGTATCTTTTCCCAAAGGTTTAGACTTTAGGTGTTACTACGACCTTTACAATTTGCAGAACATTTCAACAGTCCCATATGAGTCCCACACCACAGCATAATCATTTTTTTTTTTTTATCTCTTATAATTTTTTCTCCAATTTTCTAAGGGTGTACAAAATTTCCTCGGGTAAACGCAAACCGAGTTGTTAATGATTTTACTTGTCTGTCTCTCTCTCTCTCGCTCTCTTCTCTCGACCTTTTTCTCCTTAAATTCCTAAAAAACAAATTCTCTCAGTTCCAGACACCGTCGTTTAGAATTCGTTTATCGTCGTACCGAAAAACCTTCGTCAAGATCTAATTTACACAATGTTTTCGAACACGTTTTTTCGACTTTTTCATACATCTCTCAGTTTCTTTCTTTTTTTTTCTTTTTCATCTTTGTACCGTTTTTGTTTCCCCCCCTTACTCTCGGACCTCGAGGAGCGTGATAAAATTTGACCGAATACTCAGTTCGTTGAATAAATGACCATACGATCATATATTTCCGAATTCGCGAATTTATAACTTATTATTTTTCAATTCTTGATGTAAGCCCACCCACTACTGAAAACTTATTTTTTATCGGTAATTAGCTAAAAGCAGACACGAACCTTTGACCCTTTGACGGGCAGACTCCCACGGCCAGGCGGCTTACCGAGGTCACTACCTAAATGCTCGGATTTCGAACGGGCCACATTGCAATAACGAAAATTACCTCAACCCTCTCGTGTATATCTATATGTTATACATCTACCCGAACGAATATACAGCCAGTTGGTCGAAGCACGAAAATCAGGAAATCCGTGGGAGTAATATGTACGTACACGTCCCTCTCCCGTATTCACATATCTATAAACAGGGAAGAATTTTTATTTCATAATTGTATTAATTTTTATTATTTCACTCTCATCACATATACATTATAATTACTGCTGGTAATTAATTTGTCGTTGTTTCATGAATCGCGTGCTGTGGGGCTGCGCAAGAGTTTTCGGGGTGAAATAAGAAGAAAAAAAAAAAAAACAAAAAACAAAAAAGGAGGAATTTGTTCCTGCGGTACCCGGGTTATTGTTCAAATTATTCTGATCTTCTCACCCTGCGTAGTACCTGCCCCGAGCCACCCCTGTGTAGGACTAAAGTGAGAGTTCATATTTTATTCATTAAAAAGTTTTACGCATTGTCCGAGCTTTTGGGGTGGTATACAGGAATATATATACTCGTTTTATCATCGCCAAGACTTTAACGAAGAATATCTTGAACCCCGTTCTCAAATCTCATCAGCACTTCCGCGATCGTATTCATGGCTGAGAAAATTTTCGCGATATTTTAGATTCGGGATAACAAACTACCCCCTATTCGTTAATTTTTTTTTTTTTTCTTTGAATTTTTTTCAATTTGTTTTCTATTTTTCCATTATACATGGAGTATGTTCGCACCTTTGATGAGATAAGAGAACAAAAAAAGAAAGGGAAAATTAAAGAAACGAAAAGAAAGGTGAAAGGTGAAAGGGAAAAAAAAAACGTGCGAACATCGTCACGCTGTGTCACGTTCGCTAACTACCACATGATACTAGCCGCTACCACGTCCTAGTCAATTATCACGGGCGTGATAAGCTGGCATAGGATCAGATACGATTAGAACGGGTCTGGTGATTAATTGCAATAATTATGTGGGCACGCGATGACCCCGGCCACCCTTTGCCCCGGATATGATGCCGTACTGCGAGTAATAAGCAACCTGCGTGACGGCGATTTTAGGATAAGGAATATACCCTTTCTTCGAGTCCAGACTCGACTCGGTGACATCCCTGATATACGTATCGCGACTTTTTCATATTCAAGAAGGTATGGACCATCAAGCTTTGGAATATTTATTTCCGTAGTCTTTCCTGGCTCTGAAATATTCAACCAGCTTATACGCCATTTTCTTCGATTCGATGTCCTCTTTCAGAAAAGTAGAGCAAAAAAAAAAAAAAAATTAAAAATTAAAAACCAGAAAAGGTTCCTCGGAAGAAGTGAAGAAGTGCAGACGACGTATGAACGTATTTGAAAACTCTTCGGCGACTGTATAATATTATACCGTTTGAAATTTTTTTTTTTTTTTTTTTTAGACACTGATAGAGGGGGTGAACTTTTCTCATAAAATTCATTCCGAATTGTCAGATAAGATGAATTTTTTCATTTTACAGTCTTGTACGTCGAAGGACCTGTGTACAATATAACGAGGGTGAACCGTCTTCACATGGGTGCGTATCTCTGCATAGCATCAAACGGTGTTCCACCGTCAGTGAGCAAGAGGATTTCGCTGATAGTCCATTGTGAGAATAGATATAAATCAATATTTCAATATTTTTTTTCTCTTTTTTTTTTTCTAACTTTTCTGTATAAAAACGGAAGAAGTATTAATGATTCGGAAGATTTGAGTGCAGAGATGGTTAATCAATATTCGTTTTATTTTTCAGTCCCGCCGATGATATCCGTCCCGAATCAACTCGTCGGTGCTCGTCAGGGTCAGCAGATGACTTTAGAATGCACTTCGGAGGCTTATCCAAAGTCGATAAACTATTGGACGAGGGAAATGGGCGAAATAATAACTAAAGGTGGGTTGATCGTTGAGACAGAAAAAGAAAAATTCAATTCCCTCATTCATTGCCCTAAATAGGTAAATGGCGTAAGTCGATATGACGAAAAAAGAATTTTGTGGAAATAGAATCAAACGAATGAATTCCGCTCGGTTACACGAAACGCGAGGTCCTTTTTCCCTCATTCTCCCTGATCTTTTCCTTTCTTATGTACAAAACGAATTCTAGCGTAATTCTCGTGGCCTTAGCTGATTCACAGAATACCGTTAGTGGCCGTTAACCGGTCAGACGAAAAGGTAACTTTGACGTGAGTTCAGGCTCACACCGTTTCTACTTGGATAATTAGAATCCTTCGGGCAAAAGCCCAGATAGCAGGCTTGCGGAATAATTAGCCCCAGGTACATACGTACGTACATACATCGTCGAAAAAATCGGCCACACCGTTTCCTGACTTAGTCGGATGCTTAGGACGTTTCGAACGATGACGTTATACCGAGAAATGTGGGGCGAAAATTTTCGAGATTTGATGAATTTTGATTCAAATTTCAATTTCCTTCACATTTTTTCGTCACTTCTTCGTTGGACAGGGTTTTCATGTTTCTATGTAGGGGCTTGAATTCTGGATACCAGAGTCCTGAAAACGTGGAGATTAGTTAATACGATCAAATGAGTAATTGGAAATGATGTAAGAGGCGGAAAAAATTGACGCCCTTAGTTCATGCAGGGTGGCGCAATTGACTCGTCCCTTACTCAGACGCGTTAAGAATGCCCTTTGACACGCACCGTTGCAGTGTAGTAACCTGGACGAATAATGGGGTGGAAATAAAATTCCTTAACATGGAATATAGTAGGCATAAGTCCCTACGAACCAACCCCCTCTAAACCGGGGCCAATTACACCGACGACGTCGCGTGATTAGCGCTAGGCGTACGGATGTAATTAGAACCGGGCCAAGCGACGCGTTTCCTTCTACCCCTCTTCTATCCCCTATAGAGGGGTAGGTACAGGTAGGAATAATACATATATATTTATAAATATACGTATGTAGGGTACGGCTCTATACACATACGTGCCTACTAACGTACAAATTAGAAAAATCAGGTTTACTACATGCCAGGGGTTGCATGCCGCCAAATGAGGCTCTTGCGAGCCGATAAAATCTTCCCAACTTCCTCGCGATTGTTATATGACCTCTCTCTTTCTCTTTCTGACCCTTGTAGAGCCCGGTATAAAACAAGAGCCGGATGTGACCCTAGGCATAGGAACTTGAATTACGTACGTGATCGGCGGTGATAAAACGGAAAAGACATCTGTTTTCAGTTTTGTTTTTCCCTCTTTTTTTTTTTTTTTCGACTTTCAACACCTCTTAGATTTGATCTAACGTTCTTTTTCCCCAATCTTGCGATACCAAAGGATGAGCAGTTTCAGATGAAGGGGATGAAAACTAGCAAACTATAAAAAAAATAAGATCAAATAATCGGGCGAAAATGGGCCAATTAGAATCCATCAAAATTCATTTCATACACGAACAGCTTACTACTCGGGAATCCCAATTTATTTAATACAAACCCCCAAAACCCCGACGACGTACTCTGCTGTATTATATTATTATTGGTGTTCGACCACAACAGCCAGCAGACTCGAGCCTATGCTATGCTTTGGTAGGAGCGATAAGGGTGCTTGTATCTCATACACCCATGGCTCAAGGGGGTAGTAGTGGTAGTATACCATGCCTTGTATATCTAGCCGTAAATACGTCACAAAGCGTCTATAGATCTTGTTCGTTCACCCTACCCCGATAACGAGACGATGGCGTGCGACCTCCCCGAAGAGAAAAAGAGAAAAGCTGCAGTATTACCGAAGGGATGATTTTTCCGAGTTTTATTTGGACATTTTTTTTTTTTTTTTTACATCTATTTACCGATTTTCGTACCTTTTTTTCGTTTTTTTTTTCCACAAACCGCGAGGTCAGGGTGCAGGAGCTTATGATTCGTCTCGTTTCACCAAAAACTTCACATCACGCGCTCACGTGCTCGCGAACAAAACATCTGCCCGCCCGCGAAGTTTTCGAATGGAATTCAGAAGTTTTCGGATGGTGAAAATCCACCCCTACTCCGCGTAACCAACCCCCGTCGAAACCCACCCCTTTATATTTAGACGGTGGAATTCGGGAGGAATTCTCATTCACACAGCTCAATCCGCGACGGTTTTGCGGTTTGGGTATATCTCTATAGACCGAGCTGTCTTACGAAATTACTCACGGGCCAATGGTTGCCCACAATAAATGTAACCTGGACCGTAAAGAAGACCTCCGCGTTTAAGCTTTCGGAATCTAAACCTCACGAAGCTGGTTTGAATTTTAGGGAATTATATTTACCCTCAAACTTTATACTCCAACCCCCGCCAGTACCTACGTCGCGTCATCCTTATGAACCTCACATCGTCGTCTATAAAATTTTTTTCCAGTCGAAAATCCCGCGGTTTTTAATCCTCGCGAAAGGATATCGTTAAAAAGGCATTTCACAACCTATATGTATATAGCTCGATGTGAAAGACATGATTTTTATTTTTTAATTAATATTACTCCGCCAGGTTTTACGGTTGATAAGTTTTCAACGTCCGATTTAATGGGGTCTTCAATTCTCATCGAAAAACGTCCTTAAAACCAATTCTGTAACTCGAACAGTCTACAAGTTCCCATCGTTGAAAGTTATCCCTTCGAACCTTTCTAGTTCCTGACCAGCGTATTCACTTTGTGAAAATAATTCTAGGGGTAGTTTTTTTTTTTTTCTTCTTTTTTTTTTTCGGGAAATCAAATTCTCTAATTATCATTATTGTTATTATTATTCCATTGAAAATTATTATACATATAGTAGTGCTTATCTCCTCGGCATCGCGTACCTCCACTGCGAGTCATTGTATTTTACAAGATAATTGCGAACTCGATCTCGATTCAGGATTCAACCTCACGGAAAGCACGCCTGTTATTATTATGAAAATCTTATGTATAATCAAGAATTTATAAAAGGTTGTTAGTACGTGTTCTCCGCTAATTAGATCGGCGAAATTATATAATAGAAAATATTTCAGGGGTGTCTTACCCTCGCAGAGCTAAATAATAAACTTTTATTTTCCATTCATCTATTCGTAATAATGAAATTGAATGAGGATACAAATTTCCAGTTCATTTCACTCCGCTCATTCGCAGATGATCATTATTCGTATAAATAATTATTCGCAAAGTTTTTTCCGAGATATCTCGTGACTATTTTTTTTTATCAGAATTTTTCTCCATTTTCGAAACGCGATCAATTTCACTGATGAAAATTCACCCCCCTCGTCACTTTTTCAGAATTGAAAAATTAAAAAAAACAAAACAAAAAAAAAAAACAAATAGACAATTTGTAGATATTTTCGCTGTACGCCAGGGGAAAATACTCCGAATAATCAACAGCGCTGTAAATTTACGCGATTTAAAAAAAAAAACAAAATCCAAAATTCCACAAATGATCACCGCCAACGTATCGAAAAAAAAAAAAAACAAAAAACTTTTCCTCCTCTACGGACAGAAAATTGAAACATTTCTCTTCTGGGGTTCTACATCAACCTACCGCCATCTCTTAGGGGGAGTTTCAACTGCTCAGTATATATAGGGGTAGTGAATTTCTCCCGCACGCTGTAGGTACGGAATAAAAGCAGATTTCAACACCTCCTAGTCCTGTATTCCTCCATTTTCAAATCCGTTTCTATTTTTTTTTTTTTTTCATTTTTCTGTTTTCATTTTTTATTAACAAATAGTAGGAAATGAATATTTGTGAAGAATTTATTCGCATTTTTAGGTGAAAAATACGACCCTGTGCTGCTCGACAGAGAGTACAAAGTTACCATGAAATTAACCATAAGATCAGTCGGCCCCGCAGACTATGGGTCCTATAAATGTATATCGAAAAATTCACTCGGGGATACTGATGGGAACATCAAACTATACGGTGAGTATCGACGGTCTAAAATCAAAGAATTTTTTGTCATAAGGGTTGGGATGAATTTTGGTGAGTGCAGTAATTCGAACAAAATCGCGTTTATTTTTCAGAGATTCCTCACCCTACCACTCAGCCTCGAGAATCGACTACAACCCCTATGCCGATCGTGAGCAGAGGTGAGAGAGATTTTATCATAAAATAATTGAAACGAATATTGATAAATTGTTTGTTTCTATTTTTAACATAGTGGAAAAAAAACAGAGAATTAGACAGAAGTCGCAACTTAGTGCGGAAAATTCACGACCCAATGAGATAATGGACGAAAGTATAGACGCCTCTCAGCCAGCAGCGAACAAAGATAGGGGTGAGAAAGACTGGAATCGTTTTTTATTTTTTGACTTTGTTTTTCTTATTTTTTTTACAAAATCGAATGACCTCGTATGTATTTTACAGACATTCGACTTCGGGACCGTCACGAAGACGGGGGTGGAGATGAGGGTGGAAGGGCTGGACCTCGGGACGATAATACTGCCCAGTCAATGTCGTCGAGAAGCACGATTTTGGCCTCTTTTGAAAGTCTGGAGGCCGTCGTCTTGGCTTTTCTTTTATCGGTGATGACGTAGTCGGTTCTCGTCGTACGGAGAATCAAAATGAAATAAAAAAAAAAAAAAAAATGAGGAGAGGAAGAAGGGAAAAAAGCAAATAAACAATTGACCAAATTTTCTCGAAATATATTAATAAAAGAAGCGAAATTATAATTAGGGGAGAAATGTTTGTGTGAGTTTAATTGCTTATTTGTCAAACAAACAAGAAGAAGAAGAAGAAGAAGGAAAAGAGAAAGAAGAAGAAAAATAAGCGTAAGAGTATACAAGGAAAATAAGGGAGGAGAAACGGTTTAAATTTATTCGCAGTATCGTTTGATGATAAAACTGTCGACTCTTTTTTTTTTTTTACTTTCTTTCATCCCTTCATCCTTGGGCGTATTAATTATCCTCATTGCTAATTATTATTAGCTCGGTGTATAATCCAGCGGAATATTAAGATCTTGATAATGTAAAGCGCGTTCAGCCTCCCTTTGTAATGACGTTTTTTTTTGGAAAAAAAAAAAGATACAAAAATAAAAAAATATTCATATATGGAGAGACACACACACACACACACACATACGCATACACACATGTACTTATATATGATGTAACCAAACGCGTTACTCGTTCGTTAATCTCTTTGTACTTTAATACAATATATAGACATATCGATTGTCAACGCGACAAAGTACATAAAGGGTTCGTTCCCGTCAACCACCCCCACCCCCCGAGACCATGACAGTTAGAAATTAATTCGACGAAAGATTAATAGCGGTGAAAAAAAAAAAAAAAAGGCAAAAAAAAAAAACGAAAACACTAAAAAAAAAAAAGGAAAATAGAAACGAAAGTAGAGAGAAAAAAAAAAAGAAAGAGAAGTCTACTCTCATATGAATATTAAAACATCCTCAGCTACGATAATTTATCTTGCAAATGAGTAAATTGCCGTTCTATATGATCATATAACATATAGTATACATGCATATATATATAGACTTATAATCATTTGATTCGAAGAAATTTTTAAATAAACAGGTAACAACGAACGTCCTTTACTCACGAATTATACGATTCTATAATTTTTAATGTAAACTATGAAAACCTAGGAAACAAGAAAAAAAACAAAGCGAAGAATAAGAAAAAAGTATATATATAAATAAAAAAAAATTTCAATATTCATGAACCGCATTGAATTCATTGATAATAAAGTCTATAAGAAATTTGTATTTTGTATTTTGTTCTTTTTTTTTTTTTCTTTTTTCTTCTCCTATCACATCAATTAATTGAATCTTATTATAATAATTTGAGAGTTGATATTTTACTCTGGTTATAAACGGTGTGACAGTTTGTAAATTCATTATTTAATTATGTAGTAAAATAATAATAGAAAAAAAAAAGAAAAAAGAATTAATATCATATTCTCTCATGTACTACATGTAAATAAATATTATAGATACTAAAATATAATAATAATAATTAATATGTATAACCATACGCCCTAAATAAGATTAATAATAATAATAATAATAATAATAATAATAATAATATTAATAATAGAATGTTGTATATGTAAATATATACCTACATGTATATTAGTACGAGACGAATATAACACCTACGCTATAATATTATGAATATGCGTCATTTCAGTATAATATATGATGGATTTAAATCGCTGTATATAGTGTCTGCTACAGATCGCCACATGTACCTATAAAACTAAAACTAAAACTAAAACTAAAACTAAAATCAAATAATAATAATAAAAATAATAATAATAAATTATATAATGAGAAAAAGAGAGAAGTATATTTGAGAAGGATCTAGCATAATTATATAAGATAATATTCAAAGAGGATGTGAGATTTCGTACGAAATCGCATCGAAATCGCAAAGACGCAATTATTGTGTATATTCAAGCTTGTAAATAGAAAATAATTAACAATAAAATAAATGAATATAAATAGATATAGGTATACATAATAGTATAATAATAATAATAATAATATAGTGAATTTAAAAATTATTTTCTTTTTTTTTTTTTTTTTTTTTTTTTTTTCTTCCCCCAAGCGTTATATAGTATAGTAGATATATAACAATAATTATTATGATGTAAAATTGTTGTTAAACGCATCCATATGATATGATATGATATGTGTGTGTGTGTGTGTGTTCGTGTGAATGATTATGTGTAAAATCGAGACAGGATTATAATTAATTATAATATTATTATTATCAATGAAATTTAACTATAATAGTTACATATATACTTCAACGAATATTAAATATCTATAGCTATTATATTTAAATCGAAATATATAATATAATAATTATATAGTACAACCATATACAGCTTATCTGATCGATCTCCAAATAAGTTATGTAATATTGTAAAATATTAACAATAATAATGATAATATTAGTAATAATAGTAATAATAATAATAATAATAATAATAACGGTAAAGATAATAATAGTAATAATTATTATAATAATGATAATTTGTGTACCATAAATATACATAAATACATATACATATATAGGTATATCTAATATACTATATAAACTACTATATATATATTATTTCACGAGTTGTTAATTTTTTTCTTCATTACCAAAAACAAAAACGGAAAAAAAACTAAATAAATAAAATAAATAATTGAAATTGACCAAGAATTAGATCAGGATAAAATTGATGAAAAATAAAAGTCTCTCCTTTCTATATATCATAAAGCAAAATACATGATTCCAAACAAGATTAGGCTTATATTTTATTCTCTCATTTATTATACTCGGTTGAATTTTTGAAATTTACCCTATTTTATATAGCAGCTGTATTCCATTCACCGTATATTGTCCCAAAGCGAGTATGAAAATATCTATTCTTTGCAGAACGAGGGTGGCTGTAAACTTATATTGACACTATCGCCTGGGTTTCTTATATTTATGATATTTTCTCAATCATATATAGCAGATGGGGTATTCTCGCTTATATAAGATACGTTTTTTTTTTTTTTCCGAATGGGTCCCCGATTTTGGTGCAACGAGAGATTTCAGTTCTCGGCAAACCCGTCTAGAGTCATGCCCCGATATCAACTCGTTCTGAAATTATTCGATTTCCAAATTATGACTAAATTAGTTTACATTATTTTACATAATTTTGTATTATCGTACAAATTATAGTATCTTCGGATTTTGGAATCGGAAAAATCTTGTCAACCAGTTCTTCCGGATCAGAAAACTCCCACCCTTTACCCTGTGGGACTACAAATTTTCGAAATAAATATTTTCACTCACGATTTTTGCAAGCCATTTTTTTTTTTTTTTTTTTTATCGGACCCGCAACCAAATCATGTACTAAAGAGACCCCACAATTTTCAGGAGGGCGTTTTGCCTCGTTTTTTTTTTTTTTTTGTTTAATTTAGGTTTCTAACTTCCATTCGTAACTCAAAAAACATTTTTCTTTTTTCTTTCAATCAAAATATTGTCTTTTTTTTTTTTTGTCTTACCGATTTTTCTGCGAAATTACAACTAATGCGGAAAAAAAAAATATCGATATGCCCTGTTGAAAACTTTGGAATGTTTTTTTTTTTTTTTTTCTTGTTACCTCTTTTCGCTGGTAAACTTCGTTCTTTCTTCTTCAGGACGGGGCAGAAGGATATACTAGTTAAAAAAAAAAAAAAAAAAAGTATATACCTATTATGTTACGTTCCTTTTCAGCTATTTGGCCAATTTGGAAAAGTATATCGAGGCCATTTTCTCGAACCCCTTTTCTCTTTTTTCTCTTCTCCGATACTTGCGGGGGCCTCAAAATCAACCCTCTTCTCAATCCGTAGCCAATCACCTTCGATTTATAGTAAATTGTATCGCGAAACGTGTGGTGGTTGCGAAACGTTTACGGTAGATATAAGAACGACATATTCTAACCGAGACTAGTTCCTATTATACAGAATATTTTTACCAAACCTCACGTCGTTCGAGATAAAATTTTTGCCAAAAATGATCAAATGATAAAATTTTTGCCAAAAATGATCAAATTCTATTTCTGAATAGAGGATTTTGACAAAATAACTCTCAATTCATCGACCCTACCATTCTCACCCCATAATTTTCTGCTTCTTTACCTCAAACTTGACTTTCGAAAAGCTGAAGATGGACCGAAAAATGTCTGCAATTATTTCTCGGATTATAACGATACTTGTTTTTCAAATTCGACTTAGACACGGTAAAAAAAAAGAAAAAAATTCAAAATGCTCCCCATTTAGAAAATATGAAGACAAAAGAAATCATGGATTTTAAGAAAATCTTATATCTCTGATTAACAAACTGCCGAAATTTGACGATTTAAAAAAAAAAATAAAGAAGATGGTGGTTTTCAGAAAAAAAGTTCTTTACGAAAAAAGAAATCGATCCAAGGAGACTTTGATTTTAATTTCTAATTTCCTTTTTTTTCTCGAGCTTTAATAGCCGGGGTATATGTTGAAAAGTGACAAAGGGATTTGACTCGGTTTTAAATTTATCAAAACCATTAATTTCGGGCTTTGAGGGCTGCAGGTATTTCCTCCTTTGGTTTTTCCTTAAACGTGCGGCGTTCCATTAAACGAGTAGAGCTGTCAATTCTAAACCGGCCAATTATTTCCGGCTTATTGAAGAAAATGAATTTACGCTATATATATATATGGTATCTTTCGCCTGCATGTTTCTGTCCCAGTAAAAATAGCCCCGTTCAATAAATGATTCGGCTTAAAATTTCAGCCCTCTATATAAAAGGTCTGCCGCTGCTGCTCTGAGTCTGTGAGAGAAACTGGCCAAACTGACCAACGAACGGTTCAATTAGCTTCGAAACTGATACTTGCAAGCTGCAAGGGATTTTACGGTCTAATTTCGCGAGGATGACACCGATAAAACACGGGGCAATTTAATGGACGGAAAAAGCCGCGTTTAAGGCTTTAACTTTATTCCCCATTACTTCATCGCTTGATTTATACTACAGTTGAATTTTGTCATTAGAAATGACTTTACCGACTTATTCTGTTTACGAGATTTTCAACAACCCTCGAATTAACGTCAGGGAAATTTTACCCCGCCTAAAAGATGTAGCCTTGATAATTATGAGGGACAGTTCAACCGGGGAGCACTGTAGATTTCATTATATATTTCCATCTCGTGATTTCATCCCTTACAGCTTGAACGTCTATTTCATTATTTGCATATACTTAGAGAGAATAATTTTGAATTTATTACCTTTTCTACCTATATTTCTCGCTGATTTAATTTATCCTAATTCGCAATACCATATAGATTCACTCTTTTTTTTTTTGAAGACAGAACATCAGCCGCTGATTCCGTTTGCTGTATGCAGGTTTAATAAAATAATACAATAATGAATACATGAAATAATATTGCTGCTACGTTTTTCTTCCTTTTTATTTTTTCGAGGTCTTATTATACGACACTGTAACAAACGCGGTGTGGGTTTCGCTCTCTCATAAAGGTTCGCTATTGTACAACCTACTATCGGGGCGAAACTGGTAATCCGAGATTTTTTAGGGTGCATTGGGGGTGTATACGTCTATAAAGGCCGCTTCTATTCGACTCGGCTTTCCTTTCCTTTCCTTTCCTTTCCCTTTCCGCCAAAGACTCTAGAGTTTAGCTTTTCGTTCGTGATAAAATGCGGCTAAAATTGCGAAAAGAATTGAACCGAGCATCTGGTTTTCGGCATGTGTGCAGTGTGGGTATAAAAAGAAATCGAAAAGATTCAAATATTTATTGGGCAGAGAGCTTACTTCCGAAAGGATTGATAAATTGAAAGATATCTCGTAGACGTAGGCAGGCGTAGGTGTACCCGTGTGTGTGTGTTACATATACCTTCGTATGTTAGGTAAATGGATAAAAAAAGGGAGTTAAATCTCGGTATTTTTATACCGCCGATAGATTACTTTAGGTTATCGAAAATTCGCTCCCCTGGGTACTCCTCGAGCTCCCTCAAGATTAAGGCTCAACTTTAGGATCTTTAAGCTTTGATTTTTCCAATTTATTACACCTATCTACAAATTCATATGCACGTTAGCTACGGGATGAAGATGAAGACGAAGAGAAAGGGTAGCTCTACGTCCACGTAGGAGGGGATGAAATAATTTTATTTTTTTCAAAGTTATATATTTATTATTACAAGAAATTAATTAATCTTATTGTATTGCGATTACATTACACTTTTATTTATTTTTTCTTCTTATTCATATTACTATTCCTATTCGCCTATTCTCCATCATCTTCTTGAATTTTTCACCTTTTATTACTCTTTCCTTTTTTCCTTCCTTTATTACTACTATTTACAAACTTAAATTCTATTTAGTTGTACAAATATAATATATGGGAAGTTCCATGCAAACCTTGACACTCCCTGACCCCGACCACTCTCGATTTTTCTCATATTTCTTTCCGATATTTGCCTGACTAAGGGGAATCGTGATTTTTCTTCAAATTCTTATCGCAGCTTTTCGGTTTTCGATTCGCAGATTTTTGAAAATTTACAATCCCTGACGATCGTCGAATCTTTAAGCGCCTCTACCTTTGGATCTATCAGTCGATTACAAAAAGTGACTATATTAAATGAGTCAGAAAAAAAGGTCGAAAAAACTCTCGAAAAAATTACTCGCGGGTAATTCATTGCGCCTCGTCCTTCGTAGAAAATTCTTCGTTTAAACATGTGAAATCGTTTTTGATTCTAAATCAAATCTATCTAGATAAAAATTCGAAAAAAATCACGAGCACTTCTTTCGGTCTGCCAAATTTCAGAAAAAAATATTGAAAAAATCGAGGAAAGTCAGGGTCATATACCGTCCAGTTTGGCAAAAAACTCATACAAACCATAGTGTGTCGGCATATTGATAATGCAATGAAAATAAAACATTACAATGATACATTTTTTTTATTATATTTATTATACTGTGCGAATATATACATACCGGAAATAATCGTGGAAACGCTTTATAGAGAAGTGAATACGCCTGCATACAGGCAACTCGGAAGTCGAGAGATTATGTTTTGTTTCGCATACTGCGCGTCTATTGGTTACGTGGGAACAAACCTAATCGGTTGACTGTCAAGTTGCCTGTATGCAGGCGTTTCAACGAATACTCACGGTATATAGATCCACGATCTCGATATAATATAATTATTTACCAATACAAGAAGGAAGTAAAATAAAAAATAAAATCGAGAGACAGCTCAGAATTTTTATTCACTTATTTATCATTTCTTCCTATATTTATATACGAGAGCAAAATTATATCGGACATTGACGTATAGTAGATTTCTCCCTGTGTAGGTAGAATAATTCAATTGATTTTCTCGATTCGTCGTATATATATATATATATATATATATGTATTTACATTTTTTTCTTTCTTTTTAAATGTATATATGTCCCTCGCACGTACCTATATACCTTCATTATTATTATTTGCCTTTATGAATCGAGTTTGCTAAAATATAAATTCGCTCTATAATTTACCACAAAGCTTTGCTTGTGGATTATTCAATTCTGGAATCGGTGTGTTATTTGCTTGTCTCTCAAAATCACTCGAGCAATTCATTCGAGCAAATACCTACATTGGCCTGGTCCTTGGCTATGAATATGCATGGGTCAGCCATGTATACATACATAAATAATATTCAATGAACGATTCTTTTGAAAATTTTTTTGATTTTTTTTTCCAGGAATTATCGTATTTAGTAAACGTCTAACTAAACGATTATTCATCTGTATCATCAAATTATACGTTATAATTGGAAAAAAAAAATAATCAAAAAATCATTAACAATCGCCAAAATCCGTGTCTAATTGTGGGATTTTAAAAATTTGGATTTGATTTCCGAAATTGAATCTGGAGCGGATGAAAAATATATATTTGAGATTGTTTCTGAACCCAATGAAAAAAAAAATTCAAATTTAAAATCACACTAGTTTTTCGAATTGAACATCAAACGTTGAGTTAAAGATATCAAAACGTTTCGCCTCCTTTATCGAATTGGATAAGTGAACGAAGAGTTTGGACCTGAACTTGCGGGATGGTGGAAAGAGGAATCGCTGATTTTGGTTAAATTTTATAATTTTAATTAACAAACTGGCGGAAGCCTAGCCCCCCTTTATGGGGGAGGAATGATTTTACTTTAGTACACATCGAAGGGATACCCTGGATTTTAGTCTGATTATAGGGAAAACCGACCGTGCGAGGTTTCCGTCAAATTGACTGTTTAACAGAGATTTTATTCAACGCAGGTGTGCTATACCATGTAGTTCGGTAGAATCCTTCTTCCTGCACATGGTGTTTAAAAAAAAAAAAATAAAAAAAAAGGAATAAGAAAGAAAAAAAGAGGGAAAGAAGATTGCAGTTCTAGTAGCACTCGTCTTTTCAGTCAATTCAATAGCGAGAGCCCCAGAGACGTAAATAAGCAGTGAGCTGTATGGGAATTGAACTTGCAGGGGTAAAGAGAGGATGCATTCCCTCCGTGTAGTATACGTATGTATATCGACCATTATATTGACCCGTCACATCCAAAGCTGGATGTACTTCGTATTTATTCTCATATACTATTCCGTATCGCAATTCAAAGATAACGCGTGTTGTTCTGTATTGTTTTGAGGGGGGGTGCCAAGGTTAGAGAAGAATAAAGTGTTCATCGATTTCGATGTTTTATTACGGCGAGAATGGATGACGAAAAATGATTGCGAGACTAGCGTTTAAAAGCTACGAACTTCCGCTTCAAATTGAAAAAAAAAAATAAATTGAATATCACGAAAATCTAGTCCGCAGCGTCCATTTGAGTAGAGCTCTGCGGAAAACGATTTCCGAAACGGTGACCACGTTTATAGGCAAACGGAATGTCTAAAATACAAAAACCAATACTTTTTGGAATCGTCAATCTACCCTCTAAGCTTCTATGGAACGAATTTCTCATCCGACTTTTCGTTTTTGAAAAATTGATCAAAACGTTCGCGAAGATCCCCAAAAACGCGATCAACGTGTTTCAGATATTCCGTTTGCCTATAAACGTGGTCACCGTTTCGAAAATCGTTTTTTGCAGAGCTTTACTCAAACGGACGCAGCGGACTTCATTTTTGTGATATTCAATTTATTTATTTTTTCAGTTTGAAGCGGAAATTCATAGCTTTCAGATGCTATCTTGACAATTATTTTCCGTCCGTCATTCTCGGGGTAATAAAACATTGAATACGATGAACACTTTTTCTTCTCTTACCTTGGAACCCCCTCAACCATATACTGACATTTTATCATACACAGCTCTCATACACTAGGTACATGGATGTTAGAAATCGATCAGATGTTACGGAGAAAAGTTTTTCTAATAATGCAAGAACACCCTCAGCCTTCTCAATTTCCACGGAACTACCCATATATAAGAATTTCATTCAAATTTCGGCACTTTACCGGTACGGATATTCAACACAGCTTGTGAAAATAAGGGATCCTGGGGTGTTCAAATTGACTCTGTGATTCGATCCTTGAATTAGGGAATAAAAAAAGAAAACGAAAGGGAGAAAAAAGAATTGTCTAAAATATAATTATTATAATAATGATAATACAATTTATTTAGGAATTATTTAATTTTATTTCTTCTTCTTCTTCTTCTTCTTCTTCTTCTCTGTGAGGAAATATATATTTTCGGCTTACATATACATGATATATACGGGATGGCCGCAAACCATGTGATTTAATTTCAGGGGATGATACAGGGGGGTCTATCTTGGTGCCCTGCCGTTTGAAAAAGTGATCTCCGTTGTACATCGTACCTGCAAGATATAGCTAGTGATGTTAAAAGTCGCACTGGCGCCGCTATTCAGGCAACTGGCTACACGGAGGCGAGACATGGGCTGTCTGGTATTAGACACGCACGATCGCTGGCGGAGTAATGGCGCTTTTCAAGGTGAAGAATCGCAAGAATTATTCACGGATTGCGTTAACTAACTCTTCGCTACGTTGTATTCGTCCACCAGTTTCGTAGTCCAGTGATTATTGCACTGGAAAAGTCTTGCGATTAGCTTCAGCGGTCCTTCGCGCCTAAAACCAGTCAACCCAAAGCTCGCCTCTGTGTAGTAGGCTGCCTAAATACAGGCGTTAACCTGACTTTTCGAATGATTTATATCTCACAAACGCCGTAACGGAGATCACTATATCGAATGGCAGGGTAACGAGCTAGATCTCCCTAATCATCCCCTAAAATTTAAGCACTCAGTTCGCGGCCCTCTTGTATTTATATATACATATATATATATATATCTATACATATATAGGTATATTACACATATTATATTCGCAACGATGCGTATAATACGGGGGGGTAGTTATTAAGGCTGCAGTGTACGTACGCGAAAAGCGAATTTAAATTATACACAATCCTATCTGTACATTGAACGATGCTTATTAATGGGTGCTTATAGGTTCTTTTTCTTTCTTTTTCATTTTTCTCTAAATTTTTCTTCTTTACTTATTCGATCATATATTGTTATTGTTATTATTATTATTATTATTATTATTTATTATTTATTATTATTTATTATTTATTTATAGACAAGCTCGCACTTTATATATATGTATATATAAGTATATACCTATATATATCTACCCGGTAAAAATTCGGACATTGACACGATCATTCACTTCATGCGGAATTAATTTTTTCATTTTTTTTTTCTCTTCTCTCTTTTTATCTACATCGATGATGATCTTTGCTTTATATTTAATTATTGCAAAAAAAAAAAAAAAAATAAGAAATAGAATAAAATAAGAAAGCGAAAATGTACATTATGATTACTTTGAATAAATAAATAATTGTTTAATCCTAATTATGTATGATGTGTTTAATTTATTTTATATATTATATATATATATATATATATAGTTTTTTTTGTTTTTTTTTTTTAGATAGCTTCAGTCCTTTGCGACAAAAATATACGATTCATGGATAATAGAATGCAAGTGATATGGATGGGGCGATGATGAATTTCAAACATACTATTTTTTTTTTTTTTTTTCTTTTTCTTTTTTTATAGTCACAATATGGCACATTCTAACTTTCTAAGGACTATTCCTTTATTTATTAATCCTGCAAAATTTTCTTACTATTTACATATATCGTTATAAGCGCTTTCGCATTAATATGTTATAGATATAATATAGATATACCTACGTTTTGACGTCGCGTTTTTCGGATATCGCTCGATTCAGAAAATTTTTATTATAAACTTATGTCTTCTTTGTTCCGTTGTAGAATAATTTTTATTATTCTTTTATTTTGTCTTCTTTTTCGTAATTTAAGTGAGTTTCACTGTAGTTTGGTAAAAAAATTTCATCCTTATTTGATAAAAAATTATTTTTCTCATCCCCTAAATATGGTAACAGAAACTTTTGAAGAATAGTTTGAACTATGGCGATGTCAGGTCTTATATATATATGTTATACGCGTCTTTGTTATTTCGTTTTATATGAAAACGTTGGGATTTTTCAAGCTGGATGAAGAGTTCGTGTCTGAGTCGAACAGTAATGGCGTAGAAAAAAGGCAACGACTAATGCAGTGCAAAGGGTTAACGACCCCAAAGAGTTATAAGCCGTTGCTCCAGACACGTAGTCGTAATCTTCGTCGTCTTCTCTGCCGTTTTCCTTACGTCGACGTAGTTGCAAGTCTAGGAAATCGTTTGGTATCAATAATTAACGAAAGAGGCACACGTACCATATACCGTGAGTATTCGGAGAAACGCGTCATAGAAGGCCTGCATACAGGCAACTCAAACATCAAGTGATTAGGTTTTGTTCCCACGTAGCCAATGGGCACGCAATATACGAAATGAAGCCTATCGTTAACTTCCGAGCTGCCTGTATGCAGGCGTCTTCCCTTCCCTATAAAACGTTTCCACGAATACCCCCGGTATATCCTTGATTCGACCATATTCGAATTCAAATGCTCTCATGGGCCAAAATGTTTTCGGATATATACAAAAAAATGAATTTAAAACCCCAGGTTCCTATCTCAATTCTAAGTGGTGCCCCAAAAAAGCCTTTGAAATTTCCCACTCAAACGTAAAAATCTTTTAATTACCTCTCTCTTTGAGTATGTTAGGATCCCCGTCGATGTAGTTATTCCCATAATTTTTCCTCTGCTTTCCTGAAAAAAAAAAAAAAAAAAAAAAGTCAAATACCAAATCCGATCTTAACGAGCAATTATGTGTACACGAATGTGCCCAAGCTCGGGGATACGAGCTCAAACACAGAGATATACACACACCTAGGGTAGATACCCCACATCTCATATCCGGCAAAGCCATGTCAAGATCAAATAGATAATATACGAGATCTGACAGTGGAGGGTAGTAACGGGTGATAATAGATTTCGAGAGGGTAGTTACACCGCGATGTTAAACTGACGTTAATTAAACTCGATGGAATAATCTGCCTAAGTAACTTGCCAAGTTTTCGATCCTTGTGTGTAAAAGTAAAAAGCTTTCATATTCCGTTAAGAAATTAGCTCATTATATATATACGTGAGGGGATGAAATCGAAACAGGGATATGACGGCGATTGATGTGCAGTTAAAATATTGGGGAAAAAAAGAAAAAAAAAAAAATACGAATTATAAAATGAAAATTCGAGTAAATGAGTATGAGAATAAGAGTGATGAGGGAGAATAGATGAAACGCTTGCGGGGAAGGTATTATTCGCAGCTTGTTACGTTTTCGCATGACCAAAGTTTATTTACCCGTTTCTCCACTTCACGTTCTTCTTACTTTTTTTCGTTTTTTTCTTTATCTTTTTTTTTTTTTTTCTTCTTTTTTACTACCTTTTTATAATACAAGTTCAGTCGCTTGGGATATCCTCGTGCAACGTTGAGACGTTCTTTCCCGGCTAGGAATATAAACCAAGAAAAGTAAGTCCGCGATGGAATATATTCCCGAGCTACATATTCTGCTCTCAATTTCTTACCTCTGGAAGCTTTGATCTCTCCAGTATACATTTCTATCTTTATTCCATTCTTTACCTATCCATATATATATATATATATAGTTGATTTGGAATAATAACCGCGAGATGAAAAACAAATAATAATAACAATGATGATGGTGGGAGAAAAACGAAGGCGAAAAAATATTGCAATCGTTACACATTATATGGTATAACAAACGCGAGAATAATAAATCCGCGATTCAGTATGCTGAGCGATTAACCCCCTCTACCAATTAAACCCTTTGTTCTTTCGATCCGTACGTTTCATGGGTTTCAAGCAATTAATATTATCCTCCCTTGTAATAATTCGCGGCTATGTATATACGCGTGTACATCTACACACACGCACGTTTCTATTTAGGGGTGAATGAAGCTCAGCGGGGGTGCGGGACGATCATACTTAGCAGCATTGAGTAATTAAAAATCTACCATGGGAGATTAATTGTTTATAAAAATAAGGTATATTGTATGGTAACCTATACCGTATGAATTCTCTTATGTACACATAGATGTATACCTATATAACTATGAAACGTCATTTATCTCAGTTTAGAGAATATTTATTCTCATTTTTACCTCCGCCTAGGACGAAACCATAAACAAAACTATTACCGGTAAACCTTAGAGGAAACAGGCTCAAAGGACTTTTATGTTTTTTCGACAAACGCATAGGTATACCGATAAAAATGAATCCGGAACAATGTGATATACGGTAGGGGTTGAGGTCTGCAAAAATGAACCGGGGAGTCTGAAAAGGAAAGAAAATTCGGGAGTTTTCTGTTTGAAAAATATGCAGAACCAGGAATCGACTCGTTGTCCTGTGAAATATAGATACGGGAAATCGCGGTGCTCGTAGATTTTTAGAAAATAATTGCGTGACTAATGGGGATAATTTCACACCTAGGGTCGCAATCTCAGTTCTGAATAGTGACCGCGGCGATAGTGCACGGGTTTGGTAAAAAATTGAAAGAGGAGAAAAAAAAGAAAATAAAAATTGTAAGGATCCTTGAATGCCGGGTTCGGAAGAGATGAGATATACCAGCTAGCCCCCGAGTAGGAAGAGGAGATTGAGTACAAAGCGAAATTCTAAGACGGACAGGGGTACCCGGGTCCTGAGTTATTTTATACACGTCTTAAAGGTCCTGGAGGCTGGCCGTTTTAGAAACTCCGGGTAAAAGCTTCGCACCTAACAATAGAGGCGAGGCGTTAGCCTCCGCGTCCGCGTCGAGGGGACTGGACAGGAGTTTGCGCCACTTCGGTAAGGGGTGCATCGCGCAGGTAAATAGTGTGCTTCTAAAGAGCTTTTACAGCTGGACGTAACCGGAGAACGACGTTGTACGGTTGTTAGTTTTTTCAACGGGAAGAAAACGGGCGATAGAAAGTGAAGAAAAAAAAAAAAAAAAAAATTAATGAAGTAGGTAAACCGGGAAAAAAGAATCGGGAAGAAAATAGAATCGGAGTGGGGGGTACCGCGACATCTAGCTATGTGAGGTATACCCCAGTCCTTGTAGCTCCTGCAGGACTTCTTTTCAAAATAAATCCGGACCAACGACCACTACGTACGGGTCATTTGTCGTTTTCCCGATTAGCCACCCCCACCTTCTCGATAAACTCGCCAAGCTACGTTACTGAGGAAACCGGAACGAAGATTAATTGTATACCCTAGCTACGATATCCGCCAGGCTCTCAATTCTCGACTTCAGTTAACCGGAGGAAAATCTCTGCTTTGTAGAATTCACGTTATGAAAGTTTTCGCATTTTAAAAAATCCGAGGCAATATTTTCTAGTGGGATTAAAAGGACCGAAAAATTCTTTCACTATATCGCGACTTCTGTTACGAGGAAACGTGCGTGAAATCAAATGCCGGGTTTTTTTGGATCGAGAAAGTTGCCAGAAATTCAAAAATGAAGCTTACGCAAAACGGAGAAGAACGAAAATACGGTTTTTTCGCAAAGGCAGAGCCGCGTTGAGTCACAGCCGAATAGCGGCACGAAACCTCATGAAGAATTGGCTGAATTAATAAACGAGTGAATAAAGAATGAAAGAAATGTAGAATCGGTAGAATGGGTTCAATTAAAAGTTTATTTAACTGAAAAACTAATTAGCGAAAATTTCACAGTCCGATTAATCTCCCGTACAAAATCCGTACAGCACATATGCATCGGAACGAAGAAGTGGTGTTAATATAGTAGAGCTGTGGTATTCGAGTGGATTCAAAGGCAGGTAGGTCGGTGGGTATAAGTGAGTCGATCTTACGATCCGATATCGTATTAATTAGTCCTATTATTCAACAAACACGCTACCTGGGCGAACCTGGTGCGTGTTTCGTCGACGTTATTGAGTCCTTCACGTTTACGACATACCGCGTCACACTTTGTACCTAGGATATACAGCTGGTTATACATAATCTCAAGAGGGATAACAACCCTCTTCGATCGCGGATCGGGGGGATTGACGCTTTACCAGAGTCCCGATTTGTACCCTTCGTCGTCAATGTATCGAAGCGATAGCAATAATTATTATTATTATTATCATTAGCTCGAATTTATTGCTCGTTAGCTAACTAGACGGTCCATGATACCTGTAGGACACCCTTACGCCACCCCCAACGTCAATTATTCACAGTTCGATTAATTATTATCGAATTTATAACCCGCGCCTTTCAATTCAACGGATCAGATAATTGACACGGCTTTTCTTTTCCCCGGAACCGGGACTTCGTTGTTTATTAACATATTTGCAGAATACTCACCCTTGTTCTTGGTGCTGTTACCATGGGTCGCCCGAGGGCCTGAACTCGATGGTATTTCTTTTATGGAATCAGAGAAGATACATCGGTTATAAATCCAGCTCGATTTCGTAATTGATAAATGAATTATTTCGGAGATAAATAACCAACCGTAAAGTTTGATGCTTCCATCGGTGTCGCCGAGTGAATTTTTCGATACACATTTGTAAGATCCAAAATCGTTTGGACCTACAGATCGAATGGTTAAATTCATGTGAACGGTGTAAGCGTCCCCGAAGATATTGGGCTCATATTTTCCGCCTGGAATAAGAGGGAAGGTTGATATGAATCTGACAAAAGTGGGAAAAATCATTTTTCTTTTCTCTTTACAATTATTCAAAATGACTGTAAATTTTATCGGGTTGCAGTGTGGATCTATTCCAATTAGCTATTTTAACGATATTTATAATAACGTGTAATTATTAACGGGGGTAGTTTGAAATACCGAAACGAAACGATGACGTAGAGATATGTTATGTATATATTATACATATATATATATATATATATATAGAGGAGCTGTTAAAAAGTGACGGGAAAAGCTCCGGCGTTGATATTATAATGAAAATAGAAGCATCAAAGAAGCTATTTCGGCACCCGGGGGTAGAAATTGAGTCGTAATATTGATGGCGATTGCGGGGAGGCGTGGAGGTTGAATCGCATTATATTAAACGACGGGAAACGGCAGCCGCGTTGCCCCGATATAAGCCATGTGTATATATATGTATTGGTACACGTAGGATACCGGGAACGGGGTAGCGGCGGAAAATTTGTTGGGAAATTTCATGAGCTGTTAAGGCATCGTCACAATAGTTCAATCACGGAATAATAATAAGAATAAGAAGAAAAAGGGGAAGAAGAAGAAGAAGAAGATGATGGTACTGTGCGAGTATTGCCAGCGTGCCAAAATCGCTTTAGAATTCAGTCCGCGAAGGGTAGCTAAACGTGATATTGGCCTCGAACGACACCGAACATTCCTCTAACTCTCGGTTAGTACGAAAATCGTCTTTTACCCCGTACCGTGTAAAACGGGGTGATATACCTGGGAAATCAAGGCCTCGACTCAAATCTCCGTTTTTTATAATACCCCGCGATTAGTTTGAGGGTGAGAAAATTTTGCCGAATTTAACAAAATTTAGAAGAAAAAACGGATATTTTTTAAAAGAAAAAAAAAAATGGGAAATGATGTTTACGGGGGGTGAAATGGATCTTTGAACCAAAGTTTATGTAAACTTGAGATAAAACCAAAGTCAAAAAATATGAAGCTTGACAAAGTGTTTTTTTCCTCTTCTCGAATGAAAAGAGGAGATGAATCGTGGCGACGATCAATTTCCGAAGAGTATAAGAATCTGAGAATAAAAGAAGGGGTGCAGAATTCATAAATTCAATTTACTGTCCTTGTAACGTGGGTATACGTTATTGGTTCTGATACAGATGCAAATTCGAACGACGATATAATAGGTTCGGTATGGTACGGTAAGGAAACGCAAAGGAGCTGTTGGTCCCTCTGCACCCTCCAGCATCCGACACGCGGTTGGGGCATATATAGAGGGAGAGAAGCTTGAAGCAAAGCAAAAGCAAGCAAATCAGAGCAGAGCAAAGCGAAGCAGAGCAGAGCAAAGCAAAGTTGGGTATAAGGGGAAGCGGAGCGCGCCCTTTCTCATAAATGCCGCAGATAAAATCATTCTATATCTCTATCGCCTTCAAAAATCTGGTCTGAGACATGCATTATTCAGGAGCTAATTTCGGCCGCATATAACCCATCGGAAGAAAGAAGGAAAAACCACCGCCTAAAGAAATGCTACCCACCCGCACCCCCGCACCCCCAAAACCCCTCGACGAATATCGACTTTACCTAATAGAGGAATCCCACTGAAACCAATTACCTCAAGATGAGATGTGCTTTACACAAGAGAGGCCTCTTTCTCTTTTCTTTATTTTCATCCCTTGTCGCGCAGTTTATACACAGAATACTCCTTTTCAAACATCATTTTTCTTTTTTTCTTTTATTTTTCAACAATCTATAGACACCTCCTTTTCCTTTTTTCCTTCTTTCTTTCCCTCAATTTAAACGCATCACAACTATTAATTTTATACAACAATTTCTTTTCTCACCTTGCGGTACGATCTCACCCTTATCTCGGGTCCAATAATTTATGGATTTAGGGTAGGCCTCGGAGTGGCAGCCAAGAGTCATCTGTTGTCCTTCACGAGCTCCGACTAGCTGGTTTTGAACCCAAATCATTGGCGGAACTGTGTGTTGGTTTTTTTTTTTTTTTTTCGATTTTGTCGATTTTTTTTTTTTTTGGTTTAAAGTGGGAATTGGACAGAATTAGCATAATCATTAATGAAACAGATATATTACGGCTTAATTATATACGAATTTAATACGTACAGTGAACTATTAGTGTAATTCTCTTGCTAACTGATGGTGGAACGCCGTTTGACGCTATGCACAGATACGAGCCCATGTGAAGTCGATTTACTTTGGTAATGTTGAAAAAGGGACCTTCGACGCTCATCACTGAAACAGATTACCAATAACTGTCAATATTTATAATGACTAATTGCCATAAGCGGATTTGGATTACACAGCAATGAATATGTACAGGTCTATTGATTTTATTATTTATAACCGCATATATCGCGCATAGGGTTCGTTGAAACGCTTTTACAGTCAATTGGAGGGATCAAAAAAAAATAAAAAAAAAAAATGGAACGATAATGGGTCTAAAATAGGGGATTTAAAAAAAAAAAAAAAATAACAAACTATCGTTTTCACTGTAGAAAATTAGACATCCTCAAATTTTCCGAACTTGTGAAAATAAGCGAAAAAAAAAAAAACAATCTAACGAAATTCATACAATCAAATTCAAATCCCGAATTTTGATAGGTTACATTATTTTTATATTATTATATTATTATTAATATTATCATCTTCGTGGCGGGTAATTTTAATTTTCCACGGCAGCTCCCGTGTTACGGGGAATGTAACCGTGACGTGAGGGAAGCCGATAAGAGGGAACAGGTCGGACGAAGGTATTAATGGAGTAAAAAAGGAGGTAGAGTAGAAAAATAAAGAGGTAAAAAATTAGAAAAATAATAGAAAAAATAGAAAATAAAAAATAAAAAACTTCCGTCGAGGCGGTAAGGCGTGGTAAAAGTGAGAAATTAAGTTACATGGTTAATTGATAACGTACGACCTCTTACACGTACTACGTGATCTCACATCTATGCTACTAACGGCAGAGAATTTTTTTTAAGATAAAAATGAAAGGAGAAAAAAAAAGAAAAAAAAAATAAGAAACTACGATATTGAACTTATTGTCGTATAAAAATGGGCATAATTTGTAATATTTCAAAAAAAAAATTCTCTCCGTTTCGTATTTCGATGAAAAGATTGAAATGACGGAGATCAAAATGTGAGGAATGAATCGTTTCGAAGTTAATCGATGCAGGTTATAGGGGTGGAAAGGATCAAAGAGCAATCACCCAGTTACTCATACAATTACACCCTTCCAATTAGGTACTTGGTGTTCTCGACTAATTGCATATAGCTGGTGACGGAAAGGTACGCGAGTAAATATAAATGCCTACCTGTTTTAATTCAAGTCAGGAAACAGGATGTAAATAGGTCTCTAAGCTCCGCCTCTCCTGTAGAGAGTAAACCGAATTTATAGTCCAAACGGATATGTGGTTCTTACCTGTTAGTATTCCGAAAAGTTTTAGGAACAGATTTACAGCTATAGTGTAAATTTACTGCTTATAGAAGCATGAGTCGGGTATGAACCGGGGAGATTTTTGGATTCTGTATTACGATTTTGACAAAATTCTGTAAGAAACAAGATCCTAAAAGATCAAATAATTTAAGGAATGAACACGGTGTCAAAAATTATTAGCCATGTCGTAGCGACATCTGCGTGTGCGTATGTGTGCGTTCGCATATGTGTAAAGGAAGTCGTAAACACTGGTGAGGACGCAGAGTGTCCCACCGAGAGAAAGCCGGACCTCCAGTCTCGGTGTTTGCCAATTTCAATGCAAATATGAGAGGAGTCTGTTCGCCTTCTGCAAACGTATCACCTCTGCCCTCCCATTTCTCGGACTTCTCCTTCTGAACCTCTCATACAACCTCGGTACCGGTCCCCGGTGTTCGTACAAAACTGGGATGTTTACTGCCCCCAGAGATTGACTAGAAATTTATATTTTCAAACCGGCCTTTTTCATATTCACGCATTATAATGCTTATATCTTATAGGAAACAGGAAGTAAAGCACCGTGCACCGTGCGAAGCACCATAAAACTGCTCGTTTGGGTATAGGAACTTTCCCAAGTCCAGAAAAACTCACCTTCGTTTCCCAGAGGTATTGGCTTCCCGTCTTCACGTCTCCATGTGATACTAGGAGGCGGTGATCCCGTCGCAGCACATCTTAAAGTGACGTTACTCCCCTCGCGAACAACCATATCGGTGCTGGTCGGATAGTCGAGTATGTCCGGAGGCACTGCAGATAAAAGAAAAAAGGAAAAAGTTTTATCGAAGCAATGTGTGGGGTAGGGTCGATGCAGGTCTCTCCTCAGAAAGGATGTAAAAAACTATCGAATTAATGAACGGATGAAAATGAATGGCGAAAAATGAACTGCACGTGGCTGTTTGCTCTCCAACCCGTATGCATGGAACCCGACCAAGTATGACTGGATTATAAATCAGTGGACATAATAATTCACTAGGTACTCTGTGCTCGTGGCGTTTCAGTTATACGAGATTCTGAGATAAATGCACGTGGCGGGATGCAGAGATCCCGGTGATAGACGATTAGCTCCGTCCTGCAGCAGCCACGTACAGTCAATAAACCCCGATGAAAGACCAAGCGATATCTGCTGCGTCACATCCGGTGGAAGTACCGCTCGCCTGGACTCAGGGGAGAATCCCCGTCCATCGGAACAATACCACCGCACCCCTAGCCGTATATATCGTCATCGTCGATTCGACCTTCATGTTATAGTTATACGACTGTACCTACCTAACCAGGACGAATTGCAAACATCCGCATCCGTGTGTAGGTACCACATACATACGCATGCATACGCATACTCCTCGTTTAAACGCGACCCTAACACGAATGATGTCTCAATATAGGGCCAGCCTTTGGGTGAACTGTATGTGCGGAGGAGTGGAGGAAACTGCAGGGTGGAATCGGGATGATTTTATTCTGCCCCATGGCCGGAACTCGATTTGCGGTTGAGTGCCCGGATGGGTGATGCTGAATTGCTGGGTCAACCCATCCTCCTACGGGTTAGTTCGGTGGCCCTTACGTCCAAGCATCAATCTTGGAAAGACTCACCTACCCCTACCAGCAGCCTCCACCGAATCCGCCTAAACCCGCGAACTATAAAATAAGAAGAAGAAGACGAAGAAGAAGAAGAAGAACTAAAAGAAGTCGCGTGCGGTCCTTATCTCTGTATCCTTTCGCCTCTCCAGGATTTAGGATAATGAAAAAAGGGGTATGACCGATCAATTAACTAATCAGATTTCGACCTCCGAGTTTCGGTGTACCTAAACCGTCAAATTATACCATGTCTTTAGCATAACGTTCGACCGACACGAGTGTCGGTTTGCTCAGCACTCACTTCCCTGTTTACATGCCACATCTGGGGGCGTTTGGTGCTGATGCAGAGCAGAGTCCGTTTAAAAGCTCGTAGTGATTAATGCGGACGGGTGGGTGCAGCCGGTTGAATAAACGTTTAGCTGATGAGCGGGTGTACCTAACGGTATTGTGTAAATGAGCTACCCCAGCGGAAAATCGTATTGCACTGATTAAATTTACACGAAATTCGGGACACATAGCGGTCATTCCGAATCTTCGATCATCGCTCTTCTTCCACTCCGCTAATCTCATTTTTAGCACCGTGGTCCAAGACTCCCCGCAACTTACAACGATAGCTTCGTAGACTGAGAGTGGAGAAGTTTAAGGGTGGAATTTCCTCACCCCATGAAGTCCTGATCAGATGAGGACACCATTCTTGATCCCTGTTATATTTCAGGTACGAATCTATCTCGCAGCACCTTGAAGGCATGGAAAGCTCTCAAGAAGGTCTGTTAGTGTTATGATCTAGTTCTGAGGGCATTCAGGCGGCAATATACCGCTGGTGCTTTTGCAGCTCAAGAGTACCTAGTAAAACTTGTAAACTGCCATAGAAGGCACTTTGTAAGTTGTAGGCAGGTCTGAGGAAGTTGGTTAATGGTGGTCGCGCGCCCCGCGTACCTATCTTACCTCAGATGGAGCTGGGAGGACGACCAGTCTCCCCCTAAGGCCGTTTTACTTACAAGAAATTACCCTCTTCCTACGAGGACTGTCAGCTCTGCGTACACAGCTAGTATATCTTTGAGGATCTAAAGAGCAGTCCATAATTCAAGAATTCGCGTAAATTCGAACGGAAATGAGGGAGGAATGGAAAAAAGGGTGAACTAGTTTGTCAATAATTTTCCAATCCGAGAGTAAAGTTCGATGACAACATGAAGAAATGGGTGGGTGTACATATACGTATATATACATATGGGAATGGGTAACTGCAGGTACCAGAAAGCAAGTTTGTATTCCTGGGATGCGGAGCCTGTTTGTATCCTATCTGTAGCAATTTAATCCCAGACTTCCCCATCCGAACGAACTACTCTACTCCTCGTTCCACCCCCCAGACCTACATACCCAGTTGGCTACCTACAGAACTTCATTTCGCTTGCGAAATCACTTTGTATATCTACCAGCCATGTGCAGTGCATACACACACGTAGGTAGCCGTACTTTTATACAGATTTTTTTCTTGGGTATAAAGAGGAAGGAACACCATGGAAGTGCGACTGTGCAGCAACTATTCGCAAGTATCTTATTTCAGGACCGTTTTCACGTTTATGAACTCAGAAAGTGGAAAGAAGAGGGAAGCAACCTCGTGGAAAAGAAAAATCAGCTACTTGTTGGGGCTGGGTTAAACTTCACAATTTCAAAAGTCCCGAACGAAAAGTTCAAAATTACGAAAGCTGGAGATCCCGAAGGCCAAAGCTCCGAAACTTGAAATTCGAGCATGCATTCATTCGGTGTTTATTAACTCGGGCTGTATTGATGGTGTCGAAACCAATATAAGTGAAGTTTCAAAATCCTATCGATTCTTCATGACTTCGTGAAGCTATCGATTTAACTAGATGAAGTGGATTTTAGTAAGGGGGGTCTCGATTAGAATGGAATATTTTTTACCTTAACATCCTGAGAAATGGTAGATCGAAATTTTTGGATCTTTGATCTAGCGGGGGTCTGCAGGACTTCCAGAGTTTTAATCCTCTGAACTTGAGCGTTTCTAAAAATTGGAAATCCTCCCCTACTTGTTGATAAAATATATAAATCGAAGTCTAATTCTTACCCACTACGTCCAGATATCCTCTCTGGCTCTTCATCGGGTCAGTGTTTATCTGACACATGTACCAGCCTCTGTCAGTCTCACGTACTTCTCGGATGTGGAGAAACCAGGTCAAATGATCACTGTGCTTAACGTCGATTCGATGATTTTTCGTTATGACGTGACTCGCTATGGTCAGTATAGTCTGAGTGTCAACTCGCAGCCAGGCTACCTGAAACATCGAAATCAAAAAAATAAAATAAATGAAAAGATAAGAAGAAGAAGAAGAAGAGGAAGAGGAAGAAGGAAAATCTAGTCCAACTTGATTACAGGGTCTTCTTCTCCTTTGATATCATGGCCGTTAAAAAACATTCAATAGCAGATGTATATGCTGCGATGTTAAATCGAATCTCCTCCGTATCAAAGTGCATTGGAAATGCAGAATAGAAACGGATTAAAGCAGTTAGCCAGAGTTTATACGCTGATCGGTTTTGCTCATTTGACTTTGGTCCGGGTGTGTGTGTTAGTCAGGTACAATAAACCCGGCGGTGCAACATCTCTGTGCGTGAAAACTACGACCACAAAAGGCCAGTCGATGTGGATCGCAGGAAACGGTACGGCAGCTGCCGATAATGAAAATTGCCATTTTGCTTCCCGACCAATTCCAGGTACTCCATTCGAATTGCCTCCGGTTCTATAAACACACACACTGCACGTACACGGTGCTTTTCTCTGCTACCTACGACTGTTTACTGACGTCTCTTAACCACCCCTCGGCGTTTATCGGTCTAGAGGCACTTTCAGAGAAATCTTTTTAAAAAGTATCATTTCTCACTTAAATTCTCGACGAATCTCGAAGCTTTCATCCCCCAAACTCAGGGATCAAAAAGTGGTCTTCTAATTTCCTTTTTCATTTGTTAGTTCCGTCCTTTTTCGGGTTGAAAACCGTTCCGAAACGTCGGCAGAAAGGGGTTGGGGGTAATAAACGTCTGGTTCTATGGGAGGACGTCGATATTATTTAAGGTCCTTATACCTACGAGTCCAGGTAATCTCATCACTTCGGTGAGGTAAGGTGGGATTTTCGATCCCGTAATACGGGCGGACCTACGTTTAAGCGCATAACTGACAAGTCCAGTGTCCAGTTTCACGTTAACTCGCTCTGGGGGTGCGACAACGTCCCACCCTACGGCTCGCCGGAAGCATACGCCGCGGTGAGCTATTACGTATGATACCACTCGACTCGAATGAAACGATCCCAGACTATGTTTCCGTGTCGGGGTAGCCGAGGTATAGGTGGTGTGGGGATAGGTTCTCGGCCAAGTATGATAACCAAGTATTTACGACTGGTTTCTCGAATTTCTATAATTTATTGGCTCACCTCCACCCCCGCGTGGTTCCTGCGGGGTTCGAAAAGGAATAGCAGGAGGAGCAGGAGGAGGAGGAGAAAAAATCGCGTAAAATATTTTCACCTCTCTCTTACTGTGGCACTAGGTGCAGGGTCGCCAAAATAAAGTTACCTCCCTCTTCCCTCGCTTCCCTTCACGCGTCACGTAGTAAAAGGTTTATAGTTCGGTGTGGTGATGCCCCGTAAACTTGTAACATGGGGGGGGGTCGATATTTGCCCACGTTTTTTTCCTCTCCCTCTTCCCATTCCTATTTCTGTTCCTGTTCCCCGCCGGCTACCCTCTGCACTGCAGCATCAGGTGAGATACGCGAATAACCGTAAACGCGTAAATAAATAAACGTTGGGATCGGCTCACCTTTCGACTTATTCGATATAGAGACACGCGCGAATTTCACCTCCTTTCACGGTCCCAGTCGTGCATTATCACTTTTTTACGATCCTCCGTGGTCCGGCCTAAACCGAACGATATCTTTCACACGAGCGAAGTGAACCCTGGAAGAGCTGAAGGCGGAGAATCAGAAGCGCAAAACCATGAATTCAGGAATTATTATCAGTCTTACTGTTTGCCTCGAAACCCTGTATTTGAAGAGACATATATATACATAACTTCGAAAATAAACGTTTTCGGGGCTAATGCGTGCCTATATCTACGCAGGGAGAAACACGACCGAATCCATGTATGCGGATGAAATACTTTCCCTATTTGCGTAGGTATTCGAAGGTAGGAAGAATTTTCACGCGTAACATACTTACGCGCAAATAAACCTTTCCCGATTTATAATCATCGGAGAGGAAGGGAGAGAGACCCCGTACGTTAAATACATACGAGGAAATGAATCACCTTTTAAAATTCGTCTGGATAAAATCGGTTTTCATAGCTTCGCCGAAACTTTGTTGACCAACGTTCTTCTTCTATGGATCCAAAGTTAAAAAAATGTTATACTTCCTCAGGGCATTTTCAATTCTTATTTCGAATCATGACGTTCCGATGAATTAATTGGCTCTACCTGTACCGAACTATACCCTCAAATCTACACGTCTGCGCTATGACAGATTGGAGTTTTACCGCAGCACATAGGTCAAGGGATCGATTTGTTTCGCTTCGATCGCGACCTGGCGACGACCTGGCGACCCAGCCGTCTGGTATATTCGGTATTGAAACCGGGCTGACCTGCCCTCTCGTAAACACTGGCCACTTTTCTATTTATCCTTATACCTAGGTGGGTACTAACCGACACGGGTGACTGCTTTTTACCATTTGTAAACTACCCTCCGATACCTGTGTATACATATGTGAATAAATACACCCGATGGTTACAAACGGTGGCAATTTATTACTTTTTTTTTTCCCACTATTTCAAGTTTTTCGGCTAAAAATCGCGTATAGGTATATTCTTACGTGCATATATTCGCATTACTTAATTTGGAACACACCTGACTGCTAAATTGTCTTGCCGCTTGCCGGCTGATAATTAGTGTTGTAATAACTATCTACTTTTCGCACCGCAAACTTTACTCTGCCCGGGGAAAAGTTTTATCTTTTAGTACTACGATGAGGAGTTGCCTGCAGATGGCAGACCCATGATATCATAAGGTAGGAAGGAAAGGAAGGTACGTCAACCTCGCCATAATTGCGGATGGTTAAATAGCTCGTAAACTTACCTCAGTCAGCTATGACTTAGTATGTTTGGGAAAATCGTGGCGAGAATTTATCATCTCCGTTGATATTCTGTTTCTTATCAAACTTGGTGGTAAAAAAAAAGAATTATTTATAGAGTAATTAGAGGAAAATAGATAAATGTTAAAGAATGGAGAATTTTGCAAAATCGAAATCAAATGAATGAAAAATCTGTTGGTGTTTTTTTTTTTTTTTTCTTTCTTTCCTTTTTTATGTATTCATTTGCAATTCAGGTTCGTCGTCGTCGTTGTCGAGGAGTTTTCTAGAGGCGAGTTTTATACCGCAGAGCTTTACAGCTTAGCAGGGATATTCTATAGACGGGATGGAGAAAACCTGGAAGCATATAGTCCTGAAAAATGGAAGTTATTGAGTTAACTTCATTTAAAAGCCCAGTCAGACCCCGGAGATAATATAACTTATGGAAATACGAAACTCCTTCAGCTCCAGCTGCTGCTGCACTTCGCTTCGTTTTATACATATACTACAAAACCCCAACCTTTCTGGTATAAATTCAACTCTTCCTCTCTTGCTACACGCTAACAAGGTAGCTAATAAACCGGAAATCCCGGATCCGAAAGACCAAATTATGCAACCGACTAGGCTAAGAAATATAGTTTAACTCCGTTTGCGTAAAATGGCCATTTCCGCAGACACGAAGAAAAGAAAAAAATTAAAACGCCCTTTTTCTTCAAAGCTAGGTAATACCCGGACCTGATTAAGGTCTTCGACGGTTTTAGGAACCCGTGTACTAGGTGTATATATATATATTTTCACACCACCCCGTGCGTCGTGACATATCGTCAAAATGTCAAACGGAAATGTCACTGCGGCTTTCGTGGGGCGTATATGACGATAATATCTAGTATGTGTAATATTAGAACGCGATTTATTTTCATTTTTATAAATTTAGGTAAAAATTATTGCGCCCGATGGAATTGATTAGCAATTTTATTTTTTTTTTTTTTCTCTCATTTTTTTTTTTTTTTTTTGCTTTACGTCACGATTCAGGTAAAAAAAACCACTCTACGCCCTCTAAGACCTTACGAGGGAATAAATTCCGTATAGAAATATGTATCGCGGTACGGTTGATCAGATATATTGGCACTTTTTTTTATTTTGAACGCGATGTTTTTCTTATACCTGTCCAGAAGGGTTTGGATCGATTTTTGACCGAATTCAATAGCGGATGTAAAGAAAAAAAAAAAATTCATTTTTAAACAATAAAAAACCGCGATGATTTTTTTTTTTTATCGACTATCGAGATCACGGTATTTTTTATTATTTAAAAACTATAATTGCGAAGGTTTAGGGTTGAGAAATGATAATCTTAACCGTATACTTAATGATGTAAGGTGCAGCAGTTCGATATCTCAACGAATAATTTCCCTTTCCTACGTCGAAGAGTGATGATTCTAAAGTAGGTGGAGGATGTCGTAGCTCGTCTAGGAGCTGTAGATACGCGATAAGAGGAGAGACAAGAGAGAATATCGGAGGGTTAACGTGGGTAGCAAAACTTATCATTTGGAAGGTCGGATAAGGGGCGGGATTGATTATTGGATAATTAGGGTCGCTCAGGGCGTTCTTCACCTCGTTGCGACGACATCGACGTGGTCGGGGTCGGTACGACCGTTCTTCGAACGGTGAACGATTTTGCTCGTAAATTAAGGCACACCTCATCCTCCTCATCCTGCCATCTCCTCATACCTTAGGATAAGACAGCCGCGACCTTTGACGTGATTAAGATATGCGATCGGAGCGGTTTATTGCGATTATACATCGCGGGTTGAACAGTCTGAGTGTTTTCTTATTTTTTTTTTTTTTTTTCTTTTTTTTTCTTTTTTGAATAACGAATGTAAAACCTCTAACTAGCAGAGAACCTGATAAATTCAAACTTGTATATGAATCGAATGCGAGATCAGCGGAGAGATCGGTGAAAGGGTTGGTTCTTTATTTTTTTTTATTTTTTTTCTTTCTCTCTCTCTTTTTTTTTTCCTTCTGAAAAAATAAAAATAAAATTATATATTCACGTAACCGAAAACGGTACTCAATTTTTATCGCGACCCCAATTTAACCGCGGAATTTTCTCACAGCGATTGGTGTTAATGAGTATAAACCGTTTTGAAAGAAGAAGCAGAAGAAAGAAAAAAAAAAAGGAATTTCTACCCCCAGCGTTCCACCGACTGCTGAACCCGCCTTGAATTGCTTCGACGATGTAAAAAAAAATCAGAATATTAATATTAATGATATTAGCAATGATAGTAATAAATTATTTTTTTTTGAATAAACCGTGAATTTGAAATAGGAAATTTTTCGTGTTATTCAGTAAAAATACGGTAGGGTAGGTGGATGGGTGCAGAAAACCCCTGGGCGCAGCAGGAGTCTAACCGAGGATAACGAGCAGCTACCACCCCACCAGAGTTATCTTATTTTTTTGAACAAATGGTGCGAACTCGGTTGAGTAATAACCTCAGATAGCGTCGGGGGTTCCTAGCTGTGTCCCTCTATTCATTTCTCTCTTTTTCTCGTTTTTTGATTTTTCCTTTTTCATGCTTTACACTCTAACACATGATTTTTCTTTTCCTCTTATTTTCTCTCTCTCTCTCTCTCTCTTTCTCGTTTTTCAGCGAATGATAACTGGAGAATATATATTTTTTTTTTCTATGGGTATATGACTGCTCATTTTACGTACACTTACGATATAATGTAATTATATACCATATCGACTATAATTCACCCCAGAGTTCTATGTAATTCTTATCGTACCCAAAAACCCTCTGGCCTCAGGCCAGGGACTTTCCTGATTAAACGACGTCGTCATAAGTTACGTGGGACAATAATTAACCCGACTTAGTTTTAATAAAAGATATGATAAAAATTCTCAAGAAAATTTATATACTTCATCAACGATTTAGACTTTGAGAGATAAAAAAAAAAATTTGCATTAGTTTTTAAACTAGTGATACTGTGTGAGGGATGAAGGAAAAAAAAATTCATTGACACTGGAGAAAAGAGAAAAAAAAAAAAAAAAATGATGACCCCGATCTTTTTCATTGACAAGTTTAAAAATTCACGAACGATTATTTATTTATTTATTTATTTATTTTATTTTATTTTTTTTTGCCGTCCTGTTGTCAATTTTTAATAACTAAAATAATCGTGCAGTATATAAATTTCGTAGGGGTTCGATTCCTTGACAATCAGATACAGAAGAAAAAAAAGAAGAAAATTTTAGAATCGATGATGGCTGATAAATCCTAACTTGAACAAGGAGCTAGTCCTTAAAAAACATCCCCTTACGTAACTAAGTTAGAAACTATATTTTTTTTTTTTTCTTTCTTCTTTTGGTTTTTGTATTTTTTTTTTTTTTTTTTTTTTCTACTCACTTTATAGACGCCGAGGTCCTTTACGATGCAGGCAAGGATCGCCTCCCGGCCTACTGGTGCTGTGACGTTGGTGATGGGCTCCTTGAAATTAGGCTCTAGAAAAAATAAAAAAAAACGAGAGAAGAAAGGAGTGAGAAGATGTGAAATTTCATAGATGAAACAAGCCCGCAAATCCACCGGTTACTTTTTTTTTATTTTATTTTTTTTTGTTATCAGGGATTAAACCTGGATGGCATATCGGTTTAACACCTAGTTTCGTGATCGTTAACGAATAACGACCACCGTGCTGTGCCGCAACCCCCCCGAAACTTAATAGAATTTAACAGAACGCTTTAGCTTCCGGCGATATCTATCTACTTTCATAGATATAGCTATACAGCGCAGGTATTACACCCAGAAAGTTCAGGTGTTTTAGGGAGTCGGTATATACCTATGGCTGTTAGAAACGTTTTGTTACGCGTTAGTATTGGGTGGTCGGTGTGGGTCAGGCGAACGATTCATGACAGCTGTTTATTAGAGACACGCGCCCCACTTAGGGGAGAAAAAAAGCTCCACATTATTCCTCATTACGTTAATTTTATTTTATATTTTTCATTTTCTTATTTTTTTTTTACTTTTTTTTTTTTTTTTTTCATCCCTTGGGCGCGGTAAGGGAGAATTTTTCTTATTCCCACACCCCCAAGCGCAATCTTATACCTATCTACCACTCATTTCGCCTGATCTATGTCACTGCAGTTGCAAGCCGGTTGAAATATCAACTGGAAAGGAAAAAGACAGGGTAGTTGTAGCCGGGGATGAGGATAAGGATGGGGATGGGGATATTCTAGACGGCGACGTATAAATCCTCTAAAGCCACTTTTATGGGTCTATTACAAATTCCTCCATATAGCACAAAATATAATGCCGGTAATACGCTCTTATAATACGATGATATATATAATGTAGGTAAGAGGAACCCGCGAATGGCTGAGTGTGGCAGAGCTACGGAACCCCCTGCAGGGGTTGTTAGCACAAGGTCTCTACGGGTGGGAAAGAGCAGCGTCGCTATTCTCTGGGCTATGGGAGAATCGCCGGGGGTCGAAGGGTGCCGCAGCACGTTCCTCTCCGGGGTTGGTTTCATAATGGGAACATAGGGGGGTCGTAATTCTATCGTCTGTCTATCTAGCCGAATAGGAGCACGGGGCTTTAGAAGGAAGGCCCTGGATTCCCACTGGGATTAAAACTCGGCTATTACGTGATGGATGAATCATTTCGGAACGGTATCCCGCCGTCAAACTGTCAAATCAACATAAATACCGGCTCTATTTTTTGGGTTTTGATAAAAAACGATAAACATGAAAAAAAAAAGAAAGAAAGACGTACATGTATACCCATCGCCCTTTCGAGGGGATTTAGGCGTATACACGCACCTCGACACAGGCTACTCTTTCGAAGCTCTGATCTCCGACAGTAAAGTTTTATCACAAAGCATAAGCTTGTAAAAGTCAGGATTTGTAAGCCATTCTCTCTCCTAGTTTCACGCAGTCAAAGTAAAAGCACTTATCGTGATGATCTGGACGAACCTTTGGCTCGATTTAGGATTTTTTTTTTCATCCCTCATCGCCGAAAGTTTTCGTAAAAAAATTTGTAAAAAATTCAAAGACGGTTTCACTTTGACAATTCGATGATCCACGAATCCGAGCTTCACTCGGTTTTGGATGAAACGGTTATATGATGATTTTATTTCACGCGTACACCAAAGCTTGTCCTGGTTGTTAGTAAGGAACGAAAATTTCTTTTTCACATACACGTGTATACAGCATATAACGAGGTTGTAAAACTAATTTATATCATTACTCGCAGAACTGTAATAACATAGTTTCGAAGAATAGAAAGGGAAATAGATAAATCGCGGATGAGTTGCAGCCGAGATATCGCGTGCTTTTGGTATATTACGTCGGAGGGGGTGTCGTCGGTGCCCGTCGCCGTGCCCCGTTTATAATGTGCGAAATAATAAGAATTTCGTGTCCCACGACGAGTCCCACGGGCGCCTGGAATCCCTATTTACGACGACAGTATCGCGACGTCTTTATGCTTATGGTGGCAAATATTCAGCAGCAAAAGCGACGTCAGGCGTCTTAGTTGTTCTCATTTCTTACGTGTTTTTTTTTTCCTTTTTTTTTTTTTATTATTCATGCGCGTCTATATTTCTTCTTCATCTGATGTGTATATAGTATATATCATATCGTGTCTGATAGCGTATTATAATCAGTGGGGTACAACGGGAGGTAACATTGTGCGAAGGAAGAATAAGAAGACGAAGACGAAGACGAAGACGAAAAAGAATAAGATGAAGATGAAGATGAAGACTGAGCTTATTGTACGTCGGAGTTTTGAATTCAAAGACATATATTTTCCAGGAATAATATAATAAGTTGATAGAACAGTTGTAACAACTTTTCGCTTGTTATTATCCTACCCCGAAGGCGCAGTAGTGTGAGACCTTTAGTCCTCCGGCTTTTAGAAGCGAGTGAAATTCAAGATAATCAGTTTTCCTCTCGACACTCTCTACCCCCAACGGCCCTTTGTTCTTTGCTAGGCATCTTAAGATCCACTTTGTGTTTCGGTTACAATTAATGCCGCCACATCGTGCCGTGATTGCGAGGCCTCTGTTAACTCGCTACTTCATTAGATGAAAGTCACTAGTATAGGTATATATAAAGAAACAAGATTTATTCAATCGCGACGATGAAATTTGAAAGAAAAATATCAAAATTCGCTAAAAAATCAGTCTTAATTAAAGTATCAGTGTTTGTCCAAAATGATTTAAAGGTAACATTGATGTCTTATCAAAAAATAAAAAAAAAAAAATCAATTTTTCACTTCGAAATTTACCTTTTTCCTCATTATTTTAATACTGAGAAGATTTTCCGTTACTAAGGTATACCTACTTTTGAAGTTACGTTCAGAGGACAGCGTCCTCTTTCGATTTTACTTGCTTTTGAAAAAAATTTCATCCACAAACAAAGAGCAACCTTACGTTCTACTTTGAGTAATACGGTTTTTAATTAGTTATATATATATACACGTCGCGCGACAGTAATTAATTTTCATAAAAAAAAAAAAAAGAAAAAAAAATGAATTTTTGAGAATTGATAAAGAACGTCTCTTCCACTCAGCCGAAACATATATAACCGCGACGGAAACTATTCGTTTAAAATATTTCCCATATACACTTTGAAAAACTTGTGTTGAAAATTTATCGCTATTATATCGATGATTTCACTTCGCGAAGAAAATTAAATGGTAGATGGTAGACGACTTCATCCGTTTCATTATATCTGCAAAAGGCTTATTTGCTGACTAAAATTTTTCTCCGCCTTTTTTTTCGATCTACCCATTTTTTATTTATATTTTTTAATTTTATAAAAAAAATTTTTTTGTTACTTACACCACTGCGCTCTTCGCTACTCGCTAACGAACCAGACCTACACCCACTCGACGTGTCAGTTTTAACTTCAAGTAAAATGTATTAATTAACACGGCAATTAAATTCCTACACTATACCATGCGTATATTTATTACTATACATACCTACTCTGTTCTAGCTCTTCTATCAGTTCTTCCTATCTTTATCTATTGTTAATTACATTCTTCGTTCAAGAGATTCATCGATTCGAGGCGAAGTGAGAACGAAAAAAATCCGTTTCTATCAACCGAAAATTTTCTTGGTGTTACCTCAAAATTAATTTCTTAGAAGTTGGAATTGATATTATTCTCGAGGGGATAATTTATTAATAAAGAAGCATTAACTGTCAGGTCTCCCATATGCATGAATACATATACATAGATTATCATATATTATTATTATTATTATTATATAGTTTGCAAACTCGAAACGTTGTTGAGATTACACTAATGCGTTTACGGTGGTGCATCCCTACCCCCACGTCATGAGTTAAATTTTCCTCATATGTTAAATTTTTCTTGTCATGTTGCGCCGTATATGTATAGTTCTGCTGTTATAACAGCTTTCTGAATTTTTCTTCCCCTTATTCTCCTCCTTATTTTTCTTCTTATTCTTCTTATTCTTATGAAAGTAATCTTCTCTAATGTGAGAATATAAGTTTACACTCCCTTTTCCTCGGCGTACCACCTTATACTTCACTTCACCACTTTTAGCTGCAAGGATTTATCCAGCTCTCCCACGATTAACAATACCTACTACCCCCTACCCCCTACACCAGTATCTACTTAATTTTCCCAATGATACCGTTGAGATAAATTGTTCAAGATTTAATACAGAATTTTCGAAATATAGTATAGCCAAAAATCTCAACCCCCTTCCCTATCCTCTGTACATACCTTTGCTTAATAATTTTCCCGCAGAGTCAGAAACTTCATTTGGCGGAATTAATCCAATCGTAGGTAACGCAATTAAACTCCTTTAACATTGTGATAACTTATCCATCAATTTCGAGACGTTTTTTTTTTTTTTTTGCTTTTCTTTTTCTTCTTTCATCTCTCTCTCTCTCTCTCTCTCTCTCTCTCTCTCTTTTACCTTCGCCCTAACGTTTGTACACAATCACGAAGTGAAACGCAAGCAATTCATTAACTCATTGCTGGGTAGGTAGGTAGGTAGGTAGGTGGCTAGCTAGCGGGGTCGTTAATCTTAACACAATCTTAACGAACTCAAACCATTTAATTAAAAGCGTAATTATCTTCGCATGACATTAATCATTGTCGTTTCTATTTCCGTAATATATAGTAGAAGTGCTATAGGTATAGCAAGAGTTTAGGGAATTTTATAAAATTAGTTTTTCTACCGAATCAGATTGTTTTCTTTTTTTTTTTTTTTCTTCTTCTTCTTCTTCTTCTTCTTTCTTTATTTTAACTGTAAAACTGATTTTTTATCTATTTTCTACAGGCAATATCGTATTCATTTAGTATCATCAATTTTTTATTGTCAGACGTCTATCCGATTGAGACAGTTCAACTAAATTGGATCGACTTTGCCAACAACGAACTTTCCGAGGAAGAGGTACGGGAGTTTGAACCCTGTGGACTTTGGCTTTGATAGGAAAGCCGGAAGTGCCGAAAATGAGACAAGCCGTAATTTCCTGTGGGCCATTACACTGGCGATATTTCATTGTATATAACTAAAATACATCTAGATACATGAATACAACTTGGAACTTGGTTCACACAACTTTGCACCAAGACCCAAGTGCCAGCCATCCCCATATAGAATAATACTCGGCAAATCATCCGGCTGGAGAGTCTTTGAAAGGAAATAAGGGTGGCCCATCGAATCATACAATACAGGGTATATAGGTAACCGCGTGTATAGTAGATCTGAAGAAATAGTTAAGCTAAGGAAAAATCGGCAAGAATTTCACGCGGACATTCTTGTACTGATCCTTAAAATTGACTAGGATTCTATTCAGTACTAACTCACTCGAACCTCACTTATACCTCATCCTAACAACTCTATAAGGTATGAGATACAGGAAATATCGAAAATAACGTTATAACGATCGCAAGGTCGCTGGGATTCACCTGGGGAAAACTAACGACGAAATAGAATTTGGGGGATGAAGAAATAACCGGTTGGATAAGTCGAGTTTCTTTCTAGTAAGGGTGCAGTAGCGATCTCCGCGACTTTGACTACCGGGCGATCGATCGATCGATCGTTGATAAAGTGATAAACGTGGGGATAAGAGGAGTCAGCTATAGGGATTATACGATAATAAATTATAATTGACGTGCAACGTCGGCGTTTTCTGATATACTAGGTATGGGACACCGACACTGCACCAGGGTAACGAGACTAACTAAGATTTCCTCTTCTGGAAAGTAACTTCGCAAGAAGTTTACCGAACGTCGAGTTATCCCCGTTACCCCAAAGCTACCCTTCTCCGAATTCTCTCTCTATCTGTATCTACCTTCTCCGTCAAGAGATGGTTTCAGTCTCCCACGTTAATGGCGTCTGATTATCATCGTTATTACAATAGAGTGAAGAGGTCAGAATTAAATCGACTTAGGATCATGTTTGGTGCTCAACAAAAGCGCAGCTCACTAGATCATCATTCCAGCCCTATGATCGGAGGGTAAAATGGCTAAATCTCTGTCCGAATAGGGGATTTTTCAGGGGCTAGACTAGGACGTGGTCCCAAAGTCTGGGGCTGATAAAAAATCGGCCGGTTTATAAGGGGGAGTGATTCTACTTTGATGTATGTACCTATGCATGTACATGTACAGGGGATGCCATGGACTCTCGTTTGATCGCAGTAAAGCGAAGGAAAGGGGTTTCTCTCTTGATACCATAGGAGCCGGATTGATAGAGACATTTTTTCGCCACTTTATGAAAGTATGTTACGAAAAATAGATACAGAGAAACATAGAGATTGTCACTCGGATTGGGTTCGCCTGAGATGTTCCTTTCGTCCCGTGCATTGCACCGTTCGCGTTCTGAAGCTTCGAAGCGAAAGCTTTCTTCGAGCTACGCTTGCAGAAAGCAGAAAGTGGGATCGGAGACTGGGTTTTATTACTTTACGTGCCTCAACGGGCGCAAGAGCATACGACAAAGACTATTGCGCTATAACCTTATTTCCCGTTTAACGTACGTGCAGCTAGTTTCTACTGCGTTATCAGAGAATATTTTCAAAAAATATTAAGCTTTTTTCTTCTCCTTTTTGTTCTCATTCGTTTATTTCCTTCTTTCGTTCTTTTTGTTTTCTATTGCACTTTATCCTTTGCCCTTTACCTTTGCGCCTACGTTGCAGGGTTAGACCTCGCAGCTCCCTTCATCTCCTACACGTGCCATATCCTATATTAAACCATAAGCCGCGTGGTGTATATAATATAATATACGACGTTGATAACAACCCCCGTTGACCGTTAAAAGCACAAAGCATTTTCCCAGTTTCAAAACTAGTCTTGATTGCTCGTGGTGAAGCAGTGAGGGGGAGTGACCGTTAACGTACGTTGTAGGTAGGTAGGTAGGTAGGTAGGTAGTACATAAAACGACAAAGAGCCGTCACCCGAGTTGAGTCCAGGGTAGTCCAAGCCAGGAAACTTCATAGGCTTCACCCTTTTCCGTTCTACGGAAACTTGATTTTACCAAAGAAAGAAAGAAGAAGCCGGGCATATAGAGCCAGGAGTTGAGCGATTCGTAACCACCACCGCTTGACGTCGCGTTAATTTTTTTTTCTTTTTTCTTTTTTTCTATTCTATTCCTTCAATCGTTTTTTCATTTTATTATTCAACTTTCATTACGCAATAACAGACGACCATTATTATTATTATGCGACGTTGAATTTTTTTCTCTTTTCTTTCATTTTCCCTTCAATTTTTACTCCACTTTTTTCTCGTTTCACATATTGATTCCAACCTGTCGACGCCTTTCGTTTCGTTTCGTTTCGTTTCGCTTCGCTTCGTTCAATTTTGTTCTGCTTTTCCTGATCCGAATATACACGCCTATATATGTATTAAAGCTGTGAACATTTCTACTCAGATATTACGTACCTAGGTATAGGTGTACATGTGCATATATACACATGTACCTCGCTATATAGCTACCCTGGTAACGTTAACAATTGATTTATAGGAGGTGGTAGGCCGTTGTGCTGATCGTGATAAGCTGTTTCCGCGAAGGAGGGAGGAAGCTATAAAAACCCGTAGGTTTTGTCCGTGCCGCTTGAACTATATTTATAAGTTGATACTGTCGAGCTAATATTCGATTCATAGGCTACCATCGTTTCTTTCTGGTTTTTTTTTTTCTTTTTTTTTTTTTTTTTTCACTTTTATCGAAGTTTTATCACTCCGAAACCCGTCTCGAATTGACAATCAGTGAAAGGAAAATAAGGAGATGAAGTAAACAAATTTCGTGTGGTAATGTTTCGGAAAATGAAGCTTTGCCAAAGCCCCACGAGTCGGATTTTTTTGGAACACCATCGATCAACCGTCATATTAAAAGAGGAATGAGAAAAAAGGAAATGAAGAAAGGCGGTGGTCGACGAGGTGAAAATTTCATGTTTTCAATTTACGAGTAGGTATTCGATGTTTATAGTAACAGATCCGCAGCCTAGTTTCTGCGGACAAAAGTGTATAAAGTATAACCACCGCCTAGAGCCGAAGGGGATTCAGTCCCGCTGTGGTCAGACGATTGGTCTGGCTTCTTTAAAGATATCTTGTTGCGTGTGGTGGCAGTAGAAACGGCGGGGCCAGACCGCCAACGTTGACATATCTGGGGCCTGTTCAGAGTTCGGAATTTTCAAATTTCCAAACGTTGAGAATTTCGAATTCGTTTGAGAAGATTTTCGATGTAGAAAAGCGTTCGAGTTTAGAAGATGAAAATTTCCGTCTATTCCTCAGGGTGTAAGTACAAAAGATATTCCATTCTAATCTCCGACTACCCCTTTATGGGAAACCCATTTTATCCACTTGAATCGATGAACTCCATGATGTCGTAGCATGGTCCCAAATATTTGGTTCCAGAGTTTGACGTTCAGTGATAAGATACTTGAGAAAACATACGTGAAATACAATGAAAAGAAGCTATTCATCCCTTATATGAAAAGTTTTTAAATCCGATAAGATATGGGATTAGGCAGTTGGTTGGTTATAGTTATTCAGTTAGTTAGTTAGTTGGTTGGTTGGTTGGTTAGTTAGTTAGTTAGTTAGTTAGTCTGTTATATCAGATTGGCAAAGATTTCTGTACACAGACCTCTTGACGGGCGTTTGAAACTCACAGACTAGAACCAGAAGCCCAGCCTGGTTGTGTATCCGTAGGCGTATCATCCTGGGGTAATTTCCAGCGTTCTTCCGGTCCAACAAAACAGCAGCTGCCTACCAACTCAAACAGTGTTTTGGCGAAGGGTAACCCAATTAAAATGCGCTGGTCTCTCACTTTGATCGCGTATAATTGGGTATCGAGTCTGACGGTAAACTGTGGATGAATTTACGCATACATATCCGTACGAAAAAAATAAAAAAAATGCATAAAATAAAAAAAATTATGATAAAAATAAAAAAGAAAATTGAAAATTGGAGAAGGATGAGAGAGAGAGAGAAAAATATAAAATAAAACATATCACTATAGAATTCTGTATGTTCGACTACACGCGTGCAGCTATTTTCTATTTGTATGAAAAGGATGGCCTGTGGAGAGGGGGAGGATCAGTTAGGTTTTCACTCCGGAATTCGAGTAATTGAAGAGGAGCTGTTTGCACAGCGGTAAAACGCATATGTATAAAGATATACGTACCGATTATGAAGTATAATATTCCCTGATAAAAGGAATGGAGGATAACAAATATCCTATTTTGTAAATACGGAAGAGAAGGCGCATTCGTTTTGTGATAAAACATCCTGTTCGATTTTACTGGCCATATTATACACGGTACATGATGTATGCAGGGATCTAATCCTCGGTAATTGACAACTGGAGGCGATCATAGTAATTCATTTCAGTTCTATCGTAGTTTATTTTTTATCTTTTTATTATACCATAGTCGATATAATAATAAACCGTTATTATACTGCGGATAATCCCGCGTGCAGTAGGTACTGAAAAGTTGAACGTGCAGGATGACAGGTTTTCATCCCTGCAGCATGGGAGTGGTGAAGTGCAGGAGAGATTGTTATCAGTTGTTCGACAAGGGATTATATCGTAGAAGGAGCTTTGGCTTATCATCGTTTTGCACCACGTAGGTATTCCGACTATCGTTAAATCTGACTATTCCTATATCGTATACGATATGATGAGGATCAAATTTTTTGGCGATATTTATATCCCCCGTAAAATATATAGTAAAAATCCTATTTCAACCACTCCTATCTATAATGCCAGCTAAGGTAACGAAGATTCGACTCAAGCTTGCCAACTTGTGAAGTTAGTTTGAACGATTCTATTGAATCTGGTTGACTGGCATCGATTCAGTAACTCGAACGTTCGGTGCTGTGCGGACGAGGATCAACGAAGGAGTATGAGGTAGCCTTGGGACGAAGAAATGGAATGGAGATGGGGATGGAAGGAAAATACTCCCGGACGTGCAGGACGAAATGCGTTTAATTAAACTGCCGAATAAATATTATCCAGTCGTTTCCAGATTTTCGTTTTCCTTTTCCCGTTTCTTTTCCTCTTCCTTTCCCACTCTTCTCATCTCTCCTCTTCCTTGCTCTTAGTTTGCTATCGGCAAGCAGTTTGCTCGCTCGTTCGCTGAGGCATCATCGTACAGCTCAGTGTAACAACTGATGTTGGATTTGACTGACATTACCCTTAATTGCCATTTTATTACCTTATAATAATTTACCCTTTTCTTATTCATTTATAACAGCGGTTCAAAATAATTCAAATACAGCGCACCGTGCATTGAACAAGCCAATATTCACGAATCGAGCTTATCCAAGAAGTGGAAAATCACAAAGGCCAGACTACACAATTGGCTGATAATTTTCACGATTCCCTCTCCTCCCAGACCCAAGAAGGACGAGTATTCTATCCTTGCGAGGTAAAATCCGGTGAAACTAGGTCGCACATAGGTATATACCCTGAGCAGCACTAGCACCATAGCAGGTACCACCAGCACCAGTCCGAATGAAAGATCTGTTATTTGAATGTAAATAATTAATTCGGCGGTTGATTAAATCATTCAGAAACACAACCAACAGCTAGATACGCTCTCCAACCCTCCTGCCATTTCGTTCCATTAAACTTAACTTCTCGGTCTCTGGGAAGTTCGCGGAAAATGTTCAGATGAATTTCGAACGGCCGCGTACGTCCTCGCGAAATTTCTCGATTTAAAACAATTTCTAAAAGCTAGAAAATTATTCGCGAAAAAACGTATCTCACGCCGAAGCACATTAGAGGATTTGGCTTTATTCAGGACTGTATCTCATCTACTGCACGTCTCCTCCGTACCTACATTCAAAATTCTGAGAAAGGGAACCCAGTTAGGTATTCTGCAAATCCCATTGGGCCAGCCTCTGCAGGGTTTACTGTGACCTGAGGTAGAACCGATGCTAATAATTAATCGCACTGCTAATGCTCTCCACAACTAACTAAGTTAAGGTGATAGTGTTGGACGGTTTTAAACTCGGTGAGGTGAACAACTTGGCTTTTATAATTTGATAATCAAAAATTGGTACTAATTATGGTATCTGATTGTAATCACATGATCAATTAGGTTGCATAGTATGGATGCAGCGCTACACATTCCGCTAATTGACTATTGCCATAGTTCCGTATCCTGGTGCAATGTCTATGATGCCTATGGTAACAATCATCATCATCCCCTTATGTCGGTGGTGCAGCACCATATTGCAGGAAGCCAGTGGCTGTTCGTGAGCCTCCTCTTTGGTTGAGGGTTCGTACTGGGCCATGAACACCAACTGGTGTGCGAGTATCTAGGATCGTGCAAATCCCCATTCCATGGTAGAAACTGCACTCGATACCGAAGTGCGGAAACTTTTAATTGAATACACCGATGTTCGGATGGTATCCACGAGGCTTGAGACACGGAAGTTCGGGCTGAACCCCCTCGTACTTATATTCTTGGACCTGGAATCACCGTCCAATATTCGACTTCGAAGTACGAAGTACGAAAAAAATAATTAACAAAAAAAATAAATAAAAAACCACTCTGGTTCTAATTCGGCTAAATTTCAAGTGTGGAAGTCGCCTTTCTATTTCGCTATTCCTGATGAGAAAGAAAAAATGTGATGTGATGTGATGAGATGTGAAGTCCGAGTCGTACTTTCTTCAATAGTTTGAGACCACTCTGCACAGACTTGAAGTAATTACTGTTCGCTCTCTCCCTCTTCATAAAACAACGTGATTATTAATTATATGTTTTATTCACCAACTTTCCATGTTCAGAAAATAAATCCACCGTAACTTTCCAGACTTTAGGTGACCCCGTTAAATGACACTTCGATAATGACGAAAGGTTTAGCGTTTCCAGAACTTCGTCGTTTTCCCTCTTCTTCTTTCTTTCCTTTTTTTTTGGTTTGTTTTTCTTTCTCTCTTCGTACCATTGAATGGGGATGTGCTTTTAGAGTGAGGTAAGTAACTTATGGATCGGTATATGAAGCAACTTATATGTTACAGACTAATGGGTTGACGTGCAGAGCCCAGGCCAGTCCGGTATATATATATAGTATATATATACAATAGTCGTCACCGGGAAATATTTTTAGATCGATTGAGCAAATCCCATGAATATTCTATCGAGATGGAATTAAACAATTGATCGTATTGTAGGGGGGAAAACTTTTACCCCGCTATAGTTCGATTCTTCAATTTGAACCAACGATTCCGAAGCAAAATTAACGAGTGTTTTTAATATGGGTGAAAAAATTATTTCCCCGTATTATAATTAAAAAAATCATATAATAATGAGAGAATTTTTACCTGGCTGAATCATCTTTGTAAAACATTTTTTAACTAGGTTATAAAATCCCTGATTAACGTGGTAGTGTATCGATGAATTATCATTGAACGACGATCAGTGAAATTTATTAGCATTGTAAAATCACATACGATGGGTGAAATAATAAAACTAAATCACTTTAAAACGTGGTGGTTAATTTTCTAAATTGAGATCGGCTATAACCTGTATCCATATTTTAGCTATGCATATCGAGATAATCACCGATGAAATATATGAGCGAAGGAAAACGGTGATAAGATATCAAGGGATCTGAAAGCTTTGGTCAAATTAGCTGCATGATTAAAAAAAGAAAAAGAAAATCAATTTTTTAAACCACTATATTCATTGACGAGTTGATTGAGCTTGATATCTACTATGGTTTATAATCCATGGGGAAAACAGCCCGATGCGCAATCAGAGATGGAGAGCTGAAGAGGAAGAGACAGAGAAAAATAAAGAGAAAGAAAAAAGAAGAAAAATAAATGGCACACGATGCAGAGGGGTGCAAAAGTAGCCCCTAATCATTCAATGGGGGTTGATATTTGTTTTTTTTTTTTTTTTATTTTCATTTCTTTACTTATTTTTTATTTAACGTTTCTCTTCCCTGTCCGATTACTTGATTTCAATTGAAATTACTCGGTCTTCTTATTTTCTTCTCCTGTGGTACGTGCAGGATTAAAAAATAAAAATGAAAAAAAAAAAAAAAAACACAAAAATGAAGAGGAAAAATGAAAAGGATAAAAAGCAGAAGAAGAAGAAGAAGAAGAAGAAGAAGTGGAGGAAGCCTGCACACAGCTTGTTAAAATTTAATTAAAGAAAATTTCGTGCACAACGCCGCACACTCGAACGACTTATACTTATTCTTTTCGCCAATTTGAGCGCCACGTTATTCGCAAGCTAAAGAACCAGCCCCCTTAGACATCGTCTTAGGGAGAAAAAAAAAAGAGAGAAAAAAAAAAGGAGAAGAAGAGAGAGAAAAAAAAAGCGAGAGAATTAAAAATACGACGAGGGGTGAAGACGAAATAAGGGAGAAGAGAAGAGAGATTGGTGTTATCCGATGTTATTATTTATAACTGTTTAAAAATGTCGTGTTACTTGAACCCGCAACCTGTATCCGGATAGATTAGCTCATTTCGAAATGTCAACGATTCCGTAAGCTTAGGTACGCGACCATCAACGCGTTATAAATTTATTATTTACTGCCTAGCCTCGAGTGTAACCACCCTATACTTATATTACCTAACAAGGTCGGCTAAAGATCGATGATCAATTAATAACGACTCAAAACGTAAAATACCTACGCGCGTAAATCATTCACCTGTTCAATTAGGTATATGACAATTATTTCAAGTAATTATTTCACCTCTATATTAAAAAATTAAAAAACAAAAAAAAAAAAATACAATTTTTCTACAACCTTTCCCTCGTATGTATGTACATGTAAGCATATCGGCATTACAAAACATAATATATATGTTTGCATGATGAGATCTTCTTTCATTTTTTTTTTTTTTTTTTTCATATATATTTTTTTCTCCTTCTTCTTCTTCTTCTTCTTTTCTGTTTTTAAAGAGGATCATTCCGCGAGCATGCCTAGATAACAATCCCTCCGTAATCGCGTTGAGGAAAATTGAAGGTATTCGGCGACGTTGAACGCGTTATCTTGGCCGGAATATTGAGAGGCAAAGTAAAGAGAGAGAAAAGCAAAGTATAGGTAGAGAAGGTAGAGGTGTACTCGTTGTTCAAAGTACTTGAATCCCTGCAGTAGCCAGCATCCGGGAATTTTCTTTTTTTTTTTCTTTTCTCTCTTTTCTTCTTCTACTACTACTACTACTACTACTACTACTACTTCTTCTTCTTCTTCTTCTTCTTCTTTTTCTTTTTTTAATACAAACTTGATCTTTTTTATAAACGAGCTCTGCTAAGGGTAGAAATTAAAACTCACGAGTACCAGCGGTAAGAGGATGTTAGCGAATAATTAAGTAGACGGTATGGGTCACACACAATGAAATAACTCGAGTGCATAGGGCCGCTTAATTGGATAGTTAACGTCAGTTTCCTTCTCTTATTTTCTTGGCAATTATTTGGAAAAAAACAAAAAAAAAAACAAAAAAAAAAATAAAAGAAAACAGTTTTTACCTTATTTTTTAATTTTTTTTCATTCCACCTCATCTCATCTCCCTCTTTCTCTATCTTCTCGACTTTCATCAACGAGGCTATTAGCCAGCCCTACGAGTAACGCGATATACCTAATAAGTAGTTCGCGTAACACAGTGCATAATACTTCAGCTCCGATATTATATTATGATAGGATCTGAAATCAGCTACGGTCGTAAAACAACCCTGCAATGCGAAACGGCCCCTGTCAGTTACAGCGCTGAACGTAACGCCGCCGGTTTCCGCCAGCATGTCATTACACACCCGTACAGGTACAGTATAGAATGATTAACCGAGGACTACTCTTTGCCAGGGCGGGGTAGCTATATTTCGCATGCCTACAAACTTCCGGTTCGTCACGCAGCTAGGATTTTTGGACATGAATTTATAGCGCTGCATACGGTAACGGGGCGAGCTCACATATCAGCCCAAACTCGAACGAGAGGAAAAAATAAAAAAATTAGAAATAAAAAATTCGAAGCATCATCAAGATGTAAAAAGTCTGTAAATTTTACATATTTTCATACGCCAAAACCGAACTAATAGCAAAATTGATGCGAACCCGTGATCATCTTCGTTTAAAGGATTCGCAGGGTCTGTCTGAAGTGGTGAAAATATATTTTCGCATCATAGATTGGAACCGTCGAGCAGCAACATCCGTTTTTGGTAAAATTCTACCGTCAAAACGCGAGTTGATTTTCCTCAATAAATACAAATTCAGCACCGGTCATCCCGGGTTAGCGGAATCCATTGACAATGGAGGCCAAATGAGTCCGCTGGCTCCTGTTGAAACTCGGTGCAACTGATTGTCAACAAACAGGCTTGTCAAAATCGTTGGACTGGGGTTAACGGCTTTTCAATCACGCCCTATGCTGCTGGTTCATAATTAATTTATGAAGTCCGACAAGGGTGGGATTAATAATATCTACATAGTTTAGAAAATCAGGATTTTTTAAAATTCTATAACCAGTCTCTGCTCTCCGATCTGTGGAGAAATCGGATTTCTGCGTATGAAATAGTTAATCGAATAGGGTATGAACTCGATTAACCAAGCTGATAAGGGCTCACATATTCAGAGCGTCGTAATAATTTCGCAAATTATTGTCATATAATTGGCAAAGGCTTGTCGTACGTATATATGTATATACCTACGTTCATTGCGGGCTGGCGGCCTTTGGCCCGTTTCGAGGTTCCTGCGTACCACGGAGGTTCGAGGGTTAAAATGATTTTCCGCAACCTCGAGCATGTCCAAAGTGGCCTTTCAGTATGAGGGCTGGCTCCGCGGCCCGCGCTTCAACCCCTCTTTCCAGATAAATTTCAGAGACAAGGGAGCGAGCGCGCGAGATACACGTAGACGTACAGACATACAAACATGCAGACATGCAGAGAGACAGACACAATGCTACGTAGTTTGCGGTTAGCTACCACCACCATTTCTACATTGATTCACAGTTAGCTTGGCTAATATCTCCCTCGACATCAAAGGATCACGCAACCGCTATCCCAGTGGGCGAATAAGGAGAGAAGAGAAACGCGAGAACGGCGACGATCAGTCGGTACGTCTATCCCACCGCTGTCACCAGTTACACCCTTTGGTTTAACCCACTCTATTCTAGGGTCGAGACTCGAGAGTCGAGATTAGAGGGTCGTGTAATCGAGACAAGAGGTTTATTGCGTTTCGAAGAAAGAGAGAAGCCGAGGAATTTGTATTCGTTTCTTTTTTTTTTCGTTTTTTTTTTTTTTCTTTCTTTATCATCATTATCAAACGAAATAGAAAAAAAATTAAACGAGGGTCTTCGTGGCATTATTTCTGTCATTTTACTCAGCTAATTTCCCCCCCGAGCTCATTTTAATTCCTTTAATTAACGCCGCTGAATCTGCAGGTCGAAAAAATGCCTTTGTCTTTTTACTTCTCATATTTAACTTCGGTTTCTTTAGTTTTTTTTTTTTTTTGCTCTTCTTTCTTCCATTCGTTCTGTTTCTTTGTTTCCTTGTTTTTTTCAATATCATTTTTGTTTCGTTTCGTTGTTTTTTTATTTTTATTTTATCATCAACTTCGTGCCGTCCAAATTATTTGGCTAAGTGATCGAACGCTCCTACACTCTCTGGGGCTTTTAAACGGGAAGGAGAACTGTATTCAATGTATTCGGTGGTGGTAAATGCGTGTCTCATACTACCTACCACACAACGCACCAGATATCTATCATTATCATTTCATGGCAATTTCTGAGTTAACAGCACATCCGATTCAGTAATTGATTGAATGATCGTGAGCGAAGCTCTCGGGCACGATTCGTCTTATTTCTTCGTATTAGTTCCTCCGCCTCCTCGCCGATGCGTATAAGGACAGTTAAAAAAAAATAACCCCTAAATGCTGAGTGGATTGACGAAACCAAATCACTTATTTCAAAGTATTATTAGATCACACGGAAGAGCGACGCTTTAACCGAAAAGGAACCAAATATACTTCATTTTTTTTTTTTTTTTTTTTTTTGTTTTTTTTTCGTTTAACCTGATTTACACATTATCCAATTACAGGCCTCGCAACGCTCAAGGCAGTCGCGATTCTACAGAAAATCTGTGTCTAAATGGGAGATTTTTTAAGGGGGTTGAGGGTGCGGCTACCTATCGACAGACCCGAAAATTTAGTGGAATATTTTCAACCGAACCTGTGGGAGACGAGAAATTCTGGATTTTAAGGAAATTCGATGATTCTAATTCTATTCGTTCAATTCTAGTCTGATTATAGGGAAAGGAGAAAGAAACACATTGTGATTTCAGGAGAATAGGAGACCGAGTCTGAGGTCAAGCAATTAAAATCAAAGCAGTAGATCAAACAAGGCACTCCCTCGTCTTTCTTTGCACTAATATAACATTTGCAGATTAAATTGTAATGCCTGATTTCCCTCTCTGGATTTAATGCAGTTTCTTTACGTACGTACCTACTACTAGAAAAATTTCATCAGTCGGTATACCCACGTTAATCTTCCGGTCATTTCCTTGTGTTTTTTTTTTTTCCCATCACATTTAGATTCAATTTCATTAATGTGGTATACAGTAAAAGGCAGGGTATATTCTCGGTGGTGGATTCGAATGCACTAAAATGATATTTCAGTTCGCAATAGGAGGACAGGAGACGTTCGAATATTTCATACCCTGAAACTACATCTCGGTTTCTTTTATTATCGTAATTTTAGTTTCCCCATCCAGACGTTCTCGGTTGGGCAGCTACTTTTATATCATTAGATAATTTCCGAGCTAACCAATTATCGAATTCAAATTTCTTGATAATTTTATTATCTCAAGGAAAGTAAAGGTATAACGTAATAAAATTGCGAGGGAAGTAACACGTATTGGAATTACATCGCCAGGACTACTTTGATCGCAAAGACATAACGGAGGAGACGAAAGTAAGTATCTTCTTAATTACTTCAATATAGGCACGTGTATAATGAACAAATGTAATTTAGTCAATTTGTATATCTCAAGGAGAAACTGGCTATCTGCATAATCGGGTGAATTGTCATAATCTGATTATCACTACCTCCGGCTTTTCGCCTCTCACCCCTTATTATACGTCTCGTCAAATTATTTATATTTATACTGCGATAAAAGCCCAATAGAAAATCGTTGATCATACGAATATTTGAAAATAACCAGCGATCGTCGTTACCACGCAATAATTACCGATCATACATGATCGCGTGTGCCTGAATTCGCGTACATTTAACTTTTACTTAAATAAGAAACTTTTTAATCAACTCGAAGGGAGACGACATTCAACTTTAACATCGCCTCAGGGCTCTTTGGATTTCGCAGTTTCAATTAGCAAATGTTCCTCGTAAAGCCAGTTTATGGTATATCTACAAACGGCAGAGAAACAGAAAGAGAGAGAGAGAGAGAGAGAGAGAGAGAAACATATATATGTGTATGCCTGTGTCTGTGCACCCAAATACGAAACCATAAGGAATTATTACACTCGCTTCAGTCTTGAAATTCATCCTAGATAAATTTGACTCGAAGTACATAGTAGACGAGGGGTTGATAAGTACGAGCTAAAGTCATACGCCGAAAGTCTATATGCGGAATCCAAAACCGATGAACTGTCAGAGTTATGAGTTCAGAGGGCACGTATCGATTACGCTTCGTATATACATACGATACCTGTACGTGCGACGAAATGGAAAAAACGAACCCATGGATTTGGCAGATTTGGCAGATTTTTCCCTGATGACAAGAAGAAAGAAAAAAAAAACTGATATAAAATCCAGTAATTAGAAAGAAAAATATCGCTCTTAAAAAATTATGAGACCTGTGCATCTACCGCTTTCCTGTGAATCCCCCTGCTGGAGTAGTTAGAGCTGCATATGGCCCATATATATACCTCTTCATGCTCGCAGAACGCGATATAGAGTCCCGTCTATCCACGTGCATAAATATTCATATGTAATGTGCATCCCTTGAGTGAATGTGGTCGTATGTATAATATATATGAGAAAAGTATATGAAAATGTGCGTGGGATACACGCATCCTAAACTAAGCGAGGTTCTCTGACTAGTGATGAAATTATCAAAGGAAAAGATACGCTTTTGACTTGCTTCAAATCTCTTCCAGACAGGCAACCAAATTTAATGAGTACATATGTTTATATATATATATACATATATGCGTGTGTGTACATGTATATATGTGTGTGCTAGGGCGCACGTCTCTTGCTCCATAGTCTATAGCTCAGTCACCTCGTTATATAGTGTCGATTTTTTAAACTCAAAATAGTTTTGGATGCGGTTGGGAAAAGCGAAACATATCGGGAAATATGGGTATAAATAGGTAAGGGAAAAAGTATCGGATAGAATTTTTTTCGCTTTATTTAATATCACGGAAAATAAGTACGTGACTTGAGGCCATAATCGAAAATAAGTGGTGTACATTAGAATTGGGTAATCTAATACAACACGAAACGGCGAATTGATCTTAGAAGAATGAGGCGAAGTATGGGAAAAACGTGATATTAAATTTAAGAAAATTGCTGCCTTTTCAGACGTGCTGTTTACCCTCGGCCTCGCGATACCCGAAATTCGTATCATGTATGTGAAAAACGTTGTTGGAGTAAAACGCGGGCTATTACACCACACGGTTTGTACATTTGAATAAAATAAAGCCTCCCCTAATCTGTTGGTATATTATAAGTAGCAGAAAATTGGGATCCATCATTCACGATCGTAAAATAACAGATATAATCAAACAACAGACTAGAGACACGTGAGACCCCTAATTCCAATTATTTTTTTTTTTTTTTTTCCCCATCTCGAATCCCGCCACTATAATAATCCCATCGTTTTCACATCAGCAACAATTTTCTGATAGATAACCGAAGGATGGATCAACTCAATGTTATTGGATTGCAACGGGGGGTGCTCATCTGTACCTAACACTCCGAGAACTAATCAAAGAAAAGCCTTGCTAGACTTGCACTAGAGTTTATGAAACACAGGTATAACAATGGCTCCGGACACCCCAACCCCGTCGAGTCGACTCGAGGACTTAATGCGCTTGGCTTTTCCCAACTTTATATAACAAAACATTTCTGCAGTATGTGGAAGTGCTGATAAGACCCGGGCGACGACGAGGCCATGTTATGTCGTATCTGTACTACGGCACATGTTAACCCAGACATACGTATACGGCTGATCTCCGAACTCAATAAACCAACAAGGTGGTGGTTTTACGATGCATGGTGGTTATTTTCATTTGGTGAATAAACTGGCTATTGTTATTTACCTGATTGCGATTTCCGTATGTACAATTCGGCGCTGCGCGGTTCTCAGGCCTTCGCATATCGTGCGAAATAAATCCGTCCATTCTACTGCAGATTTGGGCTAATTGAAACGGAGCTATTTTTCCATTCGGATTGAACGTATTTTTTTTTAATCTGGGTACTGCGAGCTGTACACCAAAATCGACAGATCAATTTCCAATTCAATGGGGAATTTTTTTCACACTTTTATTTCCCTTTTCTTTTTTACACGTAACATTTGCCCATATTTGCCTAGATCTGTTTCGGCTAGCCCACAGGCACATATGCGTATATCGCGAGAAACGTGTCGTTGCGGTTGAACAACCCGACACACACCCGCTCATCGCCATAATGTATCGCGATATAATATTAATAGTATGCGCCGCTACTCGTGATATGATGTGGTATTATCCTCACGCAGATTCCACGGATTTACATATCGCTGGTTCTAGTGGTGGTGCTACTGTGCTATTATTATCCCAGGTAGCATTACGCTAAATCGACGCATAATTACTATACCATAAGGTTAAAGTAGGTAGGAGTAGGTAGGTACGAATAAAGAGTCAGTATGCAAAGCAAAGGCCATGCGAAGAATTTCGGATAACATCGTATCCTACAAACTTTCAAACAAACATTATGATCCAATATGAGAACGACATTTTTCAGGGACAAGACGATTCCGAGACCAATTACTCGGAACAAAAAATTTCATTGAAAAACTATGGGGCTATGGGCGAGAGAAGAACCGGACATTAGGAAAAACTGGCAATCAGGACCCTGTTCATTCTGATCAGAGGAAAACAAGAACCCACTTATTCTCCAATTAGTTAAAATCTCGCTATTCAATCTGGTGCGATCCAATATCGCCATATACTATATTCAATACTGGATTTAATCGAGGCTTTTGAATATGGTGGGATTGAGAGAAAGATGGTCTTAAAATGAGGTTCATTCCAGTGTTCTAAACGGAACTGCAGGTAGATCTACACAGCGCTGCACACCATATACAGAGACAATTGTAAATTTATCAAATTAGAAGTGCATCTCCTCCACATACCAGGGGTGGAAATTTTCGTACCAAAACTCCGGCGTCTGCAAGCGCTAGGTAGAGTTAAATACGTTAAAATCTGAGCAGCTATTCCGTAGTATACGTTGCCAGGTATTCTCAGTTCTACAATCTGGGTCATGAAGGCATTGCATGATTCCTTGCGCTGATTTTAGCCGTTCATAAATTTGTCAAAATTTATAATTCGCACCCTTGTTCAAAAGCTCGTCCCAACATCGTGCGTGGCAATTATATACTTTTTAGTTTCCGATATATGAGGAGCTTTGAGAAACCCTGCAGAGAAAAGAAAATAAGGATTCTTCTGTCTTCGTCATTGCTTTGATAAGTGATGAACAAATGTAATCATCGGGGTTTGAAAAAACGAAAAAACAAAGAGCAGAAAGGTTTACATCATCTCAAGACGTCCGAGCGACAACGACGCCGTTACTTTATAATTTTATACCTCTGGGCCGATCAGAGAGATGAAATAGAATTGAAGATGGATGAAATTTTGATGGTTTTAGAAGGGGAATATGAAACTGAAAATAAATATACACAAGTCCAGTCTCTTCCCTCTATCTCTCTCTCTCTCTCTCTCTCTCGTCTCTTTTTATGGCGTGGATAAATCCGCGTGTTGAAAAGGACGGAGAAATATAATATGAGGTATGATACTACCCTGGAAACTGCATTATATCCATAAATTTAAAGCCTCCGGTTTGATGGTGTGGAGCCGTTTCAGACGTCCAGATATTACCTAGTTTGCTGCACCAATACTGGCTCGGCGTAAAGCTCAAAAAGCTTGGAAAGCTGCGGTGAGAACTGGCTCTTCAACTTTACTTCAGTTCGTGGATTTTGATGCCGAGATGCAGCCGACCCCTTCTCGTAGTAATAACGCACCCTACTCCGAGATGGAATACATCAGATAAAATATAAGTCTAGCTAGCTAGCCAACGGCATTTGTACCTACCTACGTAGAGAGATAGGAACACACCACCTACCCCCGGGTTTTTGCATAATGTACTAGCTCGTTACCTACGCCTATTACCCCGGACGACCTACCCGATTCGCAGGAGCCAGGCTCTTACCCTTACCCGTACCCTTAAACCGCGTATCCATCCCCTTATCAAAAGTCTGGAAACACGGGTGGGAACGCAACGCGCCAACTCGGGATTTGAACGGGTCACTGAGCCGCGACTAGACCGCGATATCCCTCGACATTTCAAATTGTTAAGGACTTTAGACGGTCCTTTAATTTTTATTTTTTTTTTTATTTTTGCAATATCAATTTAGTCATTTATAAACTCGAACTCAAAAGACTGTCCCGTTATTTTTATTATTGACGAATTTTTTTGGAAAAAATTTAACCGCCTAATCAAATTCAGACGAAATATAAAAAAAAATTATAAGAGGCCCCAAGTGTCACACTGCAACTCGATGGAGGTACTTGAAAAATTATTATATACGAGACGAAAAATTTTCCTCGCTAGTAAAATAGTACGAATAATATTATTTTATTGTTTATAAAAATTATGAGCGAATCCGTTGGCGAAAATTCGCAAATATTTTATCCACCAAATGCTGTACTGTATACAAAAGTTGAGTGAAATAATACAAGTTAACAAGATTTTGCGTGTACTTTTGTGTAAACGAGTAAAGGTACACAAGGCATGTATAAACGGAAGTCGACATGAATGCGAATAACTTTTATACGCTATGGAGAAATAAAAAAAGAGAAATAAAATAAAGAAAAAAGGAAGAAAGAAGGAAATAAAAAGGGGGAAAAAAAAAGGAGAAAAAAAAAAAGTATAGCATTGTTTACTTTACCCTACGACGTAGCGGTATGAAAAGTGCCGGCGGCAACAATACGGTACAGAGAGAAAAAGAGAGAGAGAGAGAGAGAGAGAGAGAGAGAGAGAGAGAGGGGGGATCCTCTAATTAGAGGGTTACGACTCCACCACGGCGACAGGGGCGGTTCTCTGGGCCGGAGCCACTTATCCGCACGAACTTTCTCTGCGCGTACAGTGAATCCGCAACGGGTAGCGGAAGTCGGAAGTCGGAAGTCGGAAGTCAGAAGTCGAGTGAAAAAGAGTGACAGAGGAGTCGTCGGGACCGACGTGTCCCAACGGAGATGAAAAATGAAATTTCAAAAAAAGAAAAAAAAAAAAAAAAAAAAATAACTTTACGAACTATAAGCGATTTTCATATGTGTATGAAAAAAAAAAAAAAAAAAATTTCAAAATTCGCCCCGTTGTGATGATTCTTTTATTTTCAATTATTTGTGTCTGCTTTAATACTTTTCCTATACTGCAGTAATGAAAATTTGTTTTAAACATTTTGTTTGTTTGTTTTTTTTTTTTTTTTTTCTGTAAAAGTTCATCGATATTGAATTGAATTGAATTGAATTGTAGTATACGAAAAATGAAAAAAAAAAGAAAAAAAAATAGAAATAAAATAACATATTTGTTACAAATTTTTTTCTGTCAATTAGTAAATTTACAATCCGTGATTTCTATAGAGAATGTTGAATGAAAATTTTTGAAATTCTACACCTCACGCAGTTATTTCCTATTCTCTCCTATCCAACTCTCACTTCTCGCGTAAATAATATAGGTTGCGCTCCCTCGGCATGCTCTGAATATTTTTCAACGAGCAAATGAGGCAAACTTCTACAATGTTGAGCAAATTGAACATTCGCCTATTGTATTTCTAGAGAACCCTCCTGTATTTCACGCTCGTTGAATTCCCGTCAACTCGAACACACAAAGCATCAAGTCACCGTTACTCTCGAGAGTTGAAAATTGCACGTATAGTAGCATATACTAGAGCTATACCTCCCACCTTACCACTTTCACAGATATATATATATATATATATATATAAACCCCTCCTCATCTCCCCCCATAAGTTGAAAGAAAAAAAAAAAAATCGCCCGCAAAAGAAGGAAAGAAATAAAAAAATCAAAAATGGAATTCAAATATCTGACGAAAGAACGAAAATTAGAAAATAGAAAAAAAGAAAAAAAAAAAAAAACTTACCGCAATCATTTTCATTAGGGGAGAAGAAAAATGACGAGGCATTCGATCTACGTGTCCATATACCTGTGTACTATGTACCTTATCTCTATCTGGTAGGATAATTTAACAGATATATAGCTGTATAAATTACAGTGACATTTTGCGAAATCACTTGACTATGTACTCGTTCGTACGTATGTGCCTATATTAGAAGGTGCAATTTATTCACATTCTAGTTCCAGGTACTCACACGTGCCGATATCTTCCGGGACAATCAGCAGTTCTATTATACTCGATTTCTGCACTCACCTGAAACTGCAACAGAAAAAAGAGAACCGTTAATTGCCTTCCAGTTTTATTTCCATTTTTTTCTATTATTTTTATTTCAGTTTATCAGACAGCTATAACTGCACGCAATGAATGCGACGTATCGCGTATGTGTATCGCTCGTGTCACACTTGCTCACATATAATCGTTTACTCCTATCAGCGAATTGAATTTTTCGCCAATAAGGAAAATTGTATCTCCGTACCTCAGGGCGCAGATCCTTGGTTCGATCGTATTCGAATTTCAACGCTTCCATGGACAAAAAAAAAAAATGATCAGATTAAGGATCGTCCTGTTATACCTAATCGTATATTTTGATCAAAACACAAAAAAAATCTATCACTCGCTTCTCTCTCTCTCTCTCTTTTGATTCTAGACTCTAGATTCTAGATTCCGTAAAGTACACGTTCTATACGAGGATATATAGAACAGTTAACAACTTCAGCTACCTACGAGAGAGGGTAGTAATTGAGGATATCAGGTCTATAAGCGGAAGGATGGGGCATGTGATATGCGGGAATCAGACAGACAGGCGTCGGTGTGTGTTAAATTATTTAACACCTGTCTCTCTGTCCGTCCGCGTAGCGGATTGCGGATTGCGGAGTGTGAGGAGAATCAAAAACACAATGACTAAACCCAAGGGGTGAGAATTTATACCGTAGGAAAATTAATTTCTGCGAATATCACAGACGCGAATTATTTCGCGGATTTCTTAGATTTTTTTATTTTTTATTTCTCGCTTTTATTGTGTGATATAATTCACTTCGCGCAATTACAGTATCAGAAGCTTCAGACTTTGGGAAAACACCACAGACATACAAACGCGCCGAGCTTTCCCTCCTCGCGTGGTACGCGGGCTACGTGTTCCGCAATTCGCCACGTGGCAATTTGCGGAGGGTGGTAAGAACGGAACAACATCCCTTAGCCAAATTCAGCTAGTTTTCGTCCGTTTCGTACGCACGAGTTTCCCGCGTCCCTCTTTCCTATTATTTCATTTCTTTTTTTTTTTTATCCCATTCGTCCAACTCGAGATTCGCAACAGACGCCGTGCTTCCGGGAGTACCAATTACCTCGGAATTACTTGGAGACGGCATGCCGAGCCATGAGGAAGAGGAACTCGGAGAGGATAAAAGAAACAAGATTTTTCATATGCTCCATGGCGCAAAGTGGTGGAATCCAGACGAAATTGGTCAAAAAATGAACAGAAATCGACGAAATTTCTTTCCACCTAGGCCGATACCCCGCTGTAACCAATTACTCTTATGTGCCAAAAATGAACATCAATATTCATTCGCATTGGTGAAATATGATTTTCAGTTGACGAGGGACTTTCGAGAGTGAAATGACGACGGAGGAACTCGTCCTCGGAGGAAAGTCGCTACGGTATTATTCCATATAAATTCATAGGCACCATCTCCTTCTCCTTTTCCTTCCTCCTCCTCCTCCTCCTCTTCGTCATCTTCTTATTTTTGGGGTTCAGCTGGAGTGAAGTAAGGAGGGTGAAAAGCAGCGGACGTTAAACCACTAGCTGCGTAAGCAGTCAGTCGGGCGACGTTTAATAATAAATAGAAAAGCACCTCGTTCCGAGGTGTATATTAAGTTAGAACGCATATAGTCTCGAAATTTTTCTTCCTTTTCCTTTTCGTTTTTCTTACTTTTTTATTATTATTATTTTTTCATTTTCTTTTTTCTTTCTTTCATCTTTTCTTTTTGCCGAGGGAATGAAATTTCATAATTCATCTCATTGATTGCGCGCGACTTTCATCAGCACTTTCCTCTTTCTTCCTTCATCTTTGATCCTCGACAAAATACATTCAGAAATGGCGAAAAAATTAAAATTTCGTTTTTATTTTTCCCCTTTTTTGGCCTTTTTCGTTCTACTTTATCAGAAACTAGGGAAAATTGAGCTTTGGCTTTTCTATATGAAAAAAAGCAACGTTTTTTTTTGCCCCGAGCTCGAAATTCGTTTATCGCGACCCAGCTTCTCTAAAATTTGTAAATATTCGAAAATTCATATCTGTATAGATGTGTAAGGGATGAAAATTCGGAAAAAAGGATACCGACGAACGCAAAAAAGAAATAAAATTTTGCGATAAGAGGGAAATTTCAAGCGACCGATTTCACACAAAATTCTTAACATATAGGGTTGTTGATTTTTATAGGGTTGATATAAGCACACACGTGGATATATTTATGCAATTGGATGCAATTCGCAACGACGCGACGCGACGCGACGTCTTCGGCGATCTATGTAATACGTATATACCTATATACGTATCGATACAACGACGTAGTATATACCTATGTATGTATACACATAGATGTACATATATACCGACAATTCGCGCAAGGTAGGTACTTTGCTATCTCCTTGGCGCCATCCGAACTCGTCCCCGCACCCGGCACCCGGCACCCGGCACCCAGCACCCTTGTGGCTGTTTAACCCCCCGGGTACCTGGTGGGTGGAGGTGGTCGTCGTGGTACGCCACGGTACGGAAACACGCCTGGCGTCGCTCGCACATCGGGACACGAAACCGAAGCGTGACTTGCCGCCCTGTTCCCAGTGCTGAATCGCGATTATCAACGAATGAACAGATAGTGTGTCTCGCTCGTGTTCAATGCTCATAGATACATATAGGGGTACATGTATCTATATACCCTTATAACTACCCCTCATACCTACCTTAGTGGAATTTAACGTTATATTAACCCATCGACGCCGGTATTATCTTATAATAAACCGACGATTTCCCCCACGACAAGAAAAAGAGAAAAAAAAAATCCAAAATTTTGGTACCTGGGTATAATTCGCCAAATATCGGTCCTATCCGAAAATCCGACGCACGGCTGGCTACTCAAAAAATATCTGCAATTGTGTCTCGGTTTAAAAATTCGTCCTTTCAATTTCATGAAAATTGATGACATGCTTGATTTTTCAAATTCAACTTCGAACACTGCAAGAAATTATTCTTTATTAATTAAAGAAATTGAAATTTTTTGGTTTCCAGAACCAAAAAAAAAAAGAAATTCCAGATTTTACTAAAAAAAATTTCATAGGTTTAATCAACAAATCAATTTTCAAATTAACGTTCACCAATTTTTCGTCACCAAATTATCCGCGAATACTTAAACGCGGACGTCCTATACTTTGTATACAGTATATATATATATATATATACTGATTTCCGCGGGTAAGACAACCCCCTGCGACGGTCTCTAAGTGATTTCGTTAGTCAACCCTAACTCGCCCTAACGTTAACCTAACCAAACCTGATCCAACCCATGCACCCACCCTTGTTCGGCGAGGTTTCTCACCCTCTGTCCTTCTCGCTCTCTCGTTCCCTGCACCCCTAGCTTCGTTTTATGAGTACGCCTCTTCGTTAAACAGTTATTACGTTTGGTACGATCCTTTTTTATCCCACCCGGTGTGGTGGCATGACGATGGTGTTAAAAACACGAATACTAAGAACGGAGGACCGACGCGCAGATACAGGAATAGGTATAGGGGTTGAACTTCGGTTCAGGGAAAACTTTAATCGAGATCTCTGGTATTAGGGCGCGTTATATAGTATCTTGGATAAATATCGTTGCGGGGAAGGACTTTTTACACTTTTATCAATTCACTACAGAACAAAGTGTCGCGAAAAATATTATACCTATTTCAAGGTATACTTTGAAGGGGAAGATGCTCACCTGGGATATGCATATATACGCAAGTCTTACGAAGCTCACTTTTACCACAAGTACCTATACTACGAAATTATTAGAGTCTTCGTCAGGCCTTGATAGCCTCGTATAATAACTGAATAATTATTAACAAAACGACATTTTCGCAATCAGGATTAGTATTTGCACCCTTTCACTATTCGCGACTATCCGTAACTACGTAGAGGAGATTTTCTCGTCCTAGCTACGTATCCAAGCCTCTTCATCGGCCGGGTCATGGTAGACCTAGTTACAAATTTCATTATCAAGTTAAAAGCAACTTTTGAAAAAAAAAAAAGAAAAATCGTATCGATAAATTTTGTAAAATTAGATCTAACCCATTTTTTTTTTTTTCCTGGATTGTTTGTTAAATGAAACGTGATTCTATACTGACTGAGAAAATCTTACGATCTAACTTATACAGATCAATTTACACAGTGAATTATTTTAACAGCGATACGTAGTATAGTGTTATTAATACATCTGTGTATACGTAGTACGTACATAAAATTATTTATACATAGTTATATCATATCGTACACAGATCGAAAACGATATAATAATTCATCTAATCATAAACGATCTCGCTGACGAGAGAACAATTCCTGCCCTTTACCTGCGCTAAGAGTTAGCGTGACCCTATGGCTATATGCCAATTCTTATCTGCCGAAAGAAAAATGAATAAGAAACCGCGATTCGTTGGTGAAATTTTTTCATATATATATATATATATATATATATATTAGGGTGTGTATATTCACGTTCTCAAACTCGCATAGGGGGTTTAATCAATTTTATAATCCCCGTTTTTAATAGTTCAATTTTTCTTTAAGGTATAATAATATGGCCATAGTATTGCCTCTGATACCGTTAGTTTTATATTTGTTTCATTCAAACGGGAATATGACTCGAAATTGAGAAAAAAAAAAAAAAAAACATTCATTCATTCATTTATTCATTTATTTATTTATTCATTTATTTATTTATTTATGGATAGAGGATCGTGAGTCGAAACGAATGAGTATATGATCGCGACTCATGAGAAACGCCTGGTTACTGATTATTCTGAACACACGTGAGTTTCGCGTGTCTGGCTAGCATGACGTTATAAGGGTAGGTGGGTATACCATAAGGCGCAGCAGGCTCTTTCTTTTTCTCTTTAACTCCATGGTTTGCGGGGTGGGTCTACCCCCTTTGGAGCTGGAAAATGGCAATGTTTCCCCGATACAACTCACCAATTTGTGCCCACTTCTGGGAACCATCGTGTTTGCCCTCGCCCTCGCCATCGTCCTCACCCTCTTGCTCCTTACTCTTTGCGAATACCTACACCTACACACATATACCCACTACCCTCACATATATATATATATACACGATTACACGCAGCCCCCGGGACTGCGGTCTCGATAATATATATAAAAGTCGGAAGCTAATTCAACCCCCTCACATACCACTCTGTGTATACATAGCTATATATATATATATATATATGTGGTGCTGCCCCTGGTGCAGGGCAACGATTTCACGTCGTAGGTCAATGGACTGGAAACATACCCATTACGATTCGGGGAAAAGAATCAAATTCTTTGGATGGGAAATTTTCCGGATTCTCAACGGGTAGTAAAACTTATACGTTTTCTCAATTTTTTTTTTTTTTTTTTCTCATTCTCTTTTTCTGCTTCTTTTCAACGAAGAACCGTCCACCGAATGAAGTGCTTCTTTCTTTATTTCTTGGGTTTACTTTCGTTTTTTTATTTTTTTTTTTTTTCGTTTTCCATTTTTTTTTTTTTTATTTTTCTTCTCGTTCTCCAATAATCTATATACCTACGATATACCAGTACAAATTCTAAACGGCGACTGTATACAGCAGATATCTCTCGGTAATATTATCAACGTTTGTAAATTGTAATAGGGTAGGTATACGCGCGCAGGGCGGCAGGGGAGTGGCGAATATTAAAGCCGTGAGGTCGAATTACCGAACATTAAAATAAAGTATTTGAGCAGCACGCTAAGGAGCTTAGGGGTTTAACAATCCTTATAAGTGGGGCTATTTTTCATACCGCAAAGTATAAATAAGACATTTCATTACCATAAATTGTCTCTAATTTCTCATGTAAATCATTTTTTTTTTATCCTTTTTGCTTCTTCTTCTTCTTCTTCTTCTTCTTCTTCTTCTTCTTCTTCAAATCTGCTACAAATTTCTTTTCCTTTTTTTTATTCGTTCAAAATCTCACCGTTATAAAGAAAAAGAAAAAGCAAAAAAAAAAGGATTACGAGAAAACACACCCTTGATTATCAAAATAGAATCTTTCTCTTTCTTTTCCTTCTCTCTCTCTCTCTCTCTCTCTATTTTTATTTTTTATTTTTTATTAAACACAGGATACCACTCGGCCCTATACCAGCTCGCTGATCGCCGCATCATGAATGTATAATGTATATAATTACAAGTGAATTTTTGCCGAAGCGGATGATAATTGCTACGTGATTCTCCGATATAAGTATATATAGTCACATAGCTGGAACGCGGTTTTAAGAGGGAACGGTTGTTTTTAACGCGGGAAACTTCAATGTTTTATTCATCTTTTCACCCTCGACAAACTTCGGAGGGTAGTTGGGGTGGTGGTTTCGTTTTTAGAGTCGTTAGACTTATGTAGAACGAGTCTCGAGCTCTCTTTGTGACGTAGATGTAGATATATATATATAGATATATATATACAAAAGATATCCCATTTTACACGTCAGTACATAAAAAATGACAAAGAACAACAAGAAGAAGAAGAAAAATAAAAAAAAAAATCACATATCATCGACGTTTCATCCCCCCATTTATAATTTTTAAATTATACCATATATCTGTTGTATCAAAAATTGCTACAGAAACACACAATTTATCATCATCATAGGTACGTACATAGCTTTCATCGCGAAGGAAAAGTTTATTTATTCATTCATTCATTCATTCATTCCTTTTTCTTTCTCATTTTCATTTTTTTTTTTTTTACATTTTTCGAAACACTGGGAGTGCAGCTGCAGCAGGATTTGACGCTCATTGTTCACTGGGCAGAATAACGTGTATTATATATTGTAGCAGTAGGTAGTACATACATTCTACCTACAGGAACCTAACAGAAATAAGAAGAATAAAGAAGAACCGCATGCTGAGTTATAGAAAATTTATTTATTATTTTATTTTATATATATATATATATATATATATATTTTTTTTTTCTACCCTTATATCCACACTAGTGTTTCATATATACCTTTATGTGATACTGCAGCAGCTGAAGAGTTACAATAAAAATTTATCAGATTCGTTAAGCTTTATAGTACCTCGCGTTGCCTATACAACAGTTGGCAATTTGTTCCTCTTCGATTTTCCCCTTTTATTTTCATCCCTTATTTTTCGTCACGAGTGACCATCGGCTATGGCCAGTAAATTAACTCACTCAACCGAGTCATTTATTCTTTAGATATATAGCTTCGTATGGATCCTGTATGAATTCAATCTCAGAGCTATTATTCTTCTTCATATTCGACGTTTCATTAAAAAGGGTGCAGTACGAGGAGATAGGGACGGTATAGTCCGGAAGGGTTGAAAACGATGGAAAGAAACCTTTATACGATGTGCATGTACTCGGACCGGGTTGAAGTTACCAATCTTCAAAGTTACAAACGGTCATAATTCCGAATCGGTTTTTCGAAATTTCGAAACTTTTACCGTTCGTTTGGGAGTTTTAAAATTCTCAACTTCAGCCCACCTCCCATAAACCTACCCCTAATGTGAAATTTTCATTCCTCAAAAGGGTTATAATCCCCAAAAATCCGCTTACATCGTCGCAACTTCGCGGCTGACCCTTACGAGCATAACTTTACCCTATGTAGATGCTGCGAAGCTACTGATGCAGGAAGGAAGGAAGGATTGGTCACCGCCGTTCGTGGAAGTTTAAAGCGTTCTAAAGGCTCGCGGATTGCTTAATTAGAGGATTTTTTAATCCGAGAACATAAATAATCAGTTATAATTCTCTCCCCCAATTAATATACCACAGTGTATAATACAGACAGACCGATGAATACGGTGCTCCGAAACGCGACCCCTCATCAACTCTGCAGAAATATGGAAGATATTTATAACCGAGTGCAATTTACACATCAAATAGAAGTGGTTTTTAATTTTTACTTTTTTTCCTTTTCGTGTATTTTCGTCATTTCTACATATGTGTGCATGCACGTGTGTATGTGGGTTTGAAATTAAACGTCAGTTACACGAAGTGATTGGGTATAGATAATAATTCATATCCATTCCATATTCGTTAACGATTTTTTCAAATATCATATGATATTATGCACAGTGAGTATATGACGGAAAAAGATTGAGCTCGACGAAAATTCACCCCCATCCCCTCTATCGAATCCGTAAAAAATGTCAACGGACCTGATCAGAGTTAACCAAACCCAAATTTCTAATCTCAATCGAGCCACGTCGTACGGTGCAATATTTTGATCGGTATTCAAAGCGGGAACAAAATGCCTGAGTTTTGTAAAAAATTATTTAAAAACCATGCAGGCTTGGGCGTCGGGGTAATTCATCATCGCGTTTTCGACACCGAAAAATTATACCTTCAAGGTAGATGGGTATCTATCTATTCGTTCGTTCGTTTGGTATAGGAAGGCCGGTCACGCGACAGGTTTTTATTGTATAGGATAAGGAAGAAGGGTAGCTTTGATGTCAACGTCTGAGGACGTCGACAGGCCTGAATCTACCCCCGAGACACGAATAGATTTATAAATTTCTATTATCGCTATGGAATTAGGAATTTTATAATCTAAATATCCACCCATTTCGTACGAAATATGATTCCCCCGAAGGGTTTTAAGGACATTAATCAATGACAGCGAGACTCCCTCGGATAGTATTGTAATTCGTTTCGAATTGACTTGAGTGACACTTCATGATTTGGCTTTACTCGCGTCACCTAGTATATTCACCCGATATGCATTTCAATCTGGAAACCACTTCCCACCCTTCAGAAATTTTCTTCAGGATTAGAAGAAAAAGAAAATTCCAAAAATTCGGGATACTCCAGGCTGCGTCGAGTCTTCTTTTATATATATATATATGTATTAGAAAAAAAAGGGGGGGGTAAGGCTTAGAGGAATGTTGGCGATGCATTGAGTTTGGTCATCGGGTTGCAGCCCGCAGCTTGGAGGCTGGTGAAATATTTTCCAGTCGTGTAATTATTATACGAATTATAAAAATTCGCGGTACACCTAAAGTACATAAATGTGAAATATGAAATTTCCGCAAAGTGTGGAAACCCGTGATGAGAACGAGCACGAGTGTGGGGCTACGGGTGGTGAATCATCATCTTGGCCTGCGCAGATACGAATTAGGAGCAAATTAGCACGTCTCTCTTGGGAACGACGCGGTCTAGCATGCAAGTAAAGCCAGGTAGTATCTAGGTATGTCTAATTGTAAACTGCTAGCAAAGCTATGAGAGGTGCTTCAATTCTACACTCACAATCAGACAAAGGCCTTATGCATGACTTGTTGAATTTATGCCGGTATAAACTAACTGTCAGAAAATCAAGACGCGACGATTTTGCATCTATGATATTTTATCGGTATAAAACAAGAGCGATAACGATAAGAAAAACGGGGAGAAATTATATCGCTGATAAAATCGATCATCGTTCAAATTAAGTTCATAGAAAATTGACAAAATTAATCATTCAATAATTTATAAAAAATTATTGAATTTTTTTTATTTTATTTCAATGTTAATAAAACTGAGTGCTTCGTACTTTCTAAGCCATAATCGATATGCCGAAAGTTTAGTTGAATACTATTATAGTATATAGGATATATGTCAGGAAATACCACCCTTTTATACGGCGGGAATTTAATCAATCAAGACTCGACGAATTCAATCCTTTTCTCGAATATCCTGTAGGTAGGTAAGCTACACACATGATACAGTAAACGGATCTCGTTCGTTAGATACTTTCAGAAAAAAATTATAAATCGGTTAAAAATTTGGATATCGAATAAGTGTTGGTCTCATTTTTGAGGGAATGGATCGAGGTATTTATCAAAAAAATCTTCCAACTTTAATATGAAGCTTGACGAGCCTGGGAAGAGGGATTGCTCAAGGGTGGTAAAGTATCCGAAGATCCCTTTCCCTAAAAACGAGTCCAAAGCGATCTCGATTCTTTAATTTTTTGCCAAATTACAATTTTTCTCACCTTCTGTTTCGGCGGTAATTATATAAGAAGTCAAAAGCCCGTCTGAGCGAGTACTCAAAATTGAGCTACAGGTATCTCCCTTGAATGAGTAGGTACTTGACGCGAAAATCTATTATCTGGAGTATCCCAAAAGCGTGAAAAAATAAAATTAAAAAAAAAAAAAACAAAAAAAGAAAAAAAGAAAATGACACACCCTATGTACGTACGTATACATCGCGCGCGTATTAACACCAAAAAACTGTGTAGGTACGCGTCGTTTTAACGAGTTGTACCGTTGGGAATACGACCGTTAAATTAAGTCTTGAAAGGGTAGTAAGTGGCGAGTAACGCAGTTCGCTAAACACGTTGTATACAAATTACCGCAAGCTTTTGGTAGGTACCATGCCGCCTTTCCGCAGAGGTCTTGGTACCAGAAGATTCGTATTTTTCCATGCTTTTCCACATACCTAGATGGCTGATTTTTATTTAACACACCCCCCATACACACATGTAAATCAATTGCTTTGAGAATTTTTATTCCAATTTTCATATAGGTAAATATATCATATAGTATATAAAGAAAAAAAAAAAAAATCAAGAAATTTCTTTCATAGCTTAAAACTATATAATATCGGTACACTTTCCGACCGTAAGACGGTTGTAAAACCGCACATAGGGTACTCTCAGTATCGATCCTATAAGGAATAGAGTCTTTCGCATCTCATACATGCTGCGGAGCGGAGGGGTTCGCCGTCAGGTAATATGAAAATTAAAACTGTATATCACGTAAAATCCTAACTCGTGGGTATACCCTTAAAGGGACATTATTATTATTATATAGCTATATATGTATGTATGTATATAACTAAGCGATTCGCGAGCCAACCAAAGTCATATTTCATGGCTATGCCGCGATCAGAGACTGTGTAGGGTAGGGGTAGAGCTGTGGGTATGCTGCAGGCTTCAGTAAAGCTCGCAATGTATTCTTGCTTCACTTCGCAGCCCCTATTGTCATGAAATTTGCCAATGGTTAAGAAATTCAGTTATGGTATGCCCGGAATTATATTCATTATTCATCATCGTGGTATTTCTGCTTTTTGTTTTTTTTCTTATTATGTATACATATAATTATCAAATTTGGAAAATGAATTTCGCATAGTATAGTTATATATTATTTTTCGAAAGTTTTAGATCCAAATATTTCTTTTTCTTTTCTTTTTCTTTTCTCTCGTTTCTTCATTAAATCGGTTTTCGATTATATTTCCGCATGTTTCGTAGGTATATAATGTTCGCTATAGTATATACGTGTATTACATAGGTGTATATACCTAGAATTTGGGTATAAACTGATATGTGTGCTACTAGGTTGAATTGTGGCTTTAAGAAGTAAAAAAAATGGGGCGACGTCACCAAGTGCCGCGAATGACACAGCGAACACGCTCTACCCCCCGATCCCAATACCAAACCTCAAACCCCCAACCCCTAACCCACACCACGCACTTATGGATACGAAGAAGCTATATAAATCCAGAGAAAAAAAAAAAAGGAAAAAAAAATAAAGAGGAAAAAAAAAAAAAAGGAAACGAAGAAATAGACACGCATTTCGAACGGTCATATGGTATCTAAGTAGGAAATATATGTATAATATTGCAGGTGGAGGAGAGACTTTACATAGAAAGAGAGAAAAAATAAATAAATAAAACTTAACGTCTATATGAAAAAAAAAAGAAAGAAAGGCTTTTTTTTTTTTTTTGTTTTTTTTTTGTTTTTTTCTTGTTGGAGAAATTTATTTCAAACAGGAAGACGTAAAACGTGAAATTTTTGGACATAAAAATCTGCCGTTTCGTGAGACCCTTATGTATATATTTGTGTATACCACAACTGTAAATATTTTATTATCTAATTAAATATAAAAAATCACCTATAGCTTACCGCGAGGGAGGTCCGATCTCGCGTTACTCTTATCTTTAGTATTTTCCATGAAAAAAAAAATATATATATATATATATAAAAGAGAAAAAGATGGAGAAGCAGAAGGGAGAAAGAAAAAACAAAAAACAAAAAGAAATACGTATAAATATATATAAATAAATAAAAGAGAGGAAGGAATGAAAGAAATAAAAGGAAAAAACCTAAACCGTTAACTCGTGGGAAAAATCGAGCCAGTCACATATTGAATTTTTAAAACACTATACACATACCTGTGTATTCATGTAGCATATGTGGTACGTATTTATACATATTCCTTTTTTTTCTTTCTGTATATGTTTTTCGTTCTTCCTCACCTCGTATTTGATTTTACAATTTGTTGGTGCGGACCGAAAAATAACTGCAGTTGTGTTATTGGATTAAAAATTCGCCTTTTTAATTTTTTTTCAAATTATCAGTTTTTTCAAATTTGAGTTTAAAGACTGTGTAAACAATTATTTTGTTTATATTAAAGAAATGAAAATTTCACTCACTCGAATACGAATGCAGATGGTCGCGTATACGTAAAGTGAAAAATTTTTAACCGAACTAATTAAAGTGGGAGACAAAAAGTGAAAGGAAAAAGAAAAATAATCCCAGATGATTCTGATAAAAATTTGATGTTTTTAGAAGCATACTCTATACCATATTTCAATGTGTTTCTATCATACAGGAAAACTATAATGTGAATAAAAATAAAAAAAGAAAAAACGAAAGAAATCTTTCGACCTGAAGTATAAGGGTTGTAAATTCGCGTTTGTATAATACCCACATACAGGCGGTATACGATCTCTTCTTACAATTATTATTAGACCTGGAACATGAGGCCTAAAGGTCAGACACAATTTCTCCGTGTCCCAACTCCCGCAAGCTATAGACAGAGCCGCACGTTAAACCAAGGCGTTTCTCTCTGGTCTTCTGCGATCCTCTTAGAGGAGGTTGACGATCGTCCCCCAGGGTCGTTTGTGGATTCTGGGCAAAGCGGGGCCGGTTTGCACACCGAGTACATACTCGGGGTCGTTACTTTTATGACTAAATTAACTATCCCGTGCGCAGCAGCAGCGGCAGCAGCAGCAGCAGCAGCACCGAGGCCGCGACTCTATATCCGTAAGGGTGAAACAAGCCGCGAGCCATTCGGCTACCTTTAGTTGAACGTCTCCAAGTAGTTGAAAAAAATCTAATTGCCAATTGATAAAATTGTAAAAAAATAAAAATAAATAAAAATTAAAATTTCATCCCTTACTGCGGTCCTTTGTGAAAATTAAACTGTTAAAGCTCTCAATTTCAGAACCTTTTCTTTCCTTTTCTTTCCTTTCGTTTCGTTTAGTTTTTCAGCTACGCTGCGTGATGCCCTCGGAAAATTAGGTACGAAATTTTTAGAATTTAAAATAACCGTTGTTAACAAGGGAGCAATTACGGAGGGTTGGTGCAGCCTCTCTGGCCTCTTCCCATTCTCCTCAAGCTCGGGAAATAGGTAGGAAAACCTGCCTACTTTGTATTTGGCAATTTCTCTCCGCACAACCCCGGAGACACTAGGAGTTAGGACCGACAACCGTGACGTTTAAGAACGTGGAACGTGCCACCCGCTTCAGCCACATTCGTAATTATACGTAAACGCCTTTCCGTTTTAGAGGGTAGTAGCTGTAGGGGTTCGGAGTAAGATAATGAACTCGAAGAATGTTCCGCCTAACAAAACCAGAGAGTAATACTTATTTTTCGAAAAAATGTTTGATGTGTAGGTTTTCTTTTTTTTTTTTTTTTTTTTCATTTTTTCCAAGCAGGAACCCTTGGTCAACATTTTTTCAGCATATGTAAATACGAAGAGGAGTTTTATCCAATTTGAAAATAATCACACTGTATGTCGTACGGTCGTTATAACGTAATGGAAACTTTTGTTTAATTCAAATTCTACACTCGACTGCATAATATGTTTATCCGTACATATCGTATCGCGTATATGTATGTGCTCTATATTAACATGCATATAGGCATGTGGTAGTTGAGTTAATATTTTCAAAGTAGGTACTCTCGATGCCCCTCGCGCATATCCTCTAAACTTCTGGGGTATTCATTCCCCGAACAACGCGCGTAAAAAGAGCGCAATTAACCTGAAAAATAATTCTTTCCTCTCACGCCCGACTCGTGCAGGCCTTTTGCCTCTTGCCTTTTGCCTCTTGCCTCTTGCCTTTTGCCTTTTACCGTCACGAGCGAGTTAGGGGAGTTAGAGTAGAGTGGAGTGGAGTAGAGGGGAGAAGGCCTGCGCGTTTAATTAACTCGAGAAAACATCTTTTAATTATAAAACTATTTTCGAGCTGTGGAATGACCCGTCACATTCCGCGACCAGTTGGTTAAATTATTATCTTTCCGGTTCTCAATCTCTCTTATACCTCCCTCACAATTTTCTGTACCCAGAAGTAATGATATCTGGTAAAAAAATTGAGAATCAAATATTCCCCCATAAAGTTACGCGAAACGCAGGCACACATTCATCCCACGTTTCATTTCACACGTCACATATATGGCGACATATCAGAAATATAATAATACGGAAAGATATACGAGTGAGGGAAAGCTGTCCAAACCAAAAAAGCACTTTTTGAAAATCTTTTAAATTCACCGTTGATTACGAGTAAACGTCATTTTCATTCTCTCGGAATCTCGATGTTAGTCGATCTGTAATATTGCTAAAACATTAGCGATATGCCAAAGAGAGTTCGGCGCCTTCCCATGCAATTAATCTTACTATTAGTCAACCAACAGTTGGAAGAACCATTCATTAGAATCTAAAGAGATTATCTCTTCTCTGTCTATTTGACTTGAGAATCGATTAGATCGGACATTTGGATTTTATACATATCTACCTTTTCTGTGAAAAATAGGAGCAAAAAAAAAGAAATAACGAAGCTCTTTGTATTTCTCAAACTGAGGGGATGGCGATATCCCCTCCTCCCCGTATCAACACCGTGCAACATATTTTTGCGGTGTATTTCTGGAGCTTCCAGACGCAACTCTAGACTGATATATTTATAAGAGTAGTATTCGGCATAGTCTGAGAGTGACTAAGGGTTATATTTCTGGATTTCCGAATCATGCATCGTTGATATAATGTTTATATATATATATATCTACCCTGCACACGCTCGTTTTACAATACGCGTATATTTATAATGGGGCGATATATTAGTCTGCGTGAACGCGGCGTACCAGCTCCGTCTTGACAGGACGTCGCTTTGCAAGGATCGTTTTTGTGGGATAAAAGAAGAAGAAGAAAAAGAAGAGGAAAAAAAAAAAATTGTGAAAAAAGAAGAAGCAGAAAATGATGCGCAGCCCGATGTACGTCTAAAAATTTTTTTTTCCTTCTCTCGATCTTCTCATTTTCATTCTTGTACTCCTTTTTGTATTTTTTTGAAAGTGTCATTCGTGACGTTTGAGGATCTTTCTCTTTTTTTTTTTTAAATTTGTTCTCCGATACTGTATCTAGCGATTTTTTTCTTTCTTTCTTTATTTCTTTCCTTTTTTTCATTTTTAATTTCATTTTTCTCTCTATCACCGCGTCTGGTTTTACCAAAGACCAAAGAAAAGCGAGACAAAAGTCGCGTGGGGGATGGAAGAGGGTGTGTATATCCACATATCCTACCGTACAGGAGACGAAACAAAAACAAACAACGTGCTACATATTACATTTACACATACATATTACATAAGAAAAACAATCAAATTTTCTTGTTATTTCTCGGCATGTAGTACGTATGCATACATGTACGTATGTAGTACATACAACGTAACGGGGTACCTCGCAAATTTTTCTACCGGTACCAAACGGGCATCCTTTTTTCCAACTTTTTCTTTGTTTTTGCTTCACGGAGGCTGCAGAACTAAAGAAACGAGAAAACTAAGAAATAAAAAGATATAAGAAGAAGAAGAAGAAGAAGAAGAAGAAAAACGCAAATGCGGACGGACTGTGACAGCTCTGAATAGAGCCCGAGAAGATCCTCTCGCTTACATGTTGACATTCAGAAAATTGTATGAACCGGCATTGTGCCACCCCCAACCCCAAGTTTTCATATCACAGCGACAACAGTATAGGCTGTTTTCCATAGAATATATACTTGCGTAACTTCTGCTCAATTTTCACACGAGTATAAACCCCCTTTCCACATGTGTAGAAATGTATACGCGTCGCTTTTACTCCGCGATTTTCTTGTTAAACCGAATATAAAAGTTTTTTTTTATTTTTTGTCCCCTACCCACTATTCAAAATTGTTATCAATTTTTAATTTTTTTCTATCTGCAGGGGGTGAAATTTCGAAGATATTCGTATAACGTATGTATTTTCATTGAATTATTATAGGAGGGATCCACGTGCACTATACCGAAGTGATATATACTCGGAGGGTGAAATAGCTCGTGCAGTATGGGTACGTGTATACCTATATGTACCTACATCGCGGAGACCATCTATTAATCCTTTTCTCATTTCATGGGAATAAATTTAACGACAAAGAGGAATGCTCGTTAGTATACCTACCTGAACCGATAAGATCGCGTTCAAGTTTTAGCCCGGAATTGTATAGATACGAACCCCCAACGTACCGCGGGTATCGAACATTCCTGCATGTGGTATTAAACTATTAACTAACAGCTAAATTACTCTGATGTTGTATAAGGGTGAGGGAAAAAGACCGGATGATCAAATAATGATGAGTGGAATAATCAAGTTCGTCATTCGTCTCATTAGAAACAGTCATCGCAGCACTCAGGGTGCAGTTGCAATTCGAGGTTGCAATTGGTAGAATCTCTGACCAAATGGAGTCGTTGGTGTATTTTTATTTTTTATTTTTATTTCATGGGGTGCCATAGGTTTCAGTGTTTCGTTTAGGGAATGCGAAATCATCCTTTCGATGGCTAGTTTTTTGGCGACTACGGTGTGAGTGAAAAACGTTAAAATTGCGGTCCGGAAAATAGGGGAGTAAGTGGTGAGGATATGTCGGATAGTTGGAGGCTATTTCCGAACGACAAAGAGTCGGGAAAAGAGCGTGAAGAACGTTGTGCGAAAAGTCGAGGTAGAAGATGGAGTAAGAGGAGGGCGGGGGCGAGGGCGAGGGTGAGGGTGAGGGTGAAATGGTATCTCTGATGGAATTCAGCAAGGAAACTTGTCAGCGGAAAGGATGAAACGCTATGGAACGTCGGGACGAGAAAACGAGGAAACGGTCAAACGGTGGTGAACGATAGTGGTACATGGTATCTATCTATATTCCTGGGCTCCCTAGATACGCTATTTTGAATTTCGATGGTTGACCCGCGGAGGAGCTACTGAAAAGAAAAGCTTTCGAAGTGGTGTTGGGTAACGGGGGTAGCTGGTATAGGTCCGAGCAATAACTAGGGTGACCAGACACGGTTAGGTATATCTCGTTCTTCTCCACCCTCGTTTTTTTCCTTTTCTTTTTCTTTTTCTTTTTCTTTTTCTCGACCCCATGAAAAAGGCAAGGATCAATGCGTTGTTTATCCCAAGAGAGATCATAAAACTGATCCAATCATGGTCCCCATCGACACGGGAATCCCTGGCCGCGGGCCGATGCCCAAAGCCCAAGACCTCCGAGCCGCTCGTTTTCTATAGCTTCAAAATCGCCACCTCGGGACAGAGGCTACGGGTCACGACTTGTCAACGCCTACGTGCAAACGACCAATTCGTGGCTCTGAGAATATGGAAATTTTTATTGCAGACAATTTATTTTTACATTTTTTTTTTTTTTTTCATCTTTAGGATTCGACAAATCCCTGATCCACTATATCGCACGGATCGAACTATAATTTCAAATACACGTATATACCAGCTAAGCCCACTTTTTTCAAAAATCCCTCCAATTGCATTGCGGGTATACAAGTCTCAAATATTTTCACGAACATTTTTCCATGGAAAAACAAAAAACAAAAAATACGCATCCCTAATTCTGTCTTTTCATCAGTAGAATAACATTTTCTACAATCGCTGCAGGATTGACTTTTGCAACCTTTTACTAATGCGGAAAAGATTTTCGGTCCGCGGTTACACTCAGAAGACTTTTCTCTCGTTTTCACAAAATGTCAATTTCAAATTAATACATCCATAATTATATGAACATTTTTAATTCATCATACGACGAATCTTATCAAAAGTAATTAGCCAAGAACTGAAATATATTTGCACAGTTTTCTTTTTCGCTCTGTTGAAAGAGAAATTTATTTTCTTTTTTTTTTCGTTTTTTTTTTTTTCCTTCTATATCCAACGTTTCTACTTTGATATCGAAGAAGAGTTGCGAGCTATGAGCAAACGTGCCTCGAGTTCTTCTTATCGTCGAAAGACCGGGCTACACCGCATATCATTCGTTAATGGTATAAACTTGTAGAAATTTCCGTCGCTGTGCTTAGCGGCGAGATGAAAGATTAAAAAAAAAGATGGAAAAAAAAAAAATAAGAAAGAAAAGAAAAAAAATAAATGAAAAAAAATAAGAAAGGACATGAAACGAAAAACGAAAGGCATAATGTAAAGGGAGAAAGTTTTCTTATACTCGCGTTAAAATACAAAGAAAAAGAATAAGAAGAAGGAGAAGGAGAAGGAGGAGGTATCTCTTTGACAAATGATTCTTTTCCAGGTTTTGACGCGATAGGCGATAACTCGATAATGCAGTTCAGGTATAGCGATGTATATATTTATAGTTCGAAATGGAAAGTTTATAATCGAGTTAAACGATCGAGCTAAAATGCATATACAGTATACGAAGCTATATTATTCGATAAGAGATTGACAGCTCTTTGAAATTGTGAAAAACGAGTAATTTATATAATTTTTGTTATTTTTTATTAACGGAGTTGACTAGATACCGCATAATGTACTACGTGAATGATGTAAGGTATTTGTTATCGGATAATTGATAATTATCTCGGTTGACTTACCTTGCTTATAATTATCGTACCGTACCCTCCTCGTTCCCAAAGAGATTCTATAACTTATTCATAAATCAAATATGAACTGAAGTTTCATACCCGCCCTTTAACAACGCGACAATGTTGTTACAAGAATCTTAGCTGGTGCTGCTCTCGTTATTTCTAATTATCGCAACTCCTCTCTACATGGCTAAACAAGCTTCGTGTTCTTCTTCGTACAGAACGAGCGCGGACTGGTCTGCAACCGCGGAGCATATTAATTAACTGAAACTTTACCAGATAAACATAGATTTCCGCTTTCACTTTCAGAAGACAAACTTCTCCTTCTTCAATTTTTTTGCATGCAATGAAAAAAGAAAGAAAATTAAAGGGGGGATTCTCAGGGGGTCTAGCTCGCCGCCCTGCTATTCGATAGCGAAGTATCTGGCGCCTGCATTTAGGCATCCAACTACACTAAGGCGAACATCGGGCTGCCTGATTTTAGGCGCAAAAAACCGCTGAATCGAGTCAGAAAACTTTCCGAAGAATTAGTTATACTTGAACTTGAAAAGCCTCATGACTCTTTCAGCGGGCTCACTGTGCGCCTGTGTGTAGTTGGATGCCTAAATGCCGGCGCTACCGCGACTCTTTAAATCACCTATATCTCACAGACGCCACAACAAAGACGACTATTTCCAACGGCAGGGTGCCGAGGTAACCCTCCTCAATCATCCCCGAGATGAATATGGATTATACGATGCATAGCTGATGATGATTTTCCAATTGATTTTGGACGTAGCGGAGTATGGCGAAAGGGTAATTCGGCACCGAAAACAGTCTGCATGGAGCGTGGTGTCGTGTTACTATGACATACTATCATTCCGCACATGGCGTGCTGCAGGTGAAAACAGTAATAGACATGTGTGTATCGTAGAGCTGGTGTATAGATATGCTGTAACTGATGGTGTTAAACGGTCAATGAAATTCAATCGTTTAATGTTTTTCGATTACTTCCACCCCATTAAAACCCCATCCAGGTAGGTATATGGAGCTAAGGACACCGTATGTTCCTGTCACATCATTAAACCGGCTCCCTATGCCTTATACCCTCTTCTTCGAAACCTTAGGAGGACAATTCTCCACCTTGAACCACTCGAGGCTCGATAAAACCGCAAGGTGCAATTCTCGGACAATTATATCATGACATGCAGAAAAAGGGAGAGAATTTATACGTTTTTTTTTTTAGGGCCGGGGGCGGCTGACCGATTTTTACCTTAGCCACTATATGGGCTAGGGCATATATACATATGTATAGGTTTAACTCATTTCAGTATAGCTAGCAGTGATATCGATTCAAAGTTGGAAGGAATGGAATGAAGGCTGGCCTACGGAAGTGGTGGCACGCGATCAAACCGGAGCTCTAAGGTATAATACTGACGTATAAGGGCGAATGCGACCTAAAACCTAGAGCGTACAACAAGCTAGGTATAACTAAACTAAGCTAGCGCGAGCTCTTGACGCTTTTCAGAATTCCGTGGTTTCCCCAAGAATCCTTATTATACTGCTTGTGTAGGGATGTGTACGCACACATACCCCACCCACATACCCGCGGTTCCGTCATCGCATTCGCGTGTGTTAGAAGATTCGCCATACCTATATTCCGCTCCGTTACACCCGGATATAAGATTTCGAGTGTTATCCTCCCCCGCTTGATGCGATTCAGAAAAGTTCAAATGGGATTTACCAATATTCGTATAGATATTCTATCAAATAATAGTCACCCTGAGTTTGGAATATAGCTGACCACTAAATTATTCAACACATTTATATGCATCGTCCATTTACGCGATATGTTCAAACTTTAGCTCGCTATATTTTATTCGTAACATATCCGCCGACTGACGTTTATTACTTGGTCAAGTTGAGGGAAGACCCGTTTCTACATATAGGATTTTCGGAAAATCAAAAATTTAGTGCCACTATTCCGGTATGCTCATTGACCAAGTGCAGATCCCACGATGAAATCTCGTTCTTCTTTACATCGAAATTTATTTAAAATTCATCCCTTCAATTTATTTATACTGATGAGACGATATTAGTCTGTTTTTAAGGAAATGGAGGAAACTATCGATGTAATAAACGATTTCAAAAACTCCTGAATTAGTTTCTCACAACCAAAAATAATCGCATTTTTATTTTTTTTTTAATCTTTCTTCCCTCTCTTTATTTCTCGCAAATTTTGCTTCTCGTATTCGATATTTTAATTGATGGATGGGAATGATCGAAGGATGGAAATAAGGAAGGAATAAATGAGGGTAGATACCCCTCGAACGTTAAAATGACTCGGATTCATTCGCCTCTTGTAATTATACCTACATAATGCGGGGAAGGATAAAATCGGTGGGCGATTATTCTTCGCTCTTGTTTTAGGGAAATATACCTACCACCTACCCGCTCCACCCTTTCTAAATTTACGCAAAGATTCGTCACCCTAACGGATTCAATCAAACGTAGACTATAGGTGCTCCGCTCTCTCGTCCTCATCCTCTTCCTCAGCAAGCCTAATCCTTCTTATTGGATTCACGAACGCGCGTTTGTAAGCGAATTTCAGAATTCAATCAATTCAATTCCTACGCGTTTCCATATAACGTATGCCCGCGTATATATACATGTATACATACCTATACAGGTACGTGCAGTTGGTTCAACCGAAACTAACGCCAAGTCAATCTTGTGGTACATGTACCTTGTATTTTGTATATAGTGGCTGTATACCTATATACACTCTATCTAAATACAAATTGAAATCCTCTGATTGTGCAGAGCTTTTCCGATTTAGGGTCAGATATTCCGAAAAAAAGAAGAAGAAGAAGAAGAAGAAGAAGAAAGAAAGAAAAATAGAAATAAAATGAGCGAAATATGACCTACAATTTTTGATCATCGATTTCTTTACTCGTTTTCTTTCAACCGTACCAATTATTACGCGATTTGTGTTAATGCTACCCAGTCAGCATTGTATAGTCAAAAGCTTTTCCTTACCTTTTCCGAAAACCTCAGCGTTTCTTTTATTCGGAATTACCCCCGTACATATATTGTACTTTTTCTTGGTTTTCTCCCTATTATTTCCGGGTGTTTTCTTTCCTCTAAAACGATCGCTGGACGCGGAGACCTTCCCCCTATCAGGAATGATCCGTGATTATACCAAAACGTAGGAATGAAATGAAACGCAATGAAATTAAATTAAATTGAATTAAATTAAATTAAATTAAACGAAATTCGGTTTCTTAGGGGTCAGAGTGACATAAGTCTTTCGATTCGAATACTGCACATAATACCTATATCCTCACTTTTAATTAACCCATAGAATATTCATAGATGGTATAGACAGCGTTTATAACGCGCTGAAAATCTATCAGCTAAATTACATATTTAAATATAATTAAATCATCGGCGTGCGAATTTTTTTTTTTTTTTTTCCTTTATTAAATAATGAATGATATGCAATATCAAAAAAATTCGATTTTTTTTTTTTTTTTTTTTTCTATCTTCTCTACGTGTCGAGCAACGAGAAAACCTATTATTAAATTGCAATCCATCAAGTTCGAGTTTGATTTCACAAATTTTCTAAAAATGGAGCAGAGGGATATAAACCTGTATACCTATCCACTATAGGTGTATTTCTATATCCCACGTGGTACGTGCGGGGGTGTAGGTCAACAACCGTAACCGTTTGCACGCCATACGTACATTTGCTATGAGAAAAGTTTTACCTATATAACAATATATATGTATATCTATATTCACAATAGCATTGCTACTATTTGAAATATTTTCTCTTCTTTAATTCTTTTTTCTTTTTTTTTTGATTTTCTCATATCCCTTAACTTCTTTCAATATATATAATATATATATATTATCTTTCTCTCTCTCTTTACCTATAAATACACGCATTTATTTATTCATTCATTCATTTATTTATTTATTTATTCATATTCTCGTTACGTTGCATCGCAGCTGACGCAGCATTTCCGTATGATTAATCGGTTACATTGCTCGGATCTGATTATTGGATGAAAAAAAAAAAACGAAAAAAAAAAGAGAAAAAATCCAACAACCCCATCCGACACACCACGCGGAAGTTTGCACAGTTATACTATACGGACAACCCCTGCAACTTTATAGAATCGACAGATTGATAGATCGGTTAACAGACAGCTGTTAGATAGACTGATAATTTGATTATCCACGCTTCAACGATACCGCAAATCCCTACAACTGAGGCTGCGGCAACCACAATACCAACCCGTCGACCGATACGATGAAAATCAAAACCTCGGATTACGTTGAAAAAAAAAAGAAAAAATAAAAACACAGACATTTTTGTAACGAAAAAGAAAAAAAGAAAGAAAAAAAAAAAAAAAAGCGATTGATAATTTTTCAATAGAAAAAAAAAAGTCATGTCAAAAAAAAAAAAAAATTTCTTATCTCATTATTCGACGCGATTGAATGAACCTGCGGTGATTGAAATGAGATAAGAATCTCTCTTTCGGCGATGTATTTTTTCATTTAGAAACAGTTTTTTTCTTCATTTTTTTTTTTTTTTTTTTTGTTTTTTTTTTTTTCACGTGCTTACTCGCCCACTAGCTTGTTTGTTCGTCTGTTTGTTTGTTTGCTTGTTTCCCGTCGTTTTTTTCTTGTTGTTGGTCCGCTTTTTCTTTATCTCTCTCTTTCTTTTTTACCTCACTTCTACTTTTCCCTTTCTTTTTTTTTTTTTCTTCTTCTTCTTTCCCACATACTCTCTCTCGTTCTCTCTCTTTTCCCCGCCTCGTATAAGGTGATAAAATCTGAAGCGGACCGCAATCAGTAAGGTCTATAGATTGACTGACGTTGACAGGCTTTTATAGTTTCGTGAGGGTTGTTTCGGGTTGCAGAATAAATTTTATTTCCCCTCGCGCGTTGATCGATCATATTATACTATATATTATAGAAAATTTGACACAACGCGGTTATTATAGTGACACAGAATGGTCCAAAGGAGAGAAGAGTTCGTTTCTTCCTTTTCCCCTTTGCTTATTTCTTTTTTTTTCATCCACCAATCTCAAAAAATGAAAAAAAATAAAAACAGGAAGGAGATTTTGTTTAAATTATATGTTTTTGAACCGCTACTCACCGATGTGTTCGGGACGCACGTGAGGCAGTAAAAACGTAGCTATACCGAGGGCGACAGCCCAAAATCGGCACAAATTAACTCGTTCACCTTCCATATAAAAGCCGAACGCCTACTACCTTTCGTAAGGGGCGCGTGCCGCGTCGCGACTGAGTCTGGACGGACTACGGACTCTCAGTTTATCCCCGATGTAGGTATAGCTATATAGTTATACAAAACGAAACTAAGGACGGAAAGCCAACCCCCTAGTAGCTCCCTGGTGGTAGCGCGCGCCACGTTTCCCCCACCATGCTGAAAATTCACCACCACCACCACCACCATCGAAAGCAACAGCAGCAGACGCTGATGTCCCAAGTTACGCGACCCAGTCAATTGAGCGACAAGGCACCCTTTCTTGTCTTTTCTTTTCATCGTTTATTTTATTTTGAATTTTTTTTTCCGAAAAATTAAGACCTTGATTGCCTCTTAATTATTTTAATCACATCGATTTTTGGATACTTTTTTTTTTTTTTTTATAATATTACGACGTTCTTTTCCAGTTTTTCTGTCTTTTGTATTTTTTTTTTTTTTTAATTGTCACCTAAGCGACGACGACGGCTTCGAGTTCTTCTTCTTCTTCTTCTTCTTCTTCTTCTTCTTCTTCTTCCGGCACGTATATCCGGTTGACTTAATTTTTTCTTTTTTTCTTTTTTTTCGGGGTATTTATTCGCGCGACTTCAGTATACAGGCACTTAATAAACCGGTGTTCCCTTAATTTGCCGTTAACGAGAGGGTCGAATGGAAGGGGTAGGGGCAAAGAGGGAAAGAGAAGAGTAGAACGAGCCGAATTCCCTCTAATTATAAAGTCGTCGCGTCATTGCCCCGCTCCCTAACCCTACAGATGGTTTTAAGGGAAACCTAAAAACACAACCGCAAACGCAAGCAAGCACCTCTCTACATTTCTCTCCCTCTCTTCTGCCCCTCGATTACTACGGACTCCATACCTTATACCTATGCTTATCAACGAGATATTAAAAATTAAAGCATACAAGCTCAACGTATTCTCTGGGAGCTCTATAATAATAATAATTATTTGACAAAAAGTCCAAAGTTCGTTTCTATATCGTGAAAATTGACCAATACATAGACTGGACATCCCAAACGCGTCGCCGTTGAAATACACGATTTGGGGGTAGGAATAATCGATTTTAATCAATAATAGTTTTCTAATATTATGAAAAATGAATCGAATATGTATCGATTGAAAAATTAAAAACCATACATATACGTAGTATATTATACCTGATCGATTGTACGACTAATTTATCTGAATTTATCGTGGCTACTATGATATTCGATATCGTATTGTCTATACGGATCTCATAAATTTATGATTTATTGTTTACCAAGTAATGCCAATCACATATGGCTGATTATACCCCACGACATTCAGTTATGACTGGCCGAGGTAACATACACTCACCCATATAGGTATGTAATCAGAACGTACTTGGAATAAAATCGAATATTATTTTTCCGCAACCCTCTAATACGGGGATAAAATATTGTAGGTAAGTACAACAATGATAAAGATTCATCCCGGAGTGAAATAAGATGGTAATTTTAATCCTCGGCCACTTAAGAACTTGATAAAGTATATAAGAGACGTAATCTTTGAACGAAGGAGATCCGAGTCTGCACCGAATCCCGGAAAGAAAAAGAGGAGGGAAAATTGGGAGGACGGAACCGGCAGAAGAATTTATTACTGACTGTGGTTCGACGGAGGCTTCTTCCTTTACCCCATTTCATGATTATGTATGAGTCTTTTTTTTTTTTATAATCGGTACAATGCAGCACCCGGCTACCTGAGGTCGGCTGCCCTGATTCAGTTTTTTTAAAACTCAATCGTTTCCGATTTTGAACGATTCTACCACCGTCTGATCGTCGTTCTTTAATTTTTTCTACCCTTAAAGTTTCTCCTTCAAAACTCTTCGCCTCCTCGGCTCCACATACCTCCATAACCACTTATGGCATTATCACTCAGACTGACCATGGCATACTCGCTTATTCTTACTTACCGAACAAATTCAGACCGCGTAGGTATACCTATGGTATAGGTCCTGGAGGAGCCCGTTTTCCTCCTTCAAATCTCGGAGTGGAACAATTTGTCTCGCTTGACACAGTGGTTAAGGCTAAGACGGTGCCGAAGCGGGGTATCCGCTCTTTACCTCTTATATAAACGGTCTGAGAACGAAAATGTTGGGTAATCCGCGTTTTTACTCCGTTTATTACATTATTAGAGATTCCCGAAAAAAGAATTTAAAAAACGTTTTCCTTCCCCCTTATAGCGAGTCACGTAATACCTACCCCAAAAAATTCGGGAACGTGAATACCGCGAGGGATAAACATCGCGGTTTGCCAAGATATCGCGACCTGGCGCAAGGCCACTTTTAATATTATACCTATGCTACCTTTCCCTTTTTTCTTTTTACTCCATTTTTACATTTTCATCTTGTTTAGCATAAAAATTAGCGTAGGGTAGGTGCAGGGCGTGTGGAAAGGCTAATTTTTATACACTTGTCGTAAGCTCCGAGGAACCGCTCAAGTCGTTCGCAGGGTAGCTACTACCTATAGAGATTTTGCGGTGCCACGGAATAGCCTCGTTTCGTCCGTAGGGCCTAACTGTTGAAATTTAAAGTTATAACTACTGGACAGGAGCCGGGGAACAATGGTGTTGATATTGTCCGCCGCTCTGTGACCATAAAACTTTATGTTTACGTGAATAAATCCCATTTTCATCAAGGGGTAAGGGATGGGGTGGGGAATTATTGAAATAAGTCAAGGGAGATGGACAAGTCCCGGAAATTATACCCGATAAAGAATTATAGATTCCACAAATGACCAAGAAAAAATGAAAAAAATAAATTAAGAAATCCATATCAACTCAGTCTGCTTTACTTCCGGAATTCTAGAGCCAAAGTTTACAGCGTATCCTGGATGCGACAAGTTTTTAAATCCCAATTAAAGTTGCGGAAAATTTTTCTACGCAATACCGGGAAGCCCGAGTTCTTCGTATACCCTTTTTTGAGAATTTCACAAATCTGAATGAAGACGGTGAAAAAAAAATTGAATAATTTATCGCTACACTCGATGTCCAATGTACGTCTTGTTGCAGCATCCGTATACTTTGCCGAAACAAAGCAGTGTATAGTAATAATTGATAACCGAGCTGACGGCTTTGATCATGAAAACAGTGCGAAGCACTCTCCCGTTTCAATGTTCGAAACTTTTGATACTACGCGGTAAAATTTAGTCACGGATTTTGATCATTTATTAATATATGACGGAGGGATATAAAGGCAGAGAAGGAAAGGCGTCGCGCGAGATCAGACAGTAATGGTTCTCCTTAGCTTAACAGAAAAGGTGAAATTTTTCTCGATGAAAATAA